>BPTQ01000006.1:157011777-157069044 GCA_019973895.1 Chrysanthemum seticuspe
AATTTTTAGTTCTTAGTTACCTTACTACTAGTCTTCGACTTCATCTCAACCAAAACCTAACGAGTAACCAGATCTCGAAACACCTTTCGATATCCTAAACTAGAGTCATCAGTCAAGAGTCAAACCACGAACCTAAGTAAAACATTCTTTAGAGAGTATTCAAACGTTAAATATCATATTCACAAATTTATAATTATTAGGATCAAAATGAGACAGATTAACATCAACAATATTCCCTATAGCTTTCCACAAAGCTCTAGACCAATGAGCAATCCAAAACCAACTCTACTTCAGCTTCTGATCATCATTCCATTGATTCTTGATTTTTAAGCTATTTTGAGAGTATTTTTGTGATTTTCTGAATTGTGCATCTAAACTCAATTTGAAGGGTTTTTAGCAACTTATAAGCTTTGTCCAAAGCTTAGATGAGCTTAAGAAACAGTATCAACAACTACTTAACAATTTTTGTAAATTATGAGATTTTTAACTATGAAATTTACATAAACTAAATTCGTTTATGAAAACTGAAATTGAAACTGCAATTTTGTTTTTATTACACTGACAATAAGATTACAAACACTTTAAAACTTTAAAACACACTGAAACTTGAAATTGAATTAATTCGACATAAGGAAAAATAAAAATTACACTGGCTCCCTTTTTCTCTCTGCTTCTCCCTTTATTTATACTCCAAACTCCTTCTCTCTCATCTCTCTTCAAATCCCAGCAACAATATTAACCATTGGATTGGTAAATTTGATCTTGACCGTTTTAGTGGTTTTGGCGCCAAATTTGGTTTTAACAGCTGGAGATGGCAGAGTTAGGTTTAGTGGGCATTTAATGCACCCTTGGAGTGTTGTGTTTGGAGGGGGGAAGTAGGGATGATGATGGTTGAGTGTGACAGAAGGAGTTGCAGGGTTGTGATGATGGGAGCTTGGGTAACCCGTGAGGGAGGGAAGGGATGAGTCAAACTTCATTTGACTGGGATTATTAAAAATAGAGGGGGTCAAATGGCAGGGTTCAAAGGCATTGGCAGGGTCAAAAATGAATTGTGACAAGGGGCCAAGGTTAATAATAGGTTAATAATCAAGGGCCTAAGTTGCCATTTCTGAAACTGTAAGGACCAGAACTGCCAAATCTGCCAAGATGCTCCGAGGACTGAAATTGACAAGTATCAATAGATCAAGGACCAAAGTTGACATTTCCACATTTTCCAGGGACCAATTCTGCCAATTTTCAAAGTTGAAGGACCATTCTTGTAATTTTCTCAAACTTTTGACATTTTTCACCAAAGGACTAAATTTGACAAGTTATGATTTTAAAAGGACCTTTGGTGACTTTTCTTTTGAAATTTTGACTCAGGGACTATTTTTGACAATTTTAGAAACTTGGGGGACTGAAACTGCCAATTATGCAAACTTTGCTCATTTTTCATTTGATTTTAAACATTTTGCATCTGAAACATATAAAATGCAATTTTGGAATATTTTCAGTATTTTGATGCATTTGTGAGCATTTTTAAGTGTTTTGCAGTTCAGATTTGACTAAAAATGATGAGTATTTACACACTCATCAGATGTGCAAGATATGATCTAACCATGGCTCTTGATACCAATTGGAAAATATTGGATTTCACTTACATATCATAACATTAACACAATGAGCATATAGATGATTTTAGAGAGAGAGAAAGTGGGATATTTTAGTAAGAGAAACTTGTAGAATATTAGATTACCAAAAAACATCCAACCCTCTACCTTGCAAGGTAGAGGGTATTTATAGGTTACAAACTAAACGACCTCCTGACGGCCTGTGGATCAGGGATACAGTGGGTAAAGACCCGTCCTTCCTCCACGGTGTTGCACTAAACTAAACTAAGCTGCAAACTAACTAATAAACTCCTAAATAACGAAACTAACGACAAATCTACGAGCTACTTTGTGCTAGATAATAGTTGGGATGACCGACTCTTCACTATGGAATTTTCTAATTCCTAACAGGTTGAAAACGCCCACGCATATTGGTACTTATGATGGGAAGGGGGACCCGGACAACTTTTTACACTTGTTCGAAGGGGCTATCAGAATGGAGAAGTGGGTCATGCCCGTTGCTTGCCACATATTTACATATACCCTACGAGACTCTGTTCGTATATGGTGGAACGGGTAAAAACCAGGTAGCAGTGTAAACTTGGATGATCTCAAGGCCAAGTTCAGATCACATTTCAGTCAGCAGAAAAAGTTCACAAGAACGCACCTAACAGTGCACAACATCAAGCAGAAGGAAAACGAAAGCACCAGGGCTTTCATCACCAGATACACTGATGACACCTTACAGATAATGGGTCTACACGAAGACCAATGCATCTCAGGGTTCGTGCATGGCCTACGAAATAGAAGTTTGGTGGAATTCCTCTCCATTGGCCTTCCTGCAACCTACAAGGGCTTAGTGGAGAAGGCTTACACATGGATCGAAGCAAAAGAAGTGTCTACCAACGAGGCTCCGGTCGAAACTAAAGAAAGTCACAGTAAGGTCCCGAAGCATCCTTCGTGGGAAGGGTCAAAGAACAGACACAAAGGCAGGGACAGGTTTACGCCCTACCACAAAAACATCAACCATGGGTTCTTGGCTAATCTGTCTAAATCTCCAAGGGAGATACTCGCTACAGAAAAGGCTGCGAAGGCCTTTGATACTCCTCCTCGTTTGGCAAGCAGAGGAAGGACCAGGGATACCACCAAATACTGCTATTTCCATGACGACTACGGGCACGACACCAATAATTGCAGAGAGCTCAAGAAACAGATAGAAGAGGCCGTGAAGTCTGGCCAATTGGGACATTTGGTGAAGGGTATAAAGAAAGGTAAAGAAAAGGTCTCCGACACACAGTTGGGGAGAGACACCACACCCGCCGAAGCACCCATCCTCATGGTGTACAAGGATGACTCTGGTTTAAAAAGGAAAGAAGCGGAGGAAGCATTATGCGGAGTAGGAGATGTCACTTTTCCTTCAATCATAGGAAAATTTCTTTCAAATGACCCCGTGGTCATCAAGGTCTTGATCTCCAACAGAGAAGTAAACAGGGCCTACCTAGACTGTGGTAGCTCTTGTGAAGTGATCTACGAACATTGTTTTCTAAAGCGCAAACCTTCGATAAGGTCGAAGAGAGTAGATTCAAAGGTACCTTTAGTAGGGTTCTTGGGGGAACACTCATGGCCCTTGGGAGAAGTCCCTCTAGAGGTTACGATTGGAGAAGGAAGGCTAAAAACAACAGAAACCCTGGTTTTTGCGATCGTAAGGTCTGAATCTCCTTATAACCTGTTAATAGGAAGAACCGCAATGCAGAAGATGGGCATCGTTGTCTCCACTATACATGCCGCAGTCAAATTCCAAACACCATTCGGTATCGGAATGGTTTTCTCCAGCTACAACGTGAAGAAGTCTACGGAAGTAGGCAAAAGGGTCAAACAGGTCTTGGAAGAGCCTCCGAAAGATGTTCTCAGCTGTATTGATTCCGAAGAACATATTGTAGTAAACGATCTCTACCCTGACCAGACGGTGGTAATTGGGAAGCAACTCCTTACCTCTCTTAAAGCTAAATTAGCAAAGGTACTACGGGCGAACGCAGATGTCTTCGCATGGACCTACTCTGACATGACGGGGGTCCCCAGAACTCTCACCATAGACGGAAAGCCCTTCGACACTAAACACAAGCTTAATGAGTTCAAACATATTGAACTATCAAGCAAAAGCGTCCAAGCCTGGCTCCTGAAAGAAATGCCTCAGCATGCAAAGAAGTGGATGAGCTCGTAGCAGCAGGCATACTCAGGGAGGTGAAGTACCAAACTTGGGTAGCCAATCCGGTGATGGTCAAGAAGCATGACGGAGGGTGGCGGATGTGTGTGGACTTCACAAATATCAACAAAGCCTGTCCGAAGGACTGCTATCCCTTGCAGAAATCGATTGGAAAGTAGAATCCTTGTCAGGGTTTCGGTTTAAATGTTTTCTGGACGCTTACAAGGGTTATCATCAGATACAAATGGCAGAAGAGGATGAAGAAAAGACATCCTTTTTTACAGGAAAAGACGTTTATTGTTACAAAAAGATGCCTTTTGGTTTGAAAAATGCAGGTGCTACCTACCAACGTTTAGTGGACAAAGCCTTCCACAAGCAGATAGGTAGGTATCATGAGGCGTACGTAGACGATATGGTTATCAAGAGTAGAACGGAGGAAGATATGCTCTCCGACATCAAGGAAACCTTTGACCAGCTTCGCGCCATCAACATGAAGTTAAATCCCAAGAAATGTTCCTTCGGTGTGGAAGAATGACAATTTTTAGGACATCTGATCACCAAGCAAGGTATTAAGGCTAATCCTTCGAAGGTTAAGGCCATCACGGATTTGCAGCCTCCTAAGTCCCTAAAGGAAGTGCAAAGTCTGAACGGAAAGCTAGCAGCCCTCAGCAGGTTCTTATCGAAGGGTGCAGACAGATCTTTGCCGTTCTTCAAGACACTCAAAGGATGCACGGATAAAAAGACATTTAAGTGGAGTACAGATGCAGAAGCTGCCTTCCAAAAGCTCAAGGAGTTCATGGCTATTCTACCTACACTTACTGCTCCAATCAAAGGCGAAGTGTTGTTTATGTATATCGCAGCCTCCTTCGAAAGCATCAGCGTTGTGTTATTGGCAGAAAAGGAGAAGAAGCAAATCCCTATCTACTTCGTTAGCAGGGTTCTACAGGGAGCTGAGCTAAATTATCCAGCATTGGAGAAGCTAATCTTGGCTTTGGTCCATGCTGCGAGGCGCCTTCGAAGGTACTTCCAAGCTCATTCCATAACCGTACTTACTGACAAACCCATTAAGCAGATACTTTCGAAACTGGAGAAATCTGGAAGGATAGCTAAGTGGGCTATCGAGTTAGGAGAGCACGAAATTGAATACAAAGGTAGAAACTCGGTCAAAGGGCAAATATTGGCAGACTTCTTAGCAGAAACACCCTCTGAACCAAAGTAGGACACAAAAGTTGCTGAAAAGAAGCCTGATAAGGCGGTCGAAGGGTGGAAACTTTATACTGACGGAGCCTCCAGCTCCGACGGTTCTGGCGCAGGTCTAATGCTTGTTGACCCCAAAGGGAAGGAGTACACTTATGCACTCCACTTTGAATTCGATGCTACTAACAATGAAGCAGAGTACGAAGCCTTGCTAGCAGGCCTCCGACTGGCTAAGGATATGGAGGTAAAAGACTTGGCTATTTTCGTTGACTCACAACTGGTGGCCAATCAGATAAAAGGCTCCTACGAAGCGAGACAACCTGTGATCAAGCAATACCTGGATAAGGCCAAGGAAAGGCTCGAAGGGTTTACATCCTACAACATAGAGCATGTTTGGAGAAATCAAAACAAGAAAGCGGATGCACTTAGCAAACTGACATCATTGGCATTTGCTCATTTAACTAAGGAGGTTCTGGTCGAAGTGTTGGCCGATAGGTCCATCGTCCGAAAGGAGGTGTCTGACGTAATACTGGAGGAAGACTCAAATTGGTAGACTCCAATTAGAGAATATCTAATAAGTGGTATACTGCCGGAGGATCAGAAATTAGCTCGAAAGGTCCGCATCAAAGCACCATAGTATAGAATCATGGGGAACTATCTATACCAAAGATCCTTTTTGTCCCCATGGCTTCGTTGTGTAGGACCTAGGCAAGCCGCCAACATCATTCAAGAAGTGCACGAAGGATCCTGCGGGCTTCACGCAGGACCCCGCTCCGTTGTTTCGAAAATCATGAGGATCGGATATTACTGGCCTTCGATGCACAGGGACGCTATCGAAATCATTCAGAAGTGTGAAGCCTGTCAAGTTCACTCAAGGGTTCCAAGGCTACCAAAACAAGATATGACCTCTGTGAAGTTCGCATGGCCCTTCAGCCAATGGGGGATAGACATCGTAGGTCCTCTACCAATTGCTCCAGGAGGAGTAAAATTCTTGGTCGTAGCCATCGATTACTTCATGAAATGGGTGGAAGCGAAACATTTGGCATCCATCACAGGAAGGCACATGGAAAAGTTTGTATGGGAACACATTATCTGCCGATTCGGAGTACCCCGCATCATCATCTCAGATAATGGGAAGCAGTTCACCGAAGGGGTATTCCCAGTTTTTTGCAGAGGCCTGAACATAAAACAGTCTTTCACTTCCGTCTACCACCCTCAAGGTAACAGACAAGTGGAAGTCACTAACAGGGACATCATCCAAGGCATAGAATGACGGTTGGGATACAGTCACCACGGTTGGGTAGATGAACTACCTCAAGTACTTTGGGCTCACAGAACGCACACAAAGTCAAGCCATGGAGAAACGCCTTTTAGCTTGACATATGGCACGGAAGCTGTCATCCCTTCGGAAGTAAGTGTCGAAACAGAAAGGGTCATGAACTTCAAAGCAGCAGACAACGAAGAAAGACTCCGTAGCAACCTAGACCTACTCGAAGAATGAACGGAAATAGCCTCAATCAGGGAGCTATCCATAAGCAAAAGATTGAAAGGTACTACAACAGTCGGGTTCGACCTTCGACCTTCAAGCCAGGGGAATACGTCCTCCGACTCAACAGCGCAAGTAAAGCTGAGTACTAGGGTAAACTAGGATGGAGATGCTATTGATAGAACTTGGAATGGCACTACCCTTCGTAAGTTCTACGTATGAAACTTACAATGTCCAAGGACATTTTTTATTTTGCTTTCAATCAATGTATTTGCATTCTTCTCACTTGGGGAAAGAAGCATTAATGGTAGGCGTCTAGTATTCATTTCTTAAAATAATGTAATCCTCCCTACCCACTTAATGATATAACGCATTTCCCTCAAATCTCTTGTTTCGTTTAATACAACAAAGATTTGTCCACCAAGTCGCTTTATCAGTTTCAATGTCGAAGGGATGTACAAAGACTAACAACATGTCTTGCTCATATGCATAACATCCATCTCAACTTTACATTAACTTTCCTATATGGCCTTAAGGTATTTTAAGCCTTTCGCTGCCCAAAGGATAAAGATGAAGTGGGTCGCAACCCTCTGTCAGCAGTCAAATTATACGATTTCTATATTCTTGGTGAAGTAATTACACACAATGAGGCTATGCATCTACCATACGCCTTAGGTTGTAAAATTATTTTTTACGCAAGTAAAATGAAAAGAGAAGAATCACACATGGTAAAATACAAGCCCTAGTGGCTTTAATGTAGATTAATGACTAGTTTAACTAGTCTAAACAGGTCGTAGCCTTAACGATCCAACCAAGCAAAACATTGTCTTAGGCCGAAGACTACATCACACACACCAAATGTTAATTGTTTCACCAGGCACAGATCCTGGAAAGGAACACAGACAAATTGTTTTAAAACAGGGTACATACCACCCTGGGGATCAAATTACAACCACATGGTTGCCTTCATCAAACTTTGGAATGAGTGGGTTCAGCTAAACCTGGGGATGGAGCCTTCGGTGACGGAGTCTTCTTCGAAGGAGATGGGGGCTGGACTTTCATTGGCTTCTTGGCTAGCAGGTCCTCAATAGAGGCCGTTGGGTCCTTCGTCACTTCGACAAGGAAACGGAACTCTAAAGCAGCTAAGTTATTACCTGCATCATCATACTCTTTCTCATGAGTTGCCCTGTAGTATGGAACTTTCTCCAGCTTCACCGGTTCCTCTATCGCAGCTATCTCCTCAAAAGTGGTACACTTGCCATGAAATATGGCCGCATTCACCAGGTTCCCAATTGCAATCCCCACATCATCACTATGGTAAATTTCCATGTCAATGTAGGGGATGACCTTGGTTACCAAGTCCACCATATCCTTCTTCAGCATCTTCAGACGAAGGTTTAACCCATCTACCTTTTCCCTGAGCTTGGTCTCTTGGTCCATTAGCTTAGCTCTCTCTCCTTCGAGGCCTCCACACTTGGAAGAAAGAACAGATATCTGCTCTTGTACCCTACAACCTTTGAGCCTTCGAGAGTTAACCTACTACATTCAGCTTCGCTTGCTACCAGTTGACCTTTGAGCCTTTCAACGTCAGCTCTGAGATCTTGCACCAAGGGGTTCTTGTCAAAATCCTCCAATGCATCTTCACATTTTTTTCTCCAGGTCTGCATACTTCTGATCCCTAGCCTTCTCCCTTGCAAGCATAACATCCATTTCTTCTCGAGCCTTGGTGACAACATGGAGCAGCTCCCTTGTCCTAGTATTGAGTTGGTTGTCTAGCATGCATTGTCGGACATTACTCTTGTCATGAAGGTCGCAGAGCCTTTCCATGGACATGTTGTCTATCACCCCCTTCCAACTGGGTGGGATTACACGATCCACAAGTAGATGACAAGCTAAGGGAGAGGAAAGCTCCTTCGTATCAGGAAGTCCTGCAGCATATATAAACTTGTTAATACATTATTACTGGTATCTCATTTTTTGTAACAGGAAAGAAACATTACCATGGATGTCATCTCCGCTGGGCCCTTCGATGGCTGGAAACACCACAGCCTTACCCTAGGGACTCTTTTGCCAGGTAGTTCGAGAGGGAGGAGTAGGCAGGATAAGCTTCCTCTTCGAAACGGACTTCGCAGCTTTGGCACTGGTACCTTTCCTGCTTCGGACCTTCTCACCAATGCCGGAGGGTCCTACGATGGCCAACTGTCCTTCGGAGACGGGTTCATCAGATTCTGCAACATTCTCCATAAGCTGGTCTTCAACATCTATAGGTTCCTTTGACGGAGGAGCAGAGGAAACAGGTTCGATGGGCTGGGCTTCCACATCATTATTATTTATCGACACTGATGGAGAGCCCACACCATAGCTCATCTCCTGGGGATTCTTCGGAATAAAGCTGGCCTCCTTTGCACCACCAGCCACCACAAAGTTTCTGAATGACATTTCTGCACGAAGGAGCAAATAAGATAAATATCAGAAAGATAAGTTTTTATCTCTTATTTTAATCAAAATAATACATACTTTCTCCATCACAAATAATCTCAGGTACCAAAGGAGATCCCTCCCATCTTTCAGCAAGGCCAGCCATGAAAAGAATTGGCTCAGGAAATGTTTGGCAATCAGCTGGATGATGAGCCAAGCGCTGATACAAAGGATTCCTCCTCACAGTATAGGGCAAGGGATCGGTGAACCTTTTTTCATCATACTGAAACTCTGGGTTTAACAATGCAGGGAAAGTTGGTGGGATAATGGTGTTTTGGATGTAAAAGAATTTGCCTTTCCAGTTCCTGATGTTTGTAAATGGCCTATCTATGAGAATTGGCACATCCTTTTCACCCCTTTTGGCTAATGTCAACCAATCTCCTCCAGGGTATAAATTCAGAAAACCCTTAAGCAAAGTTAATGATGGTTCAAACCCACAAGCTTTACACATAACAATGTATGTCGTAAGCTTGGCTAGGCCAAAAGGGTTAAACCTAGATATGTGTACCTCATAGTACTGGAGGAGTTCTAAAATCAAATGGTGCAAGGGTATCCTAAGGTTGGAGGTGGTGAATGCATGGGTGTATAAGCCTACATAGTTTTCTGGGGCATCAAAAATCCCTTGATTTCTACTAGGTAACATGACTTTATGCTCTTTGGGAATTGGATAATCGGTGAGGAACGCTTTGAGCTCCTCCCTTGTCAAGGTGCAAACTTGTTGTTTTATTACAAATTTCTTATTTGTAGGCATTGATCCTTCTAAAATCTATAATAAAGTATTTGAAAACAGATACGAAGGAATACTTTACCTTGTTTGATCGAAATCTTGATCGGAAGAGGTTTTAGTAGGTGAAAACTTGGGCGTGAGATAAAATAATGTTAGGGTTTTACTGTTTTTAACATTATATACCCTCACATATGGTAAATCTCGGCCCTACACGTGTCCTGACTTATCCCTTACCACCGGATTTCAAACCCTTGTTTAAATTTTGAAATGACATTTTATTTTACCGAGGAAAAGGGAGTAGTTAGGATAAATGTAAGCATTAATTACGGTCAATGGTTGCTAGACTTTTCATCTTCATTCGTTCCTTGTGACGAAGGGGAGGTTTCGTTTCTATTTCTGAGTTGTAAGCAATATTTCTTATTCGTACATATCACTTTCGACTGGGGGCTTGATGACGTACCCTCCGATCAGGTCGAAGGACCCCCCTTCGGCCTCAGTCAAATTTGCATTACGAAGACCCAAGTCTTTCTTCATAAGTCATTGGTGGCGTAAAACCATTCACCATTGATATGGTTACCAGTTGGAAATTCGCCAGCCGAAGGCCTATGCCCTTCGGTGTATTCTCTTGAAGGCGCCAAGACAAAAGAGAACCTTGACTTGGTCTTCCCCCACGTTCCCACTATTTCCTTAGCTTCCCCGCCAAGGCAGAGATAGTGGGGATGAAGCCCTAGCGGTTACCACAAATCAAGGGATGCCCCCCATGATCTCCTAAATGTGTGCTAACACTCTCCAAGCTATTTTCTTCACCTATAAATAGGTTGGACGAGTCATTTCAATGGTATGTTCACTCAACACGGTATTTCACATACTTCATATTACTTACAACACATATCACATACTTACTCTCATGTCGGAGGTGGTTCGCAGGGCCGAACCCCTGCGCAATCACTTAACGAAGTGTCTACTATTTCTTATTGCAGATTGGCTACAAGTTTGGCGCAAGCATATCACCCCTCATACCCTTCGATCACCATCGAAGGCCTGGTCGTACGAATTATTGTACAATCATTCAACAACACTCATAATGGAATCATCAATTCTATGTTCTGCACTGTAAACTTCAGGAGTTGGTTTGAATGCTCTATTTGAAAACTTTGGTTTGTAATCCGCAAGATTTGGTCCATATCCATTTGGATTTGGTTTAAAAGTAAACTTTTGAATAGTTGTGATTGACTTACCATGTTTATAAACAACATTTCGAAACTCTTTGATTTTGTTTTGTAAGTCGACAATTTCTTCAAGATTGTCATCTATTCGTTTCTTTGAATGCTTTTTGTACTCACAGAACTGTTTTTGACAAGTTAACAACTCAGACTTGGCTTTTTGAGTTTCCAAAGTGAGAGCGTTAAGTTGTTGTTTATGATCATATTACAGTTGTTCTATTTGAGACAACAAAGCATTCTTAGATGCGACTAGATCACGTATTTGTTGTTCTAATGATTTTTCGTTTTGGTAAGATTTAGAAAAAGCGACTTCAAAACCTTTTTCACGTTTTTCTTGTGTTTGAAAAATGTTGAGTTGAAATTTTAAGCATTCATTATCCTTAGTTAACAGTGCATTTTTTCCTTTAATTGCTTATTGATGTCCTTGCATATTTCCAGTCGAGATTCTTGGTCTTTAAGTAAGGTCATGAGCTCAATATCTAGATTAGACGAAAGTTCAGCTTGTTCAACGTAGGTCTCAACATGATCATTAGTCAGATCCTCAAGTATAACCACGGAGTCAACTTGATTATCAATGGTAACCATAAGGTCATCTTGATCGTCAAATATAACTACGGGATCTATTTGATTATCATCGGAATGAGATGTAGATGGCTCATGTTGAACACTCTGATCCTTGTCGGATGCAGATGTTGGCGGAGATATCAGATCAGAAATGATTATAGTTTGATCTGGTACCTGAGACAAGCCGTCAGTGTCATACACTGGGCCTGTGTCACTCATGTAGAGTTCTTGCATGTTTGCCATTAACATCACAGCTGCATTAGCCTACAAGTCCTCTATATCATCATCTGAATCAGCATTAGCCATGAAACTCTGTTCCTTGTTGGTAAGAGTTCCACCAGATTCATCCTTAAGAGCCAAGAGTAAAGCCTCTTTGTGATATGCGATGCCTCTTGTCCTCGGCTTAGGGCATGCATTAGCCAGATGACCCTTCTCATTACAGTTATAACAATGAAGACCATTAACCCCGTTCTGAGCATTGACCTGTTCAACCACTTGAGCCCTTTGTTGTTGTGGAGCACCCATGTTATTCCTCCCAATAGCATTAAACCCTTGACCACCGCCCATCTGACGAACATTACCACAATTCTGAACTTCAACACGTCCATTGTTAACAACAGCCTGATTCCGTGTGTTTGAAGAGGTACAAATGCGATTGTTGGATTTGTTTGAATATCGGCCGAAGGCTCTAGCAATCATGACAAACCCTTGTTGCAATGCATCGAAAGCTTTAGTATCTTCATTCGATTCACTGTAAAATGCTTGATCATTAATGTTGTTGTATGGAACCAATTGAGTTTCTTGCTGTGACGGATCATATGGGGTAATTGTAGCAGTTGGTTGTGGAGGATTTGTGAAGACAGTTTATAGAGTTGGAAATTGAGGATAACAAGCTTGAGCCCACAAAGCTAATTGTTGGTTATCCGGAAGTGAAGGTGAAACATGTAGTCCACGGATAACCCTTTCTTTGTCAACTTCCTTTTGGTGGGGCTTCAAATAGTCGTACAACAATCCGTATGTAGCATGATGAAGGTTCTTCGCTTGACGGATGAAAATGACATACTTTTCCTAATTAGGACCAAGACTACTCAGGAACTTAGTGTTGACTGCAATTCTTGGCATGATGATGTTATGTTTGTCCAAGTCATTGATGATGTCTGAGAATCGATGATGATATGACTCTAATGTCTCTCCTGGTTCAATCATGAAGTGTTCATAAGCCAAGTAGATTTTGGATTCCATGTCTTCTTGATTGAGTTATGTGCCTTCCATGAGAAGATGAATATGCTCCCACATTGCTTTAGCAGTCTTTTGAGCATCAACACTTCGAAGTATCGGATTGGGTAATCCCAAAAGGATGTATTGCATTGCCAGTTCATCGGCTTCAAAGTGTAGAAGTTGATCAGCAGTAAGATCATTTAGACCGACAACGTTGGTGAGATCATCTCTTGGTGGATAAGCAGTTGGATCTCCGGGTACAGTGATAGTAGGCATCTGAAATGGACCTTCCAGGATGACCTTCTTCAAGAACTTTCCATGTGGCTTCTTTATATCACAGAACCTAAAGAACCTTATTACCCATTCATCATAGTTTCCGGGAGTGAGAATTCGAGGTCTATCAAGTGATCCAACCTCATGAATGGATTGTTGGCTACTTAAAGCTTCACACATCTTTGCAAACCAAGACGGTTCCTTCATAGTATTCCTGGATGGATGTTGATTGTGAAAGTTTGTGTAAGGTTGTACTTGAAGACTAGGGGGTGGTTGAATCATTTGTGGTTGAATTGCTCCTTGAGGAAATTGTAGTTGAAGTTGTTGTTGTTGTTGTTGTTGTTGTTGTAGTTGTTGATAAAATTGTTGTTGTTGTTGATTGAGTTGTTGTTGTTGTTGTTGTTGAGGATACACATGAGGGAAGTAGCTAGAGTATGGTGGTTGAGACATCTTGAAACTTGTGTTGTAAAATGGATCTTTGTAGTCGAATGAAATTTTGTTGATGAAGAGTCCTTATGCATAAAAACCAAGCTTAGGCAAAGAAAGAACCTAATGCGTAAAACCAATCCTTAGGCGTAAAGAGTGAACTTATGCGTAGTGATAGCTTAAGCGTAAGCTTGAGGAAAAAACTTAGCTTATGCGTAAAAAAAGGCTTAGAAGTAGAATTCTTAAGCGTAAGTTAGCTTAGGCGTAAGACTGTGCTTATGCGTAAGTTTATGCTTAGGCAAAAAGAGATTCTACGCGTAAGAACCTTGCTTAGGCATAAAACTAGGGTTTTATCCCAAAAATCCTTTACACTTATCCAGTGTAGAAGATATCCAAAGTCGAAGTGTTTTCAGGCTTACCCAAGCAAGAAAACACTGAGTAAACCAAGAACACTGAAGATCAAACTAAGGAAAGCTTATGCGTAGACTTTGATATCTTATGCGTATAACTAGGGTTTAGTTACGCGTAGGATTTGCCAAAACTTAGATTTCTGCCCAAATGTGTTTCAAAACCAGATTTTTATGATGAAAAAGCTTTAATATCACCAAAATAACATCAAAGTGTGAAACTTGATGATCAAAAACCCTTATACACCTTACGCATAGACATAGCTACACGTATGAAACCAAGCTTCAAACACCTTTTCCACACGTAAAGTTGCAAACTTTATGCCAAAAACTTAAATTTTAACACCAAATAACCTTTAAAGTACAAGAATCTTGGATTGTAATGTGTAAAAATTAAGTTTTTCAAGCGTATAAAGATTTGAGTACCGAGACTTACGCGTAGACACTATGTTTCAAAAACAAAATCGTTTCACCCAACTATTTGGCGAATGATACCACTGTTAGCTTCCCATTTATGTAACACAAGTATCAATATAAGAAATAAGAGAAAGGAGTGATCGGTTGAACAAATACTAACACACACGTATAAATATTAAGAAGAGTTATCCGTAGGAAATGAAAGTAAATGAACAACCAACCATCTAAGGATGGTTTACATGAGGTATTTATAGGAGATGGAGCTAGGGCAATACTCCTAGTCCCTTCCTTTCTTTATTAGGCTTGGGCCTATGCTTATTGGCCTTCTACATAAGCCTAAGCATAAAAACAAACATAAAGGCCTAATTAAGCTAACTATTACATATTAATTACTAACACTTGTAATCTAGTTTAAGAGTGATTCCAACAACGACCAAATTGATGTATGCACAGAAAAAGTCAGAAAAATGTTACCTTTAAGAAATTTTCATGGAATACATAATCAGATTCTGTACGGATTACATACATGCCAAATTCAATGTACACGTTACAAAGATCAGCTCCATTGAACCCCTAACATAATGGCATTATTGAATAACCCTTAATAAATGCAACTGAAGTAACCTTAAATGTTGACATAAGTCATAACATACCTCATCTAGTTTGACAACACCTTCATAATTAGCTTCGCCATGTTTAGCCCTCCGAACAACATGAATTTTAAGGATTACCATTCTTGATTGATTATTTCGAAGTGGGATATCTATTTTCCTATTTAATCGACCTGTACAAAGAAGAATCGTTCCTGTTAGGAATCTGGCGTTGCATTTTAGACTACTTTCTATAAATAAGTATGTAAATTCTACAAATTAAAAAGTGTTGCTCTAAAATCGGTAGATGAGCAGTTTCATGCGAACAATCAAAGGTGCGTATGCACTGTAAGTAGTAAGATAATGCAATTAAATAAGCAATCCCAAATACACATCCAAAAAAGAATAAGCGTATAAGTAACTTTTTCCAAACTGTTTATTTGCTTTAATGATAAGTAAATAAACACCTAATCCCAAACACCATTTCAGAAAGGAATAATCAAATAACCGGTTAACCGTTCCTAGTAAGCTATCCTAAACACCCCTCTGAAGTTAAAGTGACTTACTTGCTTATTACTTTTTGGTACCACGCAAGCCATTTGTTGATGTCGTCAAGAAGCTTGATTGCCAAAAAATTGTTTGAAAGGCTTACCCAAACTGACCTGTTTTGATCAACACCCCAAAACTACATTTTTTCAAAGTAATAAATCGTCAATATAAACTTATGTCCAAGTTATCTCAGGTAATGAAAATATGCAAAATTTCAAAATGTAGAAATTTATACGCCTATATCATGACACCGTAAATACTTATTCCCAGACTTAACAAAATTTGCACTCTTCGGTAACGCCAGTGTTAACACCTTACTTCAGACTACTTGTTTTAGTTTCTTGTCATGAATCCTGAACACCCCCTAACAACCTAATTCTACAAATGACAATCTTACTAATTATAATTCAACATAAATATATAATAAAAGGGATAAAAAAGACATTATTTTAAAGCTTAAGTAATCATATAGTTAGAGGCATTTGGAACTTGCTTGCTTACCTGCTCATCCGCTTATTTTGCTTTATATAAGCTTTTGAATTTGTTGCTTTCGATTCCTGGTTTGCCACTTGATAACATAGAGAAAACGGTTTTAGGAGCAAAAAATATATTAAACAGGAATAATCTTTTGGTAACAATTTTTATAGGATTCTACTCACAGAAGGATTAGAAAAGGCCCTTTGCAGCTTATTTCATTATAAAAAAAACCTTCGGTTACGCAATAATACAAAACACTTGAGCCGAGACCATCTCTATGTGAAACTTCAAATAATACAAAACACACAATAATATCAAACTACAAACAGTCGTATTTGCTTTTGTTTTTCTTCTCTTGTTCTCTTTTCTTAGTTAGGCCCAAGAAAGTACAAGATATAGCTTGACCAATATACTAAGATGATAGCTAGAGACTAGAGATGAGAGTGTAGGATCTAGATTTGTAACAAATATTCGACTAAAAAATACCTTAAAGCTACCCCATGTCGTTCTCAACTTTCGCTTCAAATTCAGTATTCACAAATAGATCCCTTCAAACTCCTCATCTTTCCTGTTACAAAAGAGCATAACAAAATAATAATAGATTGTTGAAACCCCCAATTAAACGTAACCGCACCAAATAAACAAAGGTACGCACTATTTCCTACGTAGTTTAAAAGGGCTTATTTGTAAGCATAAGCAGTAACAATAAGCAATCCCAAACACTCCATAAAATCATGTTAGAATTTGGAAAATCCATTTAGAAGAGTCGGTCACCCCGAGTCTAGTCTAGCATATGTTAGCTCGTAGACTTAGTTATATTTATTAGTTATTTAGTTACTTAAGTAACACCGTAGAGGACGAACGGGTCTTTACCCACTGTATACCTGATCCACAGCCCGATAGAGGGCGTATTATGTAAAAACTATAAATACCATCTACCTCCCAAGGTCGGGTTAGAGCTTTCAATCTAACCTTTTTTATTTTCTCTCATCACTTTCTCTCTCTAGAAAGCATCCCATCTTTCTTTCTCTATCTAAAATCTTTGTTAGGAATTAGAAATTCCAGGTATTAAAGAGTCGGTCACCTCAAGTATATGTAATCGTTAGAAAGCTCGTAGTCGTAGTTATTTTAAGCTAAGTAGTATTTAGTTAAGTAACACCGTCGAGGACGGACGGGTCTTTACCCACTGTATGCCTGATCTACAGCCCGTTGTGTGGCATTTTATGTAAGACTATAAATACTCTCTACCTTGCAAGGTAGAGAGTTGGAGCTTATAATAATATCTTTCACTTTCTCTCACTAAGTTCCCTAAACCTCTAACTTTCTCTCTCTAGAATTCCATTCATACGCCACTTTGTGTTATGGTTTGATGTGTATGTGAAAACTAATATCCTACAATTGGTATCAAGAGCCATGGTTGGATCATATCTTACACATCTTTGGATTTCTAGTGGTTTTTAGGTGGTTTTTGAGTTTGAAAAAGTTTAGTGGTTTGTGCATCATTTGGTTGATTTCTTGTGTTAAAGCTTGGATTTTGTTAGTACTTTTATTTTTAGAATCATCACAAGTGTTTAGGTTTTCATTTGGTAAGCTTGAATCATCTTGGTTGGGTTGTTTTTGGATTGAAAAGTGATGTTTATGTTGTTTTTCATGCTAGCGACTTGACCTACGGAGTTGTTTCTTAGTAGCGACTTGCTTTGCAATTTTGTAGCGAGTTACAGTTTTGGAGCTAGCGACTTAGGCCTAGCGACTAACAGTACAAGTAGTGGACTCTCCACTACGGGTAGCGACTTGGTGTTAGCGACTTGGTCTGTAGTGAGTTGCTCTTTAGCGACTTGAATCTTTAGCGACTTGTCTAGCGAATTGCTGCCAAAATTTTGCTAGCGACTTGAGGCTTAGCGAGTTACTACTTAGCGACTTGCATTTGTTTAGCGACTTGGGACTTTAGCGACTTGGTTGTATAGCGAATTAGGTGTTAGCGACTTGGTGCATTATCTTCTAGCGACTTGGGTGATTTTTTACGGTTTTCTCTTGATTTAGTAAAATCCCGTGAAAGAATCTATTTCCCAGTTTAATCATAAGAGTTATAAAATCACGTATAATCTGTTAACATGTCTACCAACGTTCCTACTATCATCTCCACTGTTGCCGAGGATGTTCAAGCAGCTAGTTCAGATACTCGTCCACCCATGCTTGACAGAACTGACTATGATTCTTGGGCTCAATGAATCAGATTGTACTGTCTTGGAAAGGATAATGGTGTCAACATTCTCAAATCCATTGATGAAGGACCGTATCGAGTTGAGACGACTAGAGATGTACTTGATACTGCTGAAGATGGAACTCTGATTTACGGAATGGACAGACCAAAGATGTATGATGAGCTTGATGATAAGGAGAAAAAGTGATTCGATGCTGATATCAGGGCTTCTAACATTGTTCTTCAAGGTCTTCCTAAAGACATCTACAAGTTGATCAATCACAACACCGATGCAAAGGCAGTATGGGATAACGTCAAGATGCTTCTCTCAGGTTCTGAATTAACTATGGAAGACAGAGAATCACAACTCTATGATGAATTTGAGCACTTCAAGATGAAACCAGATGAGAGTGTCTATGAGTACTATGTGAGATTTCATAAGCTGGTGAATGACATGAGAAACATCAGAATGACTATGCCTAACATTCAGCTGAACTCAAAGTTTGTAAACAACATGAATCCCGAATGGCACAAATTTGTTACTTCTGTGAAGCTCACTAAAGGATTGAAGAATACAAATTATGAGCAACTCTATGCCTTCCTTCTTCAAAATGAGAGGCATGCCATGTTTGAAAAGAGAATTCTTGATCAGTTCAAAGCTCAGACAGAAGCAAGCTCAACAAATGATTCAACTGCCTTTTACTCTAATATTGGGATTACAACCAAAGCTTCTCAAGTTGTACCTTTGGGTAATGGTAATCATAAACTCATCCCTGATCCAATGTTCAAACAAGCTGATGCTGATGCAGGCATAGGAAACTTCATCAATCAACTAGCACTTATGATAAGTCAAAACATGAATTCTCTCCCACAAACCAACAACAACCTCAGAACAGCATCTAACCCACACAATCAAGCTACTGTCAGAGATGGGAAGATTGTTGTGCAACCAGTTCAGGAAAGACAGTATGATCAGGGAAGAGGTGGAGCTGGTAGGGGTTATGCTGCAAATCAGAATCGGGGAAGAAATGGAAATCAAGGTCAAGCTAAGCCGATCAAATGCTATAACTGTGGTGGTGAGGGACACATTGCAAGGAACTGCACATCTCCAAAACGTCCACAGAATGCTGATTACTTCAGGGATAAGATGTTGCTAGTACAAGCTCAAGACAATGGAGCAGCTTTGGATGAAGAGGAGCTACTATTTCTTGCTGAAGGAAATGCCAAAACTTATGATGCCGATTTTGATGAACAGCCGATTCAAGAGATAGGTCATAATCATCAGAATGCTTTTCAAGTGGCTGACTGTGATGCATACGATTCTGATGTTGATGATGGACCCTCTGCACAAACAATTTTCATGGCAAGCATTTCTCCAATGGTCTCTCCTAAGGTCTCTTCTTCACCACCAACTGGACCATCCAAAGACAAAATCATTTCAGAGGTATTAAAACTATATGATGATATTGATGAGCAAAAGATGCATCATGAAGTACAATCTTTTGAGACTTACGACTCAGATATTGATAATATGAGTAATAGTAATGTTGTCTCACACGATCAATATGTGAATCAAAGTGAAATTAAGATTGTACCAAGTAATGCATCTTCTGCAGTCAATGATGACTATGCTGATGAGGATTTCACTGCATGTATCCTTGATGATTCTATAATTTCTGAACTAAATGCCTATAAAGAACGTGTTGCTATCTATGAACAACGTGCAAAATTTGAGTTGACCTCTCGTGAGCAGGAAATGGATGACCAAGTGCGTACAATCATTAGAAAAAGTAATTTTCGAGAAGAAGTATTAAAACAAGAGTTAAATTCCTTGCAAGAAAAGCTTTCTAAAACTGCTAAGCAAAAACAAGAACTTCAAGAAAATGTGAAAATGCTTAAGCAAGAATTTAATGCAAAGGAATCAAAACTCTTGAAAGATTTTTCTAATCTGAAAACTTTGAAAAAAAAAACTTGAAAACAAGTTGTACATACAAGGGAACACCATTCAGACTGCTCACATGATCACTAAGCATAGAGTTCTAAGCGATAAGCATAGTGTTCCCATCCCAACCCTGAGTACGGAAAGATAGCAAAAGCAGCTCAAAGTGTGATCTATGATGGCAATGAGATTCTTAAACCTAGACAAAAACCTAGTTGCGTTGAGTGCACTGAGGATGATAAGAAATTAGATGAAATCACTAGGGAGAAGATGAATAAGAAACTAAATGATCCTAAATGCAAAGAGAAAAAAGTAATTATCACTCCCCATGACTACAAGAAGGAAAACTGGATTTCCTTGAACAAGTTTAAGCCTCAGACATTTTTGACTCCCGAACAAGTTTTCTGGAAAATGGATTTAGATAAGCAGAAAGCTGAAAATATTGTTGAAACAAACCCTCCCCTTTGGAAAATGCCTAGAGCGACGGTGTATCCTCCTAATACACCAATGCATCTTGTTCCGAAAACAATTGCCACTAAAAGCAAGACCTTAATTAGCCAATATGTTATATTTCAACTATTTGTTGATTTTGAGAAAACTTGCAAGAAAAGGATAACACCCACTGGTATAACTGAAGGAGAAAGGGGTTTTGAGCAAATGAAAGAATGTTATTTAACTGAGGTCATGCCTTTCTTTAAACTTCTAAAAGATCACTTTGAGAGTCTTAAAAAGGGGATAGAAACTGATATTAAGGGAATGGAAAAGGAATTTGATGCAATGATAGTTGAAGTTAGTGACTATGAGCGTGCACTAAAATATAATGAGATTGAGAGGAAGAACTTGCATACATTAAATGAGACTCTTATTACTGAATGTGTTGCTCAAGATATGTTTTTCACTGCTTCAAATTGCTCTATTAATGCTTCCCAATTTCATGAACTATCTGTTGCCCTGAAAGTCTCCCATGATCGTGTCATTGAGCTTGAAAAAATTAATTCTAAACTAAACGAGAAAATTGAACTGGATGATCACGACAATTTGGTTAAACATTTTTCTAAACTAGAAGTTGAGCATTTTAATTTACAACTAAAATATCAACATCTTAAAGAAAATGTCAAAACTTCAAATATCAAGACATCCTCAGATGCTCCAGAGTTTGATGCAGTTTTTCAAATTAACAAACGTGATGAACAGATTCAAGCTCATTGCAACACGATCAGAAAGTTGAAAGCCCAAATCTCTCAATTAAAGGGTCAAACGAACAATATGACAGGCTCCCAAATGCCTCCTCCTTTAGACTCTCAGAATTCTCAAACGTTTCATCTTCAAAACCTAGTAAATGCATTACAAAAAGAAAATGAAAGTTTTCTAGAAGAAAATGAAAAGGTTAAACGTCATTTCAATGAGTTATTTGAATCAATAAAGGTCACTCGTAACAAAAATAACGAACAAATAGCTTCATTGCAAAAGGAAATTGAGAATCTGAAGAGTCAGGTAAAAGGGAAAATTCCTATGACCAATGGGGAGAATGGTGTATCAAAGGTTCACTCTTGTAATAAATATTCCTTGTCTATGAAATATGTCCCTCCTCATCTCAGGAACAACAAACTTGCTGTTCAAACATACTTCTCATCACTTAAGGATTGCCTAGAATGTCTGCGTGAGATTGTTGAAGAAGATAAGTTAGAGAAACCTCATGATAATGCAATTGGACATGCATGCTTATATGCCAAACGATCTCAAGAAATCTTAGAATGCTTGATCACAATATGCCCAAAGTAATTAGGTGAGAGAGTTAATCCTTTGATTCCATGCTCGATGCCTAATGCCAAGTATGATATTCATTCGATTCCCAATGTTTTGAATGTGAACCGTAGTGTGCCTTTAAGTAGTTCAGATTCCAGATCTGTCAATGCTAAGAAAGAGAACTCAAGTGTGCCTTCTAGGAGTACAAATCTCAGTACTTCTAGTTTTAAGAAAGTGAACCTTAGTGTGCCTGCATGTAGTTCAGATCCCAGCACATCTAAACAGGTGATGCAAAGAGTAGTAAAACCAACTAATGTTCCCATTCCCTCTACAGGAGTAATCAGTTACATTAAAGGGAGCAGGTCAAAGTCTCAAGACAATACAAGGAATGATAGGACCTCGCCAGCTAAGAATGTGCACTGGAAAAGAGTAGAAGAACAATCTAGGAACTTTAAGTTTGAACCGAATAAAACGAATCGTGTTGATTCTAGTATTAGCCATAGGCGTACTGTAATTAATTCGATTTCTGATACTATTTGCAAACCTTGTATTGATGTCTGCTTGAATTCTGTTTCTAATCATGAATGTGGTGTTAATGTTCTGCCTAATGATGTTAATTGTCCAGTTAAGATTGTTAATGCTAAAATTCATGCTAAGAAGGCTAAAAGGCAAAAACGAAAGAAAGTTAGAAAATAGTGGAAACCCACAGGAAGAACATTCAGTAAAATAGGCTATTATTGGATACCTGTTGGTCATAAGACTAATCAGACAATGCCCACTAGAAAATGGATGCCTACTGGTAGAACTATTCCCTTAAAAAGTGAGCACACTGTGAACAGGGCTAATACAGACACCAGTACTGCATCTATTCACAATGATTCCATTGCCTCATTTTCTGATATGAATGCTTCTATTTCTGATGTGGGTGTTCCAACCATTGTTACTAACCAAATGGAACCCATTCTTGCATGGGGATCCCAATTATCCAGTTATCCATTCTTGTCTGTGTTCAACTGCAGATCGTTCAAATCGTTCTGTGGTACCTGGACTCAGGCTGTTCCAAGCATATGACTGGCGACCGGTCACGGCTCATAAACTTCGTGAGCAAATTCATCGGGACTGTTAGATTCGGGAATGATCATTTCGGTGCTATTATGGGTTATGGAGACTATGTTGTGGGCAAAAGTGTTATCTCCAGAGTTTATTATGTAGAAGGTCTTGGTCACAACTTGTTCTCCGTTGGTCAATTCTGCGATTCGGATCTAGAAGTAGCCTTCAGAAAACATACCTGCTTCGTTATAGAACTTGATGGTAAGGAACTTTTAAGAGGTTCACGTGGTTCAAATCTATACACCATCTCCATCGAAGATATGATGAAGTCTTCTCCAATTTGCTTGCTGTCAAAGGCTTCTAAAACAAAGTCATGGTTATGGCATCGTCGTCTCAATCACCTGAACTTCGGCACCATCAATGATCTCACCAGAAAGGACTTAGTTGTAGGTTTACCTAGACTCAAGTACGAAAAGGATCATCTTTGTTCAGCATGTCAATTGGGAAAAAGCAAGAAGTATGCCCATAAACCCAAACCTACTAACTCTGTCACAGAAGTTCTTCATATGATTCATATGGATTTATGTGTTATCCAACTAATGAGGGTCAAGACTTAGGCAAACTTAGGGCTAAAGCTGACATTGGAGTATTTGTAGGATATGCACCAAACAAAAAGGGATACCGAATCTACAACAAAAGAACCCGAAATATCATGGAAACAATTCACGTTACGTTTGATGAGCTGACCGGTCAAATGGCTCCTGGACACTCCAGTTCAGGACCCGCACTTCAAAACAGTCCCATTGGTTCATCCCTTGTTCCAAACTCCTCTCAAGAAACTCCATATGTACCTCCATCTGAAGATGATTTAAAGAAATTGTTTGATCCTATGTTTGATGAACTTTATGATCCAAGTACTAATGAGGTGTTGATCCCTACAACAGAGGCTGCTCATATTCCTGTGAATGAAGTCAATCCCTCAGTCTCAATATCTTTAAGTCAAGAAGCGCCTACTACTGATCCTTCCGTCTCATCAACAAATCATCATTCTTCAAATGTACATCATGGAACTATTTCTGGCATCAATGATGAAGTTAATCCCTTTGCTACTCCTGAAGATGCTCCATTTGAAAACATATTTGCTCCTGAATCATCATCAGAACCATCTTCTTCAGGAGACATCGACTCTGCTACCTCAGTCCCTCAACAACTGCCACATGAACACCTTAGAAAATGGACTCACGATCATCCACTAGACAACATCATTGGAAATCCCTCTCGTCCTGTATCAACACGGAAACAACTTGCAACCGATGCCTTATGGTGCTTCTTCAACTCCGTACTATCTAAGATCGAACCAAAAGAAGTTAAAACCGCCATGAATGAAGATAGCTGGTTCAATGCCATGCAAGATGAAATTCATGAGTTTGATCGACTTGATGTATGGGAGTTAGTACCTGCTCCAGACTGTGCTATGATTATTGCTCATAAATGGATCTTCAAAGTGAAACTTGATGAGCATGGTGATGTGTTGAAGAACAAGGCTTGATTAGTTGCTAAAGGATACCGTCAAGAGGAGGGTATTGACTTTGAAGAATCTTTTGCTCTAGTTGCTCGAATCGAGGCAATCAGAATCTTTCTGGCTAATGCTGCTAGTAAGAACATGGTAGTCTATCAGATGGATGTGAAGACGGCATTTCTGAACGGAGATCTTAAAGAAGTCGTCTACGTCAGCCAACCTGAAGGATTTGTGAATCAAGAGCATCCTACTCACGTTTATCATTTGAAGAAGGCTCTTTACGATTTAAAGCAAGCTCCAAGGGCATGGTATGATACACTGTCAAAGTTTCTTCTATCTACCGGATTTAGCAAATGAGCAGTTGATCCTACATTGTTCACCAGGAAGTCAGGCAAACATTTAATTCATGTTCAAATTTATGTTGATGATATTATTTTTGCCTCGACAGACCCAATGGAATGTGATCGTTTTTGAAATGAAATGAGTTCAAAATTTCAAATGTCAATGATGGGACAAATGTCATTTTTCTTGGGATTACAAATTTCACAAAGTCCCGGAGGCATTTTCATAAATCAATCTAAATATGCAACAGAGATCTTAAAGAAATTTGGATTTGATTCAAGTGACCCTGTTGACACCCCCATGATTGATCGAACCAAACTAGATGAGGACCACTCAGGGATCATGATTGACCAAACGAAATATCGTAGTATGATTGGATCCCTGATGTACCTCACTGCTAGTAGACCAGACATCTTGTTCGTTGTTTGCATGTGTGCTAGATACCAGGCTAAGCCTACTAAAAAGCACCTTGAATCAGTTAAACGGGTCTTTCGGTATCTCCAAGGAACCATCAATATGGGTCTTTGGTACCCGAAGGACACCGGTATGTCGCTAACAGCCTATGCAGATGCTGATCATGCAGGGTGTCAAGATACTCGTCGAAGTACATCTGGAGGTGCTCAGTTTTTAGGTGATAAGCTTGTGAGCTGGTCTTCAAAGAAGCAAATGAGTACTTCTATTTCCTCTACAGAGGCTGAATACATAGCCATGTCATCCTGTTGTGCTCAAATCTTATGGATGAGATCTCAATTATCTGACTATGGCTTTGAATTCAACAAAATTCCTCTGTACTGTGATAATAAAAGTGCTATTGCTCTCTCATGCAACAACGTACAACACTCAAGAGCAAAGCACATCGACATTCGACATCATTTCATCAGGGAACAAGTGGAAAAAGGTGTGGTGGAACTCTATTTTGTGAGGTCTGAATATCAGTTAGCAGACATCTTCACCAAAGCTCTTCCAAGAGAACGTTTTGAGTTTATTCTTCCACGACTTGGCTTGAAAAGCCTTCAACCAGAAACACTCAAACGTCTTCAGGAGGAAGACGAGGAGTAAAGGTCTATCTTCATCTATATCTTGTATATATCTATTCGAAAATCAAATAGAAAAATATAAAACATTCAAAATCCATAAAAATTTGAAAAATCTTGAAAAATTCCAAAAAATAGTGTCCTTTTTGTCATGTTTTCCTCGATTTGATAATATCTACGGTCTTTGAGATGTCATTCAAAGAATGTCACGGGACTTTAGATGTTGTTCGAATGTTAAAAAAAAAATCAAAAAATTATTTTTGGGAGAAAGAGAAACAATGGCTTACTGTCATTTCAGGCAGTAACCCGCTTT
Source organism: Chrysanthemum seticuspe (assembly GCA_019973895.1). NCBI lineage: Eukaryota > Viridiplantae > Streptophyta > Magnoliopsida > Asterales > Asteraceae > Chrysanthemum > Chrysanthemum seticuspe. The sequence goes on from BPTQ01000006.1 coordinate 157,037,745, forward strand.
TCAAAGAAAGAACAGAGCCATACTTTATCATGTTTTCAAAATTCAATGCTCTGATTCTATAAACATTTATCTGCTGAAAACTAACTGCTTTGAAAAATAACTCGGTCTCTATTTTTGATAATCATCAGGACTTATTTGCCAAAATCTCTATCTCTCAATCAACAACCTATGTCATTGATTGAGGGGGAGAATGATTTCAATTAAATTAAAAAGTTATTTGGCATTAAATTGTTTTCAAAAGATGTACATGCATGTTTTATCAATGGAGTTTAAAGTCTTAAAATCTGATCCTTATCAGTTAAAACGCTTTCATAATCAAGTCACAATTCTCCTTAAAAGCTTTCAAAATCAATTTAAATCTATAAGAGATCACAAATCTCAAATGATTTGATAATTGTGATCGGGGGAGAATGTGTGATTTAAATTGGATTTAAACTGATAATTCGGTAAATGGTTTTATAAGGATGTACATGCTGTCCTTCCCACATGTGACAAACGATTTCAAATTTTCAATGCACATGTTGAGGGGGAGCATCTATCTTAAACCTATGATTTGAAACGTGATCATTTATCTCAATGTGCAGGTTCCCTCTAGTATGTGCAAAACTCTTTTCAAACCTCGAGGCACATATTGAGGGGGAGCAAATTTATGGAAACCTCATCCTTCCCGGAAATGCTATATCTACTTGATTTGATCAAGGAAGTGATGGTGATATCTTTTAGAAAATGGTAATCAAAGAAGTAATTTCTTCCTCTTGCCTCCGTGTGCAAAACGATTTCAAACATTTGATGCACATGTTGAGGGGGAGCACTTATTCTAAAAATATCAAAAACAATTCAGGTACAAAATGTTTTGATAATATATCACAAGTATCTGGATTGATTTTCAAAAGGTTTTCAATGGGTTCCAATGGCAGATGAACAATACCAAATAGACCGACCAACTTTACTTTATGTACGGTGATATAAGGATGATAAGGTTAGGTATTGGTTCCCATGATCCGCCAGAACCGGAGCGATCTACCCAGGGACAATCCACTAGTTAGTGTAGAAGTCCTTAGGTATGATGATAAAAGGAGAAAAGTGAGATATGGGAAGAGTGCGGACTGAGGCAGAGCAAGTACTGGAACAAACCCAACAAGGTTCTTACAATGAAGTCTCGGTAAGCACTGAAGGGGTTGAAGAATTAAAAAGAATTGAATGAGAAAAGGCTGAAAACAAATAGCCCTCCATTTATTCAACCTTAGGGCAGAAACCGGGTTCAATTCATATGCTACTGATGGTAACATCGGTATTGAAGACAAGACGTCATGGACCCAGTGACGCACTGCACTTCAACTTTCCAAACCACTCAAGTTCCTCTTAAAAGGACTTGTTTCATTCTCACGGGGAACCGACATTATCTATCAACTTTCTCTTAGAGATTGTTGATATTGAAGAAGGAGACCCTCTCCCTAGTCTCCGGCACAGGAACCAAATATGCACAAAATTGAGTCTAGAGCCACGAGATCATCAATAAATCTCATTAGGACACTTTCAATGAAGACTCTTTGTTTCACACAATGTGAAAAGAGAGATTATATCTTGAGTCCTACGCATTATCCTTGTGGTATTGCCAGAACATCTGAGTGATGTGTTTACATATTCACAATGAAGATGGAAAACCTTCTGGAGCCATCATCAAACAAGCTCCTGGTAGGTGGCATGTGAGATCTATCAAATAGATCAACCATGTGACAACTGAACAGAAACAATGGGGAGATTCAATCTTTTGAATCAATCCTGGTTCAGGTTATGGATTGACGGATACCTTTGAAAAACCGGTCTTTGTGCTTAATAACTCTTTTCTTTAGCACATCGACCGTGTACTAATTTTTCAAACCAAAAGGTGTTTTTATGATTGATAATTGATTTTCAATAAAACCTTCGTTGTATTGCAAAAACAATTTCTATTGAGCAATACACGATTGTTTTTCAAATCTCTTTTCATCAATCAGTGGACTTAAATTCGCTGGTTCACTCACTCCGTGTTGTCTTCTTTGAGACGTTCCGGTTTGAGAACAGCTAGAGCAGCTGCGAAACCCTGTCAAGGAAATTCTTCGGAATTATACCTGATCACAGGCAGTACTTGAACTGATCAACGAGGAACCGTGGGCCGTGTACCTCAATTTAACGAAAGTGATCAAAGACACTTTCGTGCGATTTATTGCTAACTGTTGTATGCAGGTACACCCGACGTTTGCAGCTGATCAGAATGAAGCGGTCATTCCATAGCCGCATGCTCACTTAACACATTCATCTCAAAAGAAATCATGATTAGTGCATCAATGACTCTGATATTTTCACTCCATGCTTCTGCTACGCTGCTGCCAATATCATGAATCAACGAAAGCTTTCGCTACTCTGATGAGAAGATATCATGATCCAGAATGTGAGCATGTCGGTCCTAAAGTCACAACATCACATAATACCAACACCACAAAGGATGTCTCAGAGATTTTTGATAGCTGATGATCTCAAAAGATGGCTCAAAACTATTATCACGTGGATCAGTAAGAGACCTCCACTTGGATTAACCAAACATGCAATGAGAAGAATCAATGACTACGAGCTTCGGAGCAAAGTACTACATCAAGAATGCAAGAACAATTTTTAATGTAATATTAGTTTGTATTCAATGTAAGTTTAGTACATGATTGAGGTGACCTCCCTTAGGGGGAGATTGTTAGGAATTAGAAATTCCATGTATTAAAGAGTCGGTCACCTCAAGTATATGTAATCGTTAGAAAGCTCGTAGTCGTAGTTATTTTAAGCTAAGTAGTATTTAGTTAAGTAACACCGTGGAGGATGGACGGGTCTTTACCCACTGTATGCCTGATCCACAGCCCGTTGTGTGGCGTTTTATGTAAGACTATAAATACTCTCTACCTTGCAAGGTAGAGAGTTGGAGCTTATAATAATATCTTTCACTTTCTCTCACTAAGTTCCCTAAACCTCTAACTTTCTCTCTCTAGAATTCCATTCATACGCCACTTTGTGTTATGGTTTGATGTGTATGTGAAAACTAATATCCTACAATCTTGTCTACTATTCGAACCATACTTGTGATTGTTTGTGTGTTACAATAACCAATATCTTACCATTGGTATCAAGAGCCATGGTTAGATCATAAAGATTGGTTATTGTTGCTTTTAGTTGGTTCGAATTTTATAGCCTAAAATCACCAAGTTCGAATTTTTGATGGTTTAATGTGTTAAAGGTTTGTACTTTTGTGTTTAGGATCATCATATTAGTTAAGTTTTGGGTTTGGAAGGATTGATTCATCTTGTTTGTGGTGTTTTTGATTGGAAAAGTAAGGTTTTTGAATGTGTTCTTGGATGCGTTTTGACCCTCGGATATAGCGTTCTTGGATGCGGTTTGATAGTTCCTGATTGCGACTTGTGTTTATAATTTGTTGCGTTTTGTCATTGCTAGGCTGCGTTTTCGTTTTTACTCGCTGCGATTTGTAGTGTTTCAGGTTGCATTTTGGTCGGTTCTGACTGAGATTTGACTACTTATGGATGCGATTTGATTAAAATAATAATATTTGAGCTGCGTTTTGTTAGGAAAGGAAAAAATGATAAGTAGTGGTTGTACTATTGAAAGCGACCTGCGTTTTGATCTTGCGTTTTGTTCACTGCGTTTTGATCTTGCGTTTTGATAAGTACTGCGTTTTGATAGTACTGCGTTTTGTCACTGCATTTTGATAGTACTGCATTTTGTCACTGCTTTTTGTCAAGGACTGCGACTTGTGATTCCTGCGTTTTGAGCTTACTGCGTTTTGTTGACTACGTTTTGAGCTTACTGCATTTTGTTGACTACGCTTTGAGCTTACTGTGTTTTGTTGACTGCGTTTTGAGTTGACTGCGATTTGACATTGCGTTTTGCATCAAGAAGACTGAGTTTTGACTTTTGCGGTTTGACTACTTGCGGTTTGACCAAAGTTGACTTTTTACGTCAAAACTTCAAACGGCCATAACTTTTGAGCCGTAACTCCGTTTTCAGCAAAATACTTGTCAAAATGACTGGAACAGCCTGAATATTGTGAGGTTTCACGACAAAGTCGTGAAACTAATTTTTCGAGGCCCAAATTCTCTCCGAGAGGAAGTTATTGAGGGTTTGAAGTTTTCAGACCAAATTTTCACTACAACAGCCGTACATAATCATCATCAAACACAACTCCTTTATCTTGAAATCGATCCTACATCAACTTTATCACAAATACCTTCATCAATGGAAACTCAACAAGACTAAAGTCCATTCAGGTACACCTTCGAGGCCTATAACCGCTCTGGAAAGAAGATATTGAGGTTTTTAAGTTTTGAAATCAAATTTCCGCATCAACAACACACAACCAAACAACATTTCAGCTAATCCTTCAAACAATCATCACTCCTAACAATATTCTATTGGTCAGTTATCTTAACACATTCTATTGGTCGGTGTCTCACGGTTTCTTCTTGATGTTGTAAAATCCTGCGAAAGATTCTATTTCTCTGTTTAAATCATATATTTGTAAAACACCGTGCACGTCAACATCATGCCTAATACTTCGAACTCTGTTGTATCTGAAATACTCAAATTGTACGACATGATCAATGAACATAAGATTCCCAACAAAGTACAACTGACAAACGTTGTTGAATCAGAAACGACAAATTTGGGAAATAGCGATATGGTCTTACGACAACAATCACTCATAAAGTGCTTCCGGTTATTGCTTCATGTACACAATGTAATGATGATTACGATGAGATCACAACCATCAGGGGAGAGATATGTGTACATCAGGGATGCACAACATGTTCACGTGAGCGGGCTTAATTAGTTATTCCGGTGTTGATATCCGCAGAGATGATCAGTGATTCAGCCGGTTACTTGGGTGTCATTGTATCTACTCTTGATGGGTACTTGTGTACATTATGGGTTGAGTTGTTATATGTAAGATAACTGGAATGTATTTGGTGAAATGAAGATGTTGATATATTGCTCTCTCGAATAGACAACTGCTCAAAACCGTAGAGTAATGTGTGCATCGCGGACGCACAAAAGGTTCATGTGATCGGACTTAATCATTTATTCCGGTGTTGATAGCCGCAGAGATGATCAATGTTTCAACTTGTTACTTTGATGTTATCGTGTTCTTCAGGTTTTTTAGCTTCATACAATAAGACTGTTTGCTTCTCTTCAACTTCTTAGGGAAATGGTCTTTATTCGAAGATTGTCGGTTTGGGGAGAAGCTATTAAAGATTCACATTTAGAAGGCTCAAGTTCAGACGATTTTTCAGGAGCCTCGAATGCTTTGGTGGTGAATCTTTAAGAGATGTTGATTACTGTCTTCTACTTCGTGCTGATCGATGTCCTTATCTCGGTACTCATATCAACATCTTCTTAAATTAAATAATATAGACTGTAAATATTTTAAACCTAATTGTAAATAGAAAATTTTAAAACCAGCAAAAAAAATAGAAAAATATAAAACCAACAAAAAATCCATAAAAAATCAGAAAATTTGAAAATACCAAAAATATTGTTTTCTCAAGGCATGTCTTCTGGTATCGATAACATCTACGGTTTTAGAAATGTCATTGAATAATGGCACGAGACTTTAGATGAAGTTCGAGCAGAAGGTGTAAATATTTTCAAAACATGTCTCAAACTTATGGTTTGCAGTTATTTCAGACTGTAACCCGTTTTTCAAAAAGGGAAAGTGCTTCGCTAAATCGATATTCATATATACCGTGCATTTATCCTACAACAAAATGAGGAAAGAACATCGCCAAAAGGACGGCTGTTCCTACACAAATGTTTTTCTTTCTAAAATTCTTCAGAAAAAATATTTGTTTTTCAAAATGGTGGAAAATAAGTTGTTTGAAAAATCAATCAGACTTGGAGTTTTCATAAATTTTGAAACTCAATCAATGACTTCAGCGTTTTTAAACTCTTCATAAAATGGGTCATTGATTGAGGGGGAGAAGTGTTCTCAAATTTTTATCATCTAACGGGCTTATTTAATCATCCTATACTTAACTTAAAAAGGTTTTTGCCAACTGTGAATTGCAAGGATATGATTGTTAGAATTAGATGATCCAAGTTTGATGATCACATATAATCCCCATGCCTTAGTATGTTCTGATTTAATGATTTTCGATGTTGGATTTGTGGTAAACTAGAAGGGGGGGTTGAATAGTTTTACCGATTAAAACTTTGTTTTAAAATATTTAGATCGACTTATGTCAATCTATTTAGATGTGTATGTTGGACGTAGATAGATAGATATGTAAATATGTAATGGAAATGTAAAGAGTAAGAAAAACAAAATCACGACACGATTATTTATAGTGGTTCAACTACAAGGACACCTTTCTTGCCCTACTCCACTCCCCGAATCACCTACTCGGGAGTTCATTAGCACTACACGACACAACTCCTTATGGCGGAGAAGCCTTCACAACGTCGCCTACTCTTTTTCCGGTACAAGGCTAGACACCGGGTTCTTCCACAAGGTAGAACCAAACCTATCACAACGTCGCCTACACTTTATCCGGTACAAGGCTAGATACCGAGTTCCATTACAAAGGAGGAACTACTACCCAACACTACACAACACCTATCCCAAAGGAGACCCACTCCTTATTACAACATCATCAAGGATATCAATATCATTGAATACACCCTATCTCTATTTGTACATCGATACACCATATCGATTATACACCCTTGGCATCTTTCACTAATGCCTTTGACTTGACCCTTTTGGCATCCTTCACTAATGCCTTTGACACGGACGTTTGGAACCTTTCACTAATGCCTTTGTCATGACTCTTTTGGCATCCTTCACTAATTCCTTTGACACGGACGTTAAGCACCTTTCACTAATTCCTTCGTCTTGACCCTTTTGGCATCCTTCGCTAATGCCTTTGACACAACACTTCTAATAGGTTGGAAAGAACTATCAACAAGAGAACTTCAGTAGTCTTGATGATGACGAAGCATGGCAACTCATGGACTTGAGCTTGCTCGACTCCAAGAGGTGGTGATCTCACCTTTAAGAGGAACCTAGAGAATCACATAAAAATAAACACAAACTACATAGAAAGATCCTTTGGATCTGAGGTTAAAGAGTTTACAATACTAGGTGAAAGTATGTGTATGAGTGGCAACCTACAATGAAGAAATGGCTCACTATTTATAGAATAAAACATTCTACTGTTCCACAGATCCCACTGATCCCTTACTTGAGGGATCCGTCCAGTGTAAACTGGGGGAACCATGGGACGCTCCTCTTTGCCCATGGGTTTTGGGTCATGGGTCCTAGACTTTGGACCATGGGTATCCTAAGTAGATACAATGTATCTAGAAGATGTAATGCATCTAGTCCATGGGTTATGGGTTAGCTCCATGGGTCATGGATAATACCCATTATGACTTATGCATGATGTCATGCAATGGGTTATGGGTTATGCTCCATGGGTATGGGTTATGCACTTTGGGTTTTACCCAACTACATTCAATGTATTTAGTCAATGGGTCAAATACTTAAACTTCTACCCATTATATTACCCATTATAACACATACTAAGTATGTATATATCTACCCAATATGTAACACTAGTTATTGTACATATGTATTACTAAATCATGAAATCACTATTACTTGTTTAGTGTTTTATGTGAAAACGTAAGTATGTTAGTAAACTATTGGCTCAAACCATTTACGTATTTTATTTGCTTCGTTAAAATGATTTTACGTTTGTTATCGACAAAACATTAGAAGATCGTAAAATATAAATAAACATTTTTACGGCTTATTTGTATTAACAATCTCCCCCTTTTTGTTGATGACAAAACATAAGATTATTTTAAGAAAAAACTAAAATTCGTAAAAGTTTAAATTGGAGTTTTTACTCTCTTCCCCCCCCCCTCTTTTGTCAAAACAAAAAGAGCGTCGAAAAGAAACTAACACCTTGTTTTAAGAAAAACATGTGAAAGAAAAAATATGAAAAATAGAGAGTAAGTGAGGAGAAATATTCTCGACTTAGCTCCCCCTTGACGAGTCAATACCTTTGTGAGGGCGTCAAGTAAGAAGATATACTAAACTAGTGCATTGCAACTATGTTTTGCAAATGGTTTTGTCTTTGTGACGAATATGCTCCCCCTTGATGATTGCAACTTTGCAAGGAGGACGTCGTGTAATGTAATCCTAATGTGAATTATATTGCAAATGATTTTACAATGTATCATTTTGACACGAAACTCCCCCTAGCTTAGGGTGTCAAATTCTTCATGTGTATATTGAAAATCTACAAAACAAAGGTTAGAAAATAAGTATATAATGCATAATTTCCTGCAAATAAGATTCAAGTTAGTAGTAAACAAGTCTTCTGTTGCACGGATCCCACGGTTCCCTCTTTGGAGGGATCCGTCTAGGCAAAATTGAGGGATCCGTCTGTCTTTAAACATAAGACAACAATGGTGATGTAACAAGTGATGTTAACATCAAAATGAGATATGTATCAAGGCACCAAACATATTCTCAAGACAATATGGCATATAACATGTAATTTCATTCAATAAAAATACGAGAGATGATCTACATATCTCTAAAACTAAGAGAATGATTTAAACATGTAATACATTTTCTACCAATTCTAATAAGTAACGGAAACCTAAGAAGCATCAAAGTGCTTTAATCTAAGGATGAGTAGACTTGTTGATTTGGTCCAATCATTCAAGGAATGATTAAACATGAAATGCAATTCATTTCATACTTCTTGAACAAGTCCTTGGGTGATTTGATAATTAGAGCAATTATTGTTAAGACTAGGAACCGATGGAGGTTGGATGTTTTGAGGAGGTTCCACAAAGGATGGTGGAGGTGCGTTGAGCAATGTAGGATGTGGTTCCACTAAGAATAAAGGTGATGATGCATGAGTAGGTGGTGGTAATGGAAAGTCCTCTATATGGTTAGATCTTTGGTGATTCCTTGTCTCTAAAGGTGGACTATTTGGTGATGTAGGTGGTTCCCTATTAAGCGAGAAGGTTGGTAAGTGGGAAGTCCATGGTGGTGAGTGCTCTAATGAGTAGAGATTTGGATGGGAAAGAGGTTCGGTAACAGAATGTAGTCTAGGTTCTATAAATGAAGGCTTGGGTGTTTTACTAGAACTAGGTACGTTTGGTTTAGAGCTTGATGAAGCCTTTTCCAACTCTAAAGGTCTAATGCTAATTCTCGCAGTTCTTTTAGCTATTGTTGATTGATATTGTTGAGGTGGGATTCTAGCATTTTGTCTTTTTACGGGTGATGACTCGGTGGATGATATCTCATGGACCATATGAGTATTCCTTTTGGATGAACCTTTAGTTGAAGAGTTCTTGCTAGATGCTTTAGTCATAGTGAAGAAGAAGGTGTAGTGGAGGTCTTTAACTACTGATTTTTAGGATTGTGGGAAGAATAGTGACTTAAGCTCTTAAGAGTGTTTGGTTTATAAAGGATGAATTTGAGTTAATGAATTAAATTCACGACCACTAAGAAGATTTGGCATGCACCAAGGTCAAATATGATGTTGTTCTACTTTAGGGAGTCATTAAATGGTAAGCAAAATTGTTTAGATTACCAAAGAGGGTTTAAATTTGGAAGAAAGGCTGATTACAAGCTTTCTGTAAACACGGATCCCACGGTTCCCTCTCACTAGAGATCTGTCTGGTTATAAACCAGGGATCCGTCTGTCAGACAGAGAAATAGTGAAGTGATTGTGCTCTATTAAGGCCTAGTACCTATAAATCTTGAGGGTTTGACTTTCCTTAGATGTCTTAAGTGATAGGTGACTTAAATGTCCAACCATAAGGAGTGAAGAGACTTAATGATGGTATTTGGTAGGAAAGTGGACTTTTTTGAGAGTGCAATGAAGTGTTTAAGGATGATACACATTGATTTGAGAATGAAAAATGATGGCAATTGATCTTAGAGATCAGATGGTGGCTTAAGAGAAATTTGAAAATTTCCTAATAAATAAAAAGAAATGAAAACTAGTTTTAAGCCTATTTTAAGGTAAGTATGACTAAAATCAATTTGCTAAAATTGAGAGAAATATCAAGCTAAGTGTTTTGAGATGTGAGGAACAATGTGTGAGCATTGGAGCAGAAATATGGTGAGTTTTGGTGAATTGATAAATCAAAAGCACTTTGAATTTGATCCTAAGTTAGCTATGGGTGAGTGTGAGACCTACTGAGCTTGAGGAAGACTTAAGTGGTCTTAAAGAATCATGTTTAGCTAGTATGATGTGATCTAGGGAAATGGTTTGATGTAAAAGGGTCTGTAGTTGCACATCTGTTTGCCTAGATCCCACGGTTCCCTCATCTGAGGGATCCAGCTACTTATAGCCCAGGGATCCGGCTACTGCTGACCAGTAGCTTCTCAGCAATTGTGCAGTTTTTGCACTCTTAGCAAATGCTCATCCTAATAATTTCTACATTCAGTAAGCATATGCAAACAAAAAATATAACGCATAGCAAGTGGGGATGACTAAAATGTAATAAAAAATGAGTGACATCGACTACTTGAAATGATATCAAGTTGTCGTAAAATCTCATTTTTCTAGCTCCTAAGTTAAAGTGTCTAAGTCCAAATCATGGAAATTCCTACAAGATGCATCCTAATCTACATAAATATTGTTTAGATGTTTACAGACCATTGTTTCAGTAATTGTTTCACAAATTAAGGTCGATGACCTTACCTTCCATCCACTCATCCTTCCACTTCACCTATGTCTTCATCTCCATCTATATCCCCTTCACTCTTTATCCCACCATCTCTACTTCTTTTTCTTCATCAAGAAGTTAGCAAAACATTTGAATATTCCCTTAGTTTGTTGCCACTCTTGTGAAGGGCTTGGAATATCTGGCAGTTATTTGATGTATGCTAAAGGGTCGAGATCGGTGTTGCCAATGGGGTTGCTACTTCCTTCTCCTTCTCTTTGTCTTTCTCTTTCATCCGATGAATCCGTTGGTGGGTGAGGTCTCTTGCCATCCACCATGATCCTTGTAGTTTTTCCATCGGATAGAGGCACCATGACCTTGTTTGTTAGGAATTAGAAAATTCCAGTGTTGAAAGATTCGGTCACCCCAACTATTATCTAGCATAAGTTAGCTCGTAGATTGGTCATTAGTTACGGTTTATGTAGTTAGTTAGTAGCGTAAAATAGTATAGTGCAACACCGTGGAAGAAGGTCGGGTCTTTACCCACTGTATCCCTGATCCACAGGCCGTCAGGAGGTCGTTTAGTTTGTAACCTATAAATACCCTCTACCTTGCAAGGTAGAGGGTTGGATGTTCTTTGGATAATCTAATATTCCACAAGTTTCTCTCACTAGAATGTCCCACTCTTTCTCTCTCTAAAACCATCTATGTGCTCATTGTGTTAATGTTATGACGTGTATGTGAAAAGTTTATATCTTACAATTGGTATCAAGAGCCATGGTTAGATCATATCTTGCACATCTTTGGATTTATAGTGGTTTTTAGGTGGTTTTTGAGTTTGAAAAAGTTTAGTGGTTTTTGCATCATTTGGTTGATCTCTTGTGTTAAAGTTTGAATTTTGTTGGTACTTTTATGTTTAGAATCATCAAAAGTGTTTAGGTTTTCATTTGGTATGATTGAATCATCTTGGTTGGGTTGTTTTTGGATTGAAAAGTGAAGTTTATTTGGTTTTTCAAGCTAGCGACTTAGCTCTCGGAATAGTTTCTTGGTAGCGACTTGCTTCACAGTTTTGTAGCGACTTACAGTGTTAAAACTAGCGAGTTAGATCTAGCGAGTTAAAGTACAAGTAGTGGACTCTCCACTACGGATAGCGACTTGTGGTAGCGACTTGGTCTGTAGCGAGTTGCTCTTTAGCGACTTGCATTGTTGGCGACTTGAGTAGTGAATTACTGCTGAATTTCTGTAGCGACTTGAGCGTTAGCGAGTTACCACCTAGCAACTTACATCTAGCTAGCGAATTGGAAAGCTAGCGACTTAGCATGGTGGCGAATTAGAGTTGGCGACTTGGTGTAGTATTTTCTAGCGACTTGGGATTAGTACTATTTAGTTGGTAGCGAATTGATTCTAAATTCTCTAGAGACTTAGGGAGTAATTCATAATAACACAATGTCAGTCATCACGGATTCTTTAATCACCAAAGTACTTGCTCTCTATGACACAGCACAGAATAGTGAAACAGAATGCCCATCTGAAGACCTCACACTTAATGACTCAGTATCGATCAATCAGAATAACTCAAATAAGTCACTCTTAATATCTTCAGATGATACTAAGAATGTGGAATGCACCAGTGAGCCGTTTCAACATCTCAGTCAGCTTCTCAAATTACTCTTATCAACAACCATGGATCGAACAAGTTGTGCCATCCTTCGTCAGGATTTTCCCACTTTAACAAGAACTGTTTTGCTCAACTTAGAACGACTGAGGTTTCAAATTAACAAAGAAAAGATCTCATCTGATGATTCTCATGCTGCTCTCCAAACCATCGTCAACCAATTTCAACCACTTATCCGGGAAGAATACTCCTCAGATTTTGATGATATCATGACTGGAATGTCTTTCAAGAAACACACGGGAATGGAAATTCATGAGTTCAGAAACTCATTTATTCAACTTATGTGTAATATGGAAACATACATTGAGGAAGCTGCTAAAGAGAATAACAAGCTGAAGGAATTGAACGAGTGTCAAGAGTGTCCATGGAACAATGATGACGTGTCATGCTTCATTCCAATTGAACCAGCAGAATACACTGTTTGCAGAATCTCAGCTGTGATGGAAAAGGATGAAGAGAACAACACTGATCTCAAATTCTCAGAGTCAGAAAAGGTATCAATCGACAAGGTACACTTATCTGATCACACTAATTCTCACAAAAAGGTACATGACTCTTACCCTGAACATAACAATGTGGAATCAATCGTTGTTTTGTCTGAATCTAATGCAAGTAACATGATTGAAAAAAGGGTATATGATGAGCTTTCAAACAAATTTTCAATTCTTGAAAAACACTGTATCTCTTTGCAAATTGAAATACAACATAAGGATGAAATGTTTTATACAAAAAAACAGTGTAGTAATCTGGAACTTCCAGAATTTAGAGAATTTTTTGAAATTAATCAGTTAAAATCCCAGATTCAGGACAAAGATTCAACCATAAGAAATCTGAAATCTCTTCTTTCAGAAGCCCAGAATTATGACTGTCATGAGATGAATAATACACTAGAATCTAGGAATTCTGAACTAGCTCTATGTGTGTCCAACCTTCTAAGAGAAAATGAGCAGTTAAGAAAGAACCTTGAGGAAACAAACTCTAATTTAGTCAATCAATCTAATCTCTTGATGAAAGATATTGATGACCTCAAAGCACAAATTCAGGATAAGAGCTTCAATATTGTTGCCCTAAAAAATGAGCTCAGGAAGTATGCTGGAAATAAGATGAACACTAAGTTTGCAAAACCTTCAACTTTGGGAAAGTCAACGGTTCAGAACCACTTGAAACGAACAGTTGTTAAACAACCTAATGCCTTTAGGTCTGAAAGAGCTAAACCATTGAAATCTAAGCTTACTTCCCAAGTTGATAACAAGTCTGTTTTGTCAAAACCAGTCACTTCATTGCCTAGTTCAGACGTGATGAATCCCAAGCATAGGACTAATGAACATCACCCACAAATCAGAAATGCTGTAAGCTTAACTAGGTATCATACAAAACATAGTCTGACAGTTCAATCCCCTAAGAAATTCTCTGATCACAAAAAGACAAATAGTCAAAACAAGGGTGTGCACTCATTTAGTTCATCTCACTGTGGCTTCAAATGGATTCCCACTGGCAGATTATTTAAGTATACAGGACTTAAACGAACTTACATTCCTAAATCATGCCTCAAGTGGATTCCCACAGGTAAACTTTTCAAGATTGTAGAACCTAATAGGATCCCCATTAATGATACGTCTGGATTATACTGTGTTGAATCTAAATGTGAGACTAAACATGTCACTAACCCTTCTATGAACAAGTCTACATGTGCTTCAAGTACAATGTGCTCTCAGTCTTTTTCAGGTACAATGCTCAACTCAATCAGGAACTTCATGACTTGGTTCCCCTCAGATATGAACATAGCTCATTCAGGAGCTATAGCTTGCCAGAGTTGATGTACTTCTTACTTTGACTCCTATTCATCTTGAATCAGGACTCGTTCTCCCATGTTTTTGTATAAATCAATTTAAAAAAAAAAAAAAAAAAAAAAAAAAAAAAAAAAAATTATTCTCCTTTCAAAACTTTATCATTTTTTTATCATTTTTTTTATCTAATAATGAATATACTCCTTGTTATCGATAACATCTACGGTCCTAGAAATGTCATTCAATAATGGCACGGGATCATAGATGAAGTTCGAACAAAAGATATATTCTTGGTAGTATAATGGGATTGGTTAATATCAATCAATGCTCTTTGATGACATTGATTGAGGGGGAGATTAGTTTTATATACCATTGGCTTCTGTGCTGGTTATGATGCTTGTTTATTTGTATGATGTGGTGGTTTCCTGCTTGTGTGACTAACTGATTATACTTTTGAAATATCTGGGAAAGGGTTTCTCCCTGTTATAGGCTGTGATTGTATCTTGCTCAGGAGATTTTCAGTGTGTGCCTTCGTTGTAACTGCCTATGTGTTGAAATGTTGAATTGATTCATGATGATCAGTGTAATAATCAATGCTAGAGATGTTGTCTTATCCGTGTTAGCATATTATTACCACTCATTAGTTAATACCATAGGGACAAAACTTGTCATATAGTGAAAGTTATGCTACACTAGCGACTTACCTTACCTCACGTTAAAACCACAAGGACCAATTGTGTCATATCATCATAGTTACTTGGTATACCCCTAGCGTATTACCCTATAGCGTGTTACCATTTTTTCATAAAGTTTTTTTTCTCTCTTTCTCTCTCGTTTTATCTTCTCATCTTAGCGACCTAGCAAAAGGTTTGACTCGTTTCCCCTATCTTTGCTCTCTTAAGTTTTTGTGTCTAGTGTCTAACTTATCTTCATATCCAGATTCTCTCGTTCTCGTGTGGTGTGATTACTTGACTCTCTCGCTTAGGTTCGATTTTCTATGATAATATATGTTTGTTGCTTATATAATGATTGAAAGGGTTCAAAATGCTTGGAAAATATTGTTTGGCATATATGGGTTGGAATACATTGATGTATGATTAAGTGGATTGGACTGATGGGTTGCTGTTAGTAGTGTTCTTGGTAGCGAGTTAGATTGTTCCTGGTAGCGACTTAGGTTGTATGTTCTTCATGGCGAGTTAGTATTCAACTTAGCGAATACGTCTCCGTAGCGAATAAGTTCACTAAATTCCAGCGACTTGGTCAGCGAGTTAGTAGTTAGCGACTTGTACTTACAAGTTAGCGAATTAATAACCTAGCGACTTAGTTAACTGCTTTGTAGCGACTTAGCTCATTTACTGTTCATGGCGACTTGACTTTACTAGCTAGCGAATTAGCATAGCAACTTGGTTAGCGAGTTAGTAGTTAGCGACTTGTATATACAAGTTAGCGAATTAGTGGCCTAGCGACTTGGTTGACTGCTTTGTAGCGACTTGACTTAGGTACTGTTCATGGCAACTTGGCCCTACATGCTAGCGAATTAGCTTAGCGACTTAGAGTGCTAATCCTTTAGCGACTTGTCTGTGGCTCGAGATGACGACTTGTTTTTACAAGTCTGCAACAGTGTTCACTTTCATGTTGAGTATTAGTCTTAGGGTCAAGGATTAATATAATGTTCAAAGTTTGTTGTGCTAAAGATGATCTCACTCTCATAACACTTAGGATCTCCTAACTCGACTTGTTGAATCAACATACTCTATGTAAACTGTTATGACATCTCTGTTTAGGCAAAAGGTACTTGGCTTCTCTCACGACTGCCAAATATTGCTTTTTGCCTCATACATATGTGTTATATCACTTTTACATGTGTATCTTGGCTCATGTCATGATCACTTTGAAATGCACTCTTTTGCCTTTTAAATCCCTTATAAGCTCGTCATGTAATCACTTTTCTATATGGATGTTCTTCATTGATATATCTTAATTATGTATGTTATCATATAGTTGAACGGTGTCATATAGTTGCAATCTTTGCCAATCTATCTGTCTCTGTATGTGTTGGGAACTTCTTCAGTGTTACTACTTCTTTGTCATAAGGGTGCTCTCAATGCTGTCTCACTTACTATGTATCATCTAACCTGTTCCCATCCATTACTGTTGATTGTATGATTACTCAGAACATCAATGGCAAGTTCAATCCCAGAAAAGAGCGCTACCCCGTCGGGATCATCCGGAATTCTCTCAGACGATGAAATCCTTCCCAAAAGTCAATGGGCTGCTATTGGTAAAAGCAACTGTTATGTGGACCTACAAAAGCTCCAACAAAATCCGATACTCAAAGTTTCAATTGACATCCTCAAAAACACTAACTTCTTCGGTGCTATTACCAAGCAATGCTCTATTCCTACCATCTACATTCAGCAATTCTGGAACACCGTTCAATGGAATAAAATCACAGCACGATACTCTTGCAAGCTGGATAATATGGAGTTCACTATTGATTCTGATATTCTGAGCAAGGCTCTTGGAATCACACCATGTAACCCTGACGTTCGTTCTGAATCTCCGCCTGGTGCTGACGATCTGATCGTATTTCTAATTGGGTTGGGTTATCAGAACAGTATTTCAAGAGCATCTGACATCATCACCGGACACATGTATCAACCCTGGAGAGCTATTACAACCATTCTGAACTTATGCTTATCTGGGAAAACTTCAGGGTTCGATAAAGTGAGAATTCCTATCTTGCAAATCCTATGGGGAATCGTTAATAGGGTTGATGTGAATGTCTCAGATCGTATTTGGGAAGAATTCTCGTTATCAATGAACACATTCATATCTGATAGAACCTATTTCCTGAACAATGTTCAAGGACGAAAGAAACAGAACAAACTTGTAATTCCCAGCATCAGATTCTCTAAGCTTGTTATCCAGTATTTGCAACAAATTCACAACTTCACTCCTAGGTCTGAATCGACTTTACACAAAGCAGATGATGAATTTGTTTTAGGAAACCTGAAATATGTTCCTAGAGGCTCGGATAAAGAAGTATTTGGATTGCCAATTCCTGATTGTCTTCTCACAGAAGATATCAAAAGGAAGGACTACTTCAAGCAATACATGAAAAGAGCAACCAAACTATCTGCTGATGTCACACCCTCTCCTTTACAACCAAATGCTCCCGTGACCAAGTCAGCCTCACAAGCATCCTATGCCTCTCTTCCTAAAAAGAGACGTGATAGTTCTCAACAATCTGACACCACCTCCAAGAAGCAGAAAGAAAAAAGGAAGAAAGTGGAAAAGGAGATTGGTAAGAACACTGAGACACCAAGGAATGTTTCCAGGCTAACTGATGAAGATGATGCTGATCTGCAACTTGGAATTCAGCAAAGCCTTGAAAGTCAAAATGTGAAAGCTCCAGTCGGTGGAATTGTGTTAAGAGAACCCGCTCAACCACCTCAACAAACAGCCCCAATTACACTTGACAAGGGTAAAGGAGTTGCAAGTGTTGAACAAGCTGCTCACATGCTTTTAACTATCTCATCATCTCCTTCTAGCACCACAAATCAATATGAGCTGAAGAGAAGAACAGATTCACCTCATGCAAAAGAACAATCTGGTGTGGTTAAGGTGCCTGAAACATTTAAGGAATCTCTTTCACTTGGTGAGACTCAATCTGACTTGAATGTTGACACTCTGTTACAAAAGGGCTCACAGGAGAACCTTGAGACAAGATCTGACGAGACCTTGAAGATGGATGAACCAAATCTGTCTACTAACTCTCTATCTTCACTTAAGAATCTTGATGATGACTTTTCTTTTGGTGATCAATTCATTAATGACAAAACCTTAGATTCTGCACAATCCATGTATAATGTCAGCATTCAGCAAGATACGTCAACCATTCCTCCAATGACTTCTTCTTCACTCTCAACTGCACTTCCACCACCCACCTTACCCTCTCATTCAACTGTACAAACACCACCAACTCCAGAACCCGTCTTCACAATTGCAGATGAAGTGGCTCCACCAGCTTTCCCTCCACAGATTCTCACTTCTGATCAACTACTGGATAAAGCCATTAAAAGGATAGAAGCACTGGAAAGGCAACTTCCTAAATCTGTTGATTCTCTGGTGGATCGTGTCTACAAATTGGAGCACCTCAACTTCAATGAAGCAGTTACTGATGCTATTGAAGGAGAAGTCAAGGATGCCGTGGAATGGGCAATGGAAGCTCCTCTTCTCAGACGATTCAAGGACCTCCCCATCTCCGATATGAGAGCTGCTCTGTGTGAAAGGATGTATGAGGCTGAAGAGGACAAGCATGAGGTTCACAGTAAACTTTATGAGGCACTTGAAGAATCCATCAAGTTCGACAATTATGAGCAATTTAAGATTGAAGTCGGAGAAAAGGAAGCTAAAAAGAAAAGGAGAACAAGTGTAATGGAAGCATTGATAAAGGATCGCAAAGATCCACCTCCTCCCCCACCACCAACGGGGGGAGCTGGAACTTCTGGATCTGGTAATCCTTCTACTACAACCAACACACCTCCATCACAACCACCATCATCACCGCCGAAATCTTCCAGTCAATCAGATCCAACAAAAGAGCAGAGTAATCAGAAAAAATCTGCTGCCTGGACGACGGTTGATTCAAGGTTCACATCCACGTCCACCTTCATTCCTGATGATCAAATGGTTAACGAAGAATCTCAGGTCATGGCTGACTCAGAACCAGATGAAGATGATGCATCAACAAAGCATATTCCTAAACCCTCAGAAGACTGGTTTGATTCTTACATGGCTGGGAATCGCACTAGCACATCCAGAGTTGCACCTTCAAGAGACACTATTCTAAGCTGCATTATGGAAGATAGACCTCCCTCTCCAGAACCCACATGGACCATCCCAGAGTCTGACTCTATGATTCCTGACAACAATTGGGCATCAGTTATCACGAATAATTATGAAGTTCCAGCTGAAGACTCTCTTCTGCACTACACTGGTGATATGGGAAGTTTTATTAAATGGTTTTGTGAGCGGAAGAGTATCTCATCCATAACTCCAAGAGATCTTGAAGGACAAGCTTACGAAATTGTCAAAGTCTTCCATTCTGATGCAAATCATCTTCAATATCAGATGGAAGAATGCCATAAGATGCTGAATGACCAAGTCAGTGAGCAAATCAGTCGCTTCAATGTCAACAAATCTCTTCCTCTTGGTGGTGAGCCTGGTCAGATAACCATTCAGGCTGAATTCTTCTTCAATCACGACTTGGACTATCTGTGTGCTCGCTCTGCTGAAAGAAGGCCTGCTCTATCAATATCAAAGATGAAAGCTGCAACCTACTCTGATCAGGGGCTAGAACAGATGGTCCCTGATCAATTCTGGGCAAATGAAGAACAAAAGTATGATATAGCAGCTTCTTATGGTATTTCCCACTGGTGGTTCAAAAAGAAGAAATTCTACATTGAAAGACATGGTGCTGATAAAAGACGCAATGATGTTAGATCAAAACTGCAAATCTTAAGCGTAGTCAGTGTAGAGATCTTCCCGATCTATGGATATGAGTACTTGATGAAGATTGTCCTTAAAAGAGCTGACCTCAAAGTGTATACCATTGAAGAGAACGACTTCAAACATCTTCTGCCAAATGATTTCGAAGATCTCTATCTCTTAAATCTTCAAGGACACCTTGAGCACTTACCTGTTCGTGAGAAAAAGGCCCTCTCTAAAGCTGTCACTCTTTGGATCAGGGGCTTAGTTATTCGGAAACGAGTTGAGGACTTTCAGCTTGGCATTGAAAGCTACCAAACCAGGGTCAACCTCACAAGTCCTCAATGGAATGCAGCTGGGCATGAATTTCATCGAGAATACAAAGTTCTTGACACCCCTAGAGCCGTCATCTTCACCGATAGATATGGATCGCGTATGCTTATGCGTCTATGTGAACTCTACAAGTTTAGTGATGGTACGCTCAAAATGGTCGAAGAAGAACTTGACACCAGAGTGAAAGAAGCCAAACTTGATATGAGATCTTGGGTTAAAACTACTTTCTGGACTGATGATGATGTGAAGAGATGTGAACATTTCATTGCTGCAATCCGACGAAGACTCAAGACACGAAGGATCTTCCGCAGCCTTGAAAGCTTTGTTGGTGGAAGGCTCCGTGATGGTCACTACAAACTTCTTCAAAGAACTGAATGAAGACTTCTTCGGAATACCGTTTATGTTTTGTTAACTTTGTGTCATATGTGGTGTATTAAATATGAACAACTGTAATACATGTAATAGTGCTAGGATTTGTACTATGGTTTCCCCTTGTGAAAAAGGGGAAACATCTGTGTTGTCCTTTTTCTTTATCATATAAAATTGGACACATTTTTCTCCTACAAATATTTTACCTCATACTTATTTAAATCACTTGAGATCCAAAATCTCAAAGGATTTAAGATTTTTGATCGGGGGAGAAAATGTGATATAAATATGAAAGATGGTAAAAGATAAGCTGACCAATTTTTGTGCAAACTTCTTCCTTATATGTGCTAAACAATTTTTCGAATCTCGAAGCATATATTAAGGGGGAGAACTCTCTTTGTAAATTCAAGTCATCAGGGTACACTACACTTTAAATATTTTAAAGTACCTTGATCACATGGCTTCTAATCCTTTGATGATAAAAGGTTCCCTCTAGTATGTGCAAAACTCTTTTCAACCACGAGGCACATATTGAGGGGGAGCAAATTCATGGAAACCTCATCCTTCCTGGAAATGCTTTATCTACTTGATTTGATCAAGGAAGTGATGGTGATATTTTTTAGAAAATGGTAATCAAAGAAGTAATTTCTTCCTCTTGCCTCCGTGTGAAAAACGATTTCAAATATTTGATGCACATGTTGAGGGGGAGCACTTACTCTAAAAATATCAAAAACAATTCAGGTACAAAAAGCTTTGATAATATATCACAAGTATCTGAATTGATTTTCAAATGGTTTTCAATTGGATCCAATGGCAGATGAACAATACCAAATTGACCTACCAACTTTACTTTATGTACGGTGATACAAGGATGATAAGGTTAGGTATTGGTTCCCATGATCCGCCAGAACCGGAGGGATCTACCCAGGGACAATCCACTAGTTAGTGTAGAAGTCCTTAGGTATGATGATAAAAGGAGAAAAATTAGATAAGGGAAGAGTGCGGACTAAGACTGAGCTAGTACTGGAATAAACCCAACAAGGTTCTAGCTATGAAGTCTCGGTAAGCACTGAAGGGGTTGAAGAATTAAAAGGAATTGAATGAGAAAAGGGTGAAAACAAATAGCCCTCCATTTATTCAACCTTAGGGCAGAAACCGGGTTCAATTCATATGCTACTGATGGTAACATCGGTATTGAAGACAAGACGTCATGGACCCAGTGACGCACTGCACTTCAACTTTCCAAACCACTCAAGTTCCTCTTAAAAGGACTTGTTTCATTCTCACGGGGAACCGACATTATCTATCAACTTTCTCTTAGAGATGGTTAATATTGAAGAAGGAGACCCTCTCCCTAGTCTCCGGCACAGGATCCAAATATGCACAAATTGAGTCTAGAGCCACGAGATCATCAATAAATCTCATTAGGACACTTTCAATGAAGACTCTCGGTTTCACACAATGTGGAAAGAGAGATTATATCTTGAGTCCTACGCATTATCCTTGTGGTATTGCCAGAACATCTGAGTGATGTGTTTACATATTCACAATGAAGATGGAAAGCCTTCTGGAGCCAACATCAAACAAGCTCCTGGTAGGTGGCATGTGAGATCTATTATATAGATCAACCATGTGACAACTGAACAGAAACAATGGGGCGATTCAATCTCTTGAATCAATCC
This sequence comes from Chrysanthemum seticuspe, assembly GCA_019973895.1. Lineage (NCBI taxonomy): Eukaryota > Viridiplantae > Streptophyta > Magnoliopsida > Asterales > Asteraceae > Chrysanthemum > Chrysanthemum seticuspe. The sequence goes on from BPTQ01000006.1 coordinate 157,059,818, forward strand.
TAGTTCAGGATATGGATTGACGGATACCTTTGAAAAACATGTCTTTGTGCTTAAAAACTCTTTTCTTTAGCACATTGACTGTGTACTCATTTTTCAAACCAAAAGGTATTTTTATGATTGATAATTGATTTTCAATAAAACCTTCGTTGTATTGCAAAAACAATTTCTATTGAGCAATACACGATTGTTTTTCAAATATCTTTTCATCAATCAGTGGACTTAAAAATTCGCTGGTTCACTCACTCCGTGTTGTCTTCTTTGAGATGTTCCGGTTTGAGAACAGCTAGAACAGCTGCGAAACCCTGTCAAGGAGATTCTTAGGAATCCTACCTGATCACAGGCAGTACTTGTACTGATCAATGGGGAACCGTGGGCCGTGTACCTCAGTTCAACGAAAGTGATCAAAGACACTTTCGTGCGATTTGTTGCTAACTGTTGTATGTAGGCACGCCCGACGTTTGCAGCTGATCAGAATGAAGTGGTCAATCCACAGCCGCATGCTCACTGAACACATTCATCTCAAAAGAAATCATGATTAGTGCATCAATGACTCTGATATTTTCACTCCATGCTTCTGCTACGCTGCTGCCAATATCATGATTCAACAAATGCTTCCGCTACTCTGATGAGAAGATTTCATGATCCAGAATGTGAGCATGTCGGTCCCAAAGTCACAACATCACATAATACCAACACCACAAAGGATGTGTCAGAGATTTTTGATTGCTGATGATCTCAAAAGCTGGCTCATATTTACTATCTCGTGAATCAGAAATGGACCTCCAATTTAAAGTACAAATCTTTGCAGACTTTGAAGTTGCACCACCTATGCTCTAAGTTTACGATGTTGATGTATGAAAGTCTACGAGCTCAGGAACAAAGTCAAGACTAGAATGCTAGGATTTGAAATGTAAAATATGGGGTGACCTCCCTTAGGGGGAGATTGTTAGGAATTAGAAAATTCCAGTGTTGAAAGAGTCGGTCACCCCAACTATTATCTAGCATAAGTTAGCTCGTAGATTGGTCATTAGTTACGGTTTATGTAGTTAGTTAGTAGCGTAAAATAGTATAGTGCAACACCGTGGAAGAAGGTCGGGTCTTTACCCACTGTATCCCTGATCCACAGGCCGTCAGGAGGTCGTTTAGTTTGTAACCTATAAATACCCTCTACCTTGCAAGGTAGAGGGTTGGATATTCTTTGGATAATCTAATATTCCACAAGTTTCTCTCACTAGAATGTCCCACTCTTTCTCTCTCTAAAACCATCTATGTGTTCATTGTGTTAATGTTATGATGTGTATGTGAAAAGTTTATATCTTACATTGTTGCAAAAACTGTGGTCATAGGAATAAGGAGAAGGATCTAGAGCAAAGATGAAGTTTGTTAGACGGGTCAGGAGCATTGCATAAGGGAGTACCATCTTGTCCATGCTTTTCACGCTTGCCATTCTTTTTACCATGTAATAGGCGAGGTTGAAGTGAGTGCCGGTTACAAGGCAATAAATCATGAAGCTTAAGCAAGCATTGGGATGATCTTTGTTTCCTCCCAAGCAAAGCACGTTCTCCCTTACCACGAGTTCCCATTTCTTATACAATGGGAACATTTTTGAAAGCTCCATTTGAAATGGATCCCCATAGATCACCTTGGAGTTTCTCGTGACTCTTGATGGAGATGCTCTTTCCATGAAGATGGTATCATTACCGTGGTTGCTTCCGGGATGGCTGTGAAGTATACTTCATGATGATCTACCATGTCATGTAGCTCCGCCAACGACCATTCGTTAGAGTACATACACACTCCTTGATATGGGACATGGAGTATCCTTCCAAATTCTACAAGAGTGAGGGTGTACTCGTGCTCATTGATGATGAAGGCTATTGAGATGGTCCCATCTTCATTCCGAATGATTCTCATTTTCTTGTAAAACTCAAGCACAAACACCGGACAAATTTGCTCATTAATGTCCAAGAGGCAATCAAATTTAATTCCTCCAAAGACTTGTCGAATGTTGGTGTTGTTGAGGAATGATAGTTCAACCACTCGGCCTTCGTGGAAGAGCCTCTTTTCTAACATCTTGAAGGCTTTTCTATCCTCCGGGCTTAGGCCTTACTTACGATGGTACATTGGAATGTAGTGAGCGGTGTCATGGTAATCTTGTTGGCGGTTGCTAGGCATGATTGTTCCTATACATCAAAACCACAATGTGGTGTCAATTGTGTGAATAGTAACCTAATGGGACTAATCACAATTTTGCTCAAAACATCTTCATTGAATTCAAGGAATGAGTTTAATTTGTATTAACAATGTTAATTCTTTGATTTAGATTATCTTATAAAACAATGTGTTAACAAATTGTGACAAACCAATTTGAGCTCAACTTCTAAATATGAAAATTGTAATCCTAGGAATCAAGGAATGGAAATAACAATGTAGTGAAGATTATACTTGCACAAGAGATTGTTTCCTTGAAGAAGATGATCAATTTGCTCATGTGAACAGTAAATAGGTTTTATGTTCGTGAGTATTGATAGAGTAAAGTGGGTAGTGGAACTTCCACAGTGATCATTTCATTCTTATTTTGTCTTCTGTTGCACGGATCCCACGAATTCCTTTTATGAGGGATCCGGCTAGTTCAAGCACAGGGATCCGGCATATCAGCAATTTGACAGCTTAAGTAATCCTTGATAATTTTGGTTTGGGAGTTCTAATTTTTGCCTATGGTCGATGTTTATGCTCTATAACTTATGGTTTGTGGTTTTGACGTGTTATACTGGTCCTATTTGACGAGGTTCACATTTTATGAATGAATCATAATTCTTTGGGAAGTTTTCAAAGATTATGATAAAATCCTATTTTATCACAATATGAGAAATCCCACATGTATACTTATTGACATAGATGAAATGTCAATAATCCTTATGTGAGGAGTGATGATCAAGGCTCTCGAATAGCCGAGAAATCATTATCACTAGTTTGTAGTTTTGTCTATAGAGATCAACGAAGAATACCATTCTTGATGATGAGTTCAATATAGATAACTACTTTAGTGATTATTAAGAGAGCGTAAAGATACTACTTAAATTTAATCATGATTAAACAAAAAGGATGACATTATTGATTCATCTAGAAAAAAATATAAAAGAGAGAGATTTATTTGTATTTTATTAAAGATCATACATCTGCTAAATATTCATTTTAAGGAAACGAATATTAGAGAGAAATTCTTCATGATCTTCTTAGGATGCCCAAATCCTAGTATGGAGAATTCTCAACAAAGAGAGTATTAGAAAAGATCTATCATTATCCAACATTATAAATTATGATGATTTTAAAACGTGGCCTTTTGTTTTTAAGGAAATTTCTTCCTTGTAGTTTTCAATCGTCTATAGATCGTATCAAGTTTTAAAAGTACAATATACTCTTAAGAAACTTGGTAACGAAGCTCTGATGCCAATTGTGGAAAACTAGAAGGGGGTTGAATAGTTATACCGATTAAAACTTTGTTTTAAAATATTTAGATCGGCTTATGTCAATCTATTTAGATGTGTATGTTGGACGTAGATAGATATATATATATATATAAATATGTAATGGAAATGTAAAGAGTAAGAAAAACAAAAGCACGACACGAGTATTTATAGTGGTTCGGCTACAAGGACACCTTCCTTGCCCTACTCCATTCCCCGAGTCACCTACTCGAAAGTTCATTAGCACTACACGACACAACTCCTTATGGCGGAGAAGCCTTCACAACGTCGCCTACTCTTTTTCCGGTACAAGGCTAGACATCGGGTTCTTCCACAAGGTAGAACCAAACCTATCACAACATCACCTACACTTTATCTGGTACAAGGCTAGATACCGAGTTCCATTACAAAGGAAGAACTACTATCCAACACTACACAACACCTATCCCAAAGGAGACCCACTCCTTATTACAACATCATCAAGGATATCAATATCCATGGATACACCCTATCTCTATTTGTACATCGATACACCATATCGATTGTACACCTTTGGCATCTTTCACTAATGCCTTTGACTTGACCCTTTTGGCATCCTTCACTAATGCCTTTGACACGAACATTTGGCACCTTTTACTAATGCCTTTTTCTTGACTATTTTGGCATCCTTCACTAATGCCTTTGACACGGACGTTAAGCATCTTTCACTAATGCCTTCGTTTTGACCCTTTTGGCATCCTTTGCTAATTCCTTTGACACAACACTTCTAATGGAGAGGAAAGAACTATCAACAAGAGAACTTCAGTAGTCTTGATGATGACGAAGCATGGCAACTCATGGACTTGAGCTTGCTCGACTCCAAGAGGTGGTGATCTCGCCTTTAAGAGAAACCCATAGAATCACACAAAAACAAACACAAACTACATAGAAAGATCCTTTGGATCTGAGGTTAGAGAGTTTACAATACTAGGTGAAAGTATGTGTCGGAGTGGTAACCTACAATGAAGAAATGACACACTATTTATAAAAGAAAACATTCTACTGTTCCACGGATCCCTTACTTGAGGGATCCGTCCAGTGTAAACTGGGGGAACCGTGGGACGCTCCTCTTTGCCCATGGGTTTTGGGTCATGGGTCATGGGTCCTAGACTTTGGACCATGGGTATCCTAAGTAGATACAATGTATCTAGAAGATGCAATGCATCTAGTCAATGGGTTATGGGTTAGCTCTATGGGTCATGGATAATACCCATTATGACTTATGCATGATGTCATGCAATGGGTTATGGTTTATGCTCCATGGGTATGGGTTATGCACTTTGGGTTTTACCCCACTACATTCAATATTTAGTCAATGGGTCAAATACTTAAACTTCTACCCATTATATTACCCATTATAATACATACTAAGTATGTATATATCTACCCAATATGGAAACACTAGTTATTGTACATATGTATTACTAAATCATGAAAGCACTATTACTTGTCTAGTGTTTTATGTGAATACGCAAGTTTGTTAGTAAACTATTGGCTCAAACCATTTACGTATTTTATTTGTTTTGTTAAAATGATTTACGTTTGTTATCGGCAAAACATTAGATGATCGTAAAATATAAATAAATGTTTTTACGGCTTATCTGTATTAAAAGGATTGACTTTTATTAGTCGATTGTTGTTTGGGTGTTGTCGACCACCATATATCTGTATGTATGTCTGTTTGTGTTGACTAACGTATGCAGATTACTTGGTTTATGAGAATGTTCACGCTCCTGCTCCTACAAAATTGGATGATCAGAGTTTTCCAGTGTATGATTGGGTGCCGATTGGAAAGGGCAACTATATCTTTGGTCGACAAAAGAAGAAAAGGAACTTAATACTTTAGATCTTTGTGGATATTTTGCATGATATATACAACTTCAGAGGTCTCACTGCATCAGCAGATGGTTTCTTCCATCCTTACAGCAGCAACTGAAGCAGCTTCTGTTTTTCCACCACCTAACGTATCTTTGTGCAGGACAAGTAGTGGATGATACCATGTTTGTATTTCTCTTGGTAGAAAAATATTGTTTGAAAATAAGTCGGACTCAAACTTTTGAAAACCAGTCGGACTATGTTTTGTCAAAACATATGTCACTCAATCAACGACTACGGTCATCGATTGAGGGGGAGAGTGAATTCAAATTAAATATTTTCAAACGATATTTCAACAAACGAGTCCATTTGTATAGAATAAGTGGTGAATAAATTCTTTGAGATGAGTGTCCGGGTATGATCTTTCTAAAATTCAATGATCTTTCAAAATGAAAATTTTCTTTTACTTAAAGATCTATCAAAATTAACATACCTGACACTAACAAACTCCCTCATAAATTGAGAGGAGCGTTGTTATGTTCCATTATTAGAATATATTAAATCAGGCCACATTTTCTCCCATGTTTTCTAAACCATTTAAATCACTTGGGATCCCAAATCTCAAAGGGTTTGAAATTTTTTATCGAGGGAGAGAATGTGATTTAAATATGAAATCTGATAAAAGGTGATTGTTTTGACTCAAAGTGCAGGCTCTCTCTAATATGTGCTAAACTCTTTCGAATATCGATGCATATATTGAGGGGGAGCGAGTAAATGTTCCTTATCAGTATAAGTTTAAAAGAAAACCACGTCTTTCCCCAAAGAGTTTTCTAAATGATTTAAATCAATTGGGATTACAAATCTCAAAAGGTTTGAAATTTTTGATAGGGGGAGAGATTGTGATTTAAATCTCAAATCTGATAAAATGGTGATTGTTTTAGACTCAAACAAGCACTCCTTCCTCTATGTGATAAATGATTCCAAGTACCGATGCACATGTTGAGGGGGAGCATTTATGAAAGATCAAAACAATTGAGGTACAAAATGCTTTGATATTATATCACAAGTACCTTAATTGCTTTTCCAAATGGTTTTTCAATTGGTTTCAAGGCGGAAAGAACTGTACCACAAGACCGACCATTTTACTTTATGCATTGGAGTTATAAGGATGGTAAGGTTAGGTATTAGTTCCCATGATCCCGCCAGAGCCGGAGGGATCTACCCAGGGACAATTCAATAAATAATGTAGAAGTCCTTAGGTATGATGAAAAAAGGAGAAAAGTGAGAATAAGGGAAGAGTGCCGACTGAGATAGAGCTAGGACTGGAATAAACCCAACAAGGTTCTAGTAATGAAGTCTCGGTAAGCACTGAAGGGGTTGAAGAATGAAAAAGAAATGAAAATTGAAAAGGGTAAAAAGAAATAGCCCTCCAATAATCCAACCTTAGGGCATAAATCGGGTTCGATACATATGCTATTGGTGGTTACTAAGGTAACACCGGTATTGAAGACAAGACGTCATGGACCCAGTGACGCAATGCACTAAAACTTCCCAAGCCACTCAAGTTCTCATAAAAGAACTTGTTTCATTCTCAGGGGGAACCTACATAATCTATCGACTTTCTCTTAGAGATGGTTGATATTGAAGAAGAAGACCCTCTCCCAAGTCTCCGAATAGGAAACCAAAGTGCACTATTGAGTCTAGAGCCAAGAGATCATTCGATAAATCTCATTAGGACACACAATTTATGAAGACTTGTTGTTTCACACAATGTGGAAAGTAAGAATATATATTGAGAGTCCTACGCATTATCCTTGTGGTATTTGCCAGAACATCCGAGTGATACTTAAAGTATTCACGATGAAGATGGAAATCCTTTTAGAGCCAACATCAAACAAGCACTTGGTGGGTGATATGTGAGATACATCATGGATCAAGCTTGTGACAACTGGATAGAAACAATGGGGCGATTCACTCTTGAATCAACCTTGGTCCAGGAAATGAATTGACAAATGCTTTTGAAAAACCTTTCGATGTGCTCTACAATTCTTTTCTCTAAGCACATGGATTGCGCGATAATTTCACAAACAAAAGTATTTATGATTGAAACTTGATTTCTTCTCATAAAACCTTTGTCGTATTGCAAAACTCTCTTTCTTCGGCAATACGCGATTGTTTGCAAATCAATTTTTCATCAATCAGTGAATCTCAATTCGCTGGTTCACTCACTCCGTGTTGTCTACTTTGGGATGCTCCGGTTTGAGAACGGCTAGATCAAGCTGCGAAATACTGTCAAGGAGATTCTTAGGAATTCTACCTGATCACAGGCAGTATTTATATTGATCAACGGGGAATCGTGGTTCTTCCAACCCCATTCAACGAAAGTGAACAAGACACTTTCGAGTGTTTTATTGCTAACTATTGTTTGCAGGAACATCTAACGGTTGCAACTGATCGATATTGAGAAGTCAATTCATAACCGCATGCTCACATCACACACTCATAATTGAAGAAAATCATGACAATCAAAGACGTACAACAATGCTTCCGCTATTCTGATGAAAAGATATCATGATCCAGAAAGTGTGAGCATGTCGGTCCAGAAGTCACAATATCACATGGTGGCGATACAATAATGGATGATCCAGAGATTTATTGTGGCTGATGATCTCAAAGAAAGCTCAAAGATCACCAAGTCACGGAACATTCAAAGACCTCCACTGATAGAACAAAGTATACGGACTTTGAAGAATCACTACTGAAGCACAAAGATTGCGGAACTTGAAGAATTGAAGTCTATGAGCTCAGAACTGAACTTAATGATTGAATGTTAGGATGCAAATTGTAATTTATGGGGTGACCTCCCTTAGGGGGAGATTGTTAGGATTTGAAAAATCCATTTAGAAGAGTCGGTCACCTCGAGTCTAGTCTAACATATGTTAGCTCGTAGAATTAGTTATATTTATTAGTTATTTAGTTAGTTAAGCAACACCGTGGAGGGCGGACGGGTCTTTACCCACTTTATACCAGATCCACAACCCGATAGAGAGCGTATTATGTAAAAACTATAAATACTCTCTACCTCCCAAGGTAGAGGGTTGGAGCTTTCAGTCTAACCTTTCTTATTTTCTCTCATCACTTTCTCTCTCTAGAAAGCATCCCATCTTTCTTTCTCTCTCTAAAATCTTGTCTACTATTCGAACCATACTTGTTATTGTTTGTGTGTTATAATAATCAATATCTTACAAATTAAGTTCAATTCAATTGAAAAGAGAAATATCAATAAAATTGAAAGAAAGTCCAGCAAACACAATACTTGGCTACCATCACCTTAAAAGGAGAATCAACTGACCCGAGTACAGTCTTTACCAACCCACCTCCCTAATAACCTGTTAAAGTGGACAACCGCCATAGCTTTGCATTCATTGACGTTTACTTGTTCATGGGATAGGTTTGATGTGATGAGTCATAAACACGTGTTTAGAGATACACTGGATAGCCGGTTGCATCATTAATACCAAAGGAAAAAAAAGGACGGGCTAAGATTTGGGCTGTTGACGGGCTAACAATACCGGCCCACGTGAAAGATTATTTTAATGCACACCGACGTTGGGGTTTAGTATGTATATATAATAACTGAAATAGATTGAACCTGTTGAAATTCAACTAAAACTTATTAAAATTTTGAAAACATCAAAATTGTATCGATTTATTTTCCTATTTGTATGGAAATCTTGTATTCCTTACTAGCTATAAGATGATCACAAACTAAAGCATGATAAAAAGTATGTGTCAATATAGTTCGGTGTGGGTTAGTTTTTTCATCTGAAACCTAAACTGAACTGAATTATTCGCTTTTTAAAAAATTCAAAATCGTAATTATTTGGTTTCTGTCGGTTTGGTTTT
>BPTQ01000006.1:157069144-157274190 GCA_019973895.1 Chrysanthemum seticuspe
TACATAACGTACGTTTTCATTTTAGACCACGTTTTTAGATATTTTAAGTTTACGTTTTAGTTAAAATAGTTTATTTAAGTTATTTTGTTTTATAAAATCACAAAAACATCATTTTTAAATATAGTGATAGCGTTTATTTAATATTTTTTATCTTTTAATTTCCTTTAATTTGCATTTAAGCCGTTGTAATTTGTTGGCTTTTTCCGTAGTTATAATAATCTCAAAATCCTTTTCCCGTTCAAATCTCGCGATCACTATACGTTTGATAATCCATCGCACAGCTCGCTGGGACATAACGACCCGGGGAGACTCTATACTCCTCAGATCTTCATTGAGTTCGTTCCTGAGCCGTTTTAAGCTTGTTACGGTCTGCCATTCACAAGTGGCAGGCTCGTGTGATAAAGCTTGACTGTTCTGGAGCGCATCAAATTTTTGGCGCCGCTGCCGGGGAGCTGTGGTGATTATCTTCCGTCTAGCAGATTAGTGATTTGGATATTCACTCCTTGTTTATACCATCTGTATGTGTTTATATTTTCTTTTAAATCAAAAACCCAAAAAGATTTTCATTCTTTGTTTTTACAAAATGTTTTTCAAAAATACCAAAAATATCCATCTTTACCCTCTCACATCTTTGATTCTTCATCCCTACCCCTCTGAAAACCTTTGATTCTTTCTATGTCTTATCCTCACCCTCTTGGTTGTCAATGGTGTGGTGGTCCTTATAATGGTGGCAATTGCCCCAGTTGTGGCATGGTGGAGTCAGGAAACGGGTCTGTCTATAACCAGGATCCATATTCTTGCCATAACACAACTGATTTATTCCATCAGCTACCACACTGTGAGACTCAGCAGTTTTACTGTTGTGAGTATTGTGGTGGTTCACACTCCAGTTCTGATTGTCAATTGGGAAACACGCTTGTCTATGAGCAGGTTCCTGATAACAATTATGACTACAACACATGTGACTCACGGCCACATCAGTTTTACTGTTGTGAATATTGTGGAGGTCCTCACTTTAGCTCTGATTGTCAAACAAGGAATCCATTTCCTTGTGACAATTACGACTCTTCATATCATGACCAACCTCCACAGTACCAAATGAATCAGGCACCACCTCAGCCTGATCCACTTCCTCAAAATCTTCTCCTTGATCTTTTGGATTTAGTGAAAGATTTGAAGGAATGTAAACACTCCCAAGATAATCCAAATCAAAAATCCATGGAAGAATTGTTAGCTGAAGAACAGGCTGCTAAATTAGATTCCCAGATTGCCAGTGAAAACTCTATTAGGGAATTAATTAAAATACAAAAAGCAGCCAAATCTAGCTCTCAATTCCGTTTTATTCCTGATGACAGTGATGATGAGGATACACTTGATATCCTTCAATTCTATAAAAATTCATCAAGTTCATCAAATGATATCCCAGCAGTTGAGATTCATTCTCAAACAACTGCTATCACACCCGAAGCTCCCACTCACTCTCTGAACATGGGGGATGAGCATCTTGACACTGTTCCTGAAAAGGAATTGGACGAATTCATAAAGTCTAGTGTTGAGGACCTTGTCCCAATCCCGAGAGAGTCACAGGGAACTTCTGATCAGATGTGTGATTCTCTTTCCCCTCTTGAGTGTTCAAATGATCATTTGGAAACTTTTTCCGATTTTAGCGACGATTGTGCTTCCTTTGGAAACATCGAGTATGTTGAGGCATCACTTCCACAATCTGATGCTGATCATCTTCTTGAGGAGTTCTCCGGTGAACTCACTCACATCAATCCACTCTTTGATTTCGAAGCCGATCTTGGAGAGATTGAAAGTCTCCTTGATAATGATCGTTCACTCACTTCTTATCCCAACAGTCCAATAGAGAATGTTGATCACTTTGTTCCCGAAACATTCAAAGATACTTTCACTAATCCTCTATTTGAATTCGACTCTGAATTCACTTTAATTTCTGAGAATCCACTCTTTGATACTCAGATTGAGGATAGTGATGAGCCCACAATGGAACAAGAGTTCACAACATCACTTCATGTGAATGATTCTCTTCATGAAGAGTTCTCCGGTGAACTCTCTCATGACATATCTCCTCCGGAACATGATCATTTCTATTTTGATCTTGAGGATGATATTGGCTCGGAGGAAGGTGTACTCTATCATACGAGTTTGCTTATTAATGATACTACCTTCACCCTTCCTCCCGATATGTCTGCATTTGAGGATGAAGAATGGATCTTGATTGTTATCAAGACCTTTCTTCCTTTCCTCAAGTATCTTGTGATTTCTCTCCATCTTCACTCCTTCGGGAATGAAGACACTATCTTTGACCCCGGCATTTTCATTTATCATTTTTGAGCCGGTTCTATGTATATCTCATCGGTGTGGAACTTTCATGTGCTTCAAATGTTTGTCCAAACATCTTGAATGAAACTCCGATGGAGATTGTTTCTTCCACTTTGCTTCCCCATGAACAAATTAATTCGGGGTCGAGTCAAGCTAGCGACTCGATAATCAAAAACAGTAGCTAAACATGGGTTTTCACCCGTGTGTACCACCCTAGTGTGGGGGAGTTACCCCACATGTTGTATATATATATTAAAAAAAAAAAAAAAAAATCTTTCTAAATAATGGCCGTAGTATTTCCCTTTTACGTTCTTTGTTTCGGCATAACCGCCGGTACTTTGAATATTGAGGGCAATATTCATTTCTAAGTGTGGGGGGGAATTCTCACGAATTTTATCATATAATTATACCAATTCCCCCGTTTTTGGCCAAATTTTTTTTTTGGAGTAAGTGTTTTACACTTTCTCATTAGGTTATCAGTCCGCCTTGTCTAATAAACTAAAGGATTGGCTAATCCAGGAGCAAACGGCTCTTGGTAAAGATATCTCAAATCCGTTTACGGCTTGCAATTTGCCCAAAATTGTATGGTATTCAGCTCACCATATCCTAAAAAGTGAAGAGTTGGCTAGCCCGCAAGTTTATGGCTTGTGGTAAAGGCAGTGGAAAATCCATAATTGGTAATCAGCTCACCAAAGATAATATTGATAATTTATCTAAGAGTTGGCTAGTCCAGAAGGGTACGGCTTCTGGTAAAGACAAAATCAAATCCGTTGAAAGCTGGTGGTTTGCTCAAAATCACATGGTTATCAGTGTACCATAGTTCTTACTTGAACTGAAACATTTGGCTACTCCAGAAGTAATGGCTTTTGGTAAAGAGTTTCAAATCCATTAAGTTTTCTCAAATCATTGCTAGGGACTAGCAATAGTTTAGTGTGGGGGATTGATGAACATCTTTGGATTTCTAGTGGTTTTTAGGTGATTTTTGAGTTTGAAAAAGTTTAATGGTTTGTGCATCATTTGGTTGATTTCGTGTGTTAAAGTTTGGATTTTGTTAGTACTTTTATGTTCAGAATCATCACAAGTGTTTAGGGTTTCATTTGGTAAGCTTGAATCATCTTGGTTGGGTTGTTTTTGGATTGAAAAGTGATGTTTATGTGGTTTTTCTTGCTAGCGACTTGACATACGGACTTCATTCTTCGTAGCGACTTGCTTTGCAATTTTGTAGCGAGTTACAGTTTTGGAGCTAGCGACTTAGACCTAGCGACTAAAAGTACAAGTAGTGGACTTTCCACTACGGGTAGCGACTTGGTCTGTAGCGAGTTGCTCTTTAGCGACTTGAATCTTTAGCGACTTGATTAGCGAATTGCTGCCAAAATTTTGCTAGCGACTTAAGGGTTAGCGAGTTACTACTTAGCGACTTGCAATTGTTTGGCGACTTGGTGGTATAGCGAATTAGGTGTTGGCGACTTGGTGTTAGCGACTAGAGGATTAGCGACTTGGATGTTGATTTAGCGACTTGGGATTATTGATATTTAAATTGCTAGCGAGTTGGTTCAAAATCTCTAGCGACTTGGGGGGTTCGTAATTTGATACTAACATCTTGTATACTTGGTATTTTGATACTGGGATTTCCAATAACTTGGGGAGTAATTCAAAATAACATAATGTCAGTCATCACTGATCCTTTAATCACCAAAGTACTTGCTCTCTATGACACAACACAGAATAGTGAAACAGAATGCTTACCTGAATGCCATACATTTAATGATTCAGCATCGATTAATCAGAACAACTCAAATAAGTCACTCTTAATGTTTGCAAATGATGCTAAGAATATGGAATGCACCAGTGAGCCCTTTCAACATCTTAGTCAGCTTCTCAAACTACTCTTATCTACAACCATGGATCGAACAAGTTGTGCCATCCTTCGTCAGGATTTTCCCACTTTGACAAGAACTGTTTTACTTAACTTAGAACGACTGAGGATTCAAATTACCAAAGAAAAGTTCTCAACTGATGAGTCTCATGCCGCTCTTCAAACTATCGTCAATTAATTTCAGCCACTTATCCGGGAAGAATACTCCTCAGATTTTGATGATATCATGACTGGAATATCTTTCAAGAAACACACGGGAATGGAAATTCATGAGTTCAGAAACTCATTTATTCAACTTATGAGTAATATGGAAACATACATCAAGGATGCTGCAAAAGAGAATAACAAGCTGAATGAATTGAATGAGTGCCAAGAGACACCATGGAGCAATTGTGACATGTCATGCAACATTCCAGTCGAACCAGCGAATGACACTGATTGCAGAATCTCAGTTGTAATGAAAAAGGATGAAGAGAACAGCACTGATCTCAAACTCTCAGAGTCAGAAAAGGTATCAATCGATAAGGTACACTTAATTGATCGCAAAAATTCTCATGAAAAGGTACCTGACTCTTACTCTGAACATAACATCGTGGAATCAATCTTTGTTTTACCTGAATCTAATGCAAATAACATGATTGAAAAAAGGGTATATGATGAGCTTTCAAACAAATTTTCAATTCTTGAAAAACATTGTATCTCATTGCAAATTGAAATACAACAAAAGGATGAAATGTTTTATGCAAAAAAACCATGTACCAATCAGGAACTTCCATAATTTCAAGAATTTTTTGAAATTAATCAGTTAAAATCCCAGATTCAGGACAAAGATTCGACCATTGGCAATCTGAAATTACTTCTTTCAGAAGTCCAGAAATATGACTGTCATGAGATGAGTGATACACTAGAATCTAGAAATTCAGAACTTGCTCTTTGTGTGTCCAACCTACTAAAAGAAAATGAGCATTTAAGAATGAACCTTTAGGAAACAAATTCTAAGTTAGTCAATCAATCTAACCTCTTGATGAAAGACATTGATGACCTCAAAGCCCAAATTCAGGATAAGAGCTTCAATATTGTTGCCCTAAAAAATGAGCTTAGGAAGTCTATTGGAAATAGGATGAACACTAAGCTTGCAAAACCTTCAACTTTAGGAAAGTCAACTGTTCAGAACCACTCGAAACGAACAGTTATTAAACAACCTAATGCCTTTAGGTCTGAAAGAGTTAAACCATCGAAATCTAAGCTTTCCTCCCAAGTTGATAATATATCTATTTTGTCAAAACCAGTCACTTCATTGCCTAGTTCCGATATGATGAATCCCAAACCTCAGACTTTTGTTCAATACTCTCAGATCAGAAATGCAATAAGTACAACTAGCTCTCATACAAAACAGCATTTAACTGATCAATCCCCTAAGAAATACTCTAATCACAAAAGAACAAATAGTCAAAACAAGGCTGTGCACTCATTTAGTTCAACTAACAGTGGTTTCAAATGGATTCCCACTGGCAGATTTTTTAAGTTTACAGGACTTAAACGAACTTACATTCCTAGATCATGCCTCAAGTGGATTCCCACAGGAAAACTCTTCAAGAATGTAGAACCTAATAGGATCCCCATTAATGATACGTCTGTGTTATACTGCGATGCATCCAAATGTGAGATTAAACAGGTCACTAACCCATCTATGTGTAATTCTACATGTGCTTCCAGTACAATGTGCTCTCAGTCTTTTTCAGGTACAATGCTCAACTCAATCAGGAACTTCATGACTTGGTTCCCTTCAGAAATGAACATAGCTCATTCAGGAGCTATAGCTTGCCAGAGTTGATGTACTTCTTACTTTGACTCCTATTCATCTTGAATCAGGACTCGCTCTTTTATATCTGTGTATAAATCAAGTTCTTAAAAAAAAAAAAAAAAAAAAAAAAAAAAAAATTCTAGTAAATTCACAATTTTATCATTTTCCTCAATCTAATAAAGAATACATTCCTTGTTATCGATAACATCTACGGTCCTAGAAATTTCATTCAATAATGGCACGGGATCATAGATGAAGTTCGAACAAATGATATATTCGTGTTTTATAACGGGATTGGTTAATATCAATCAATGGTCTTTGATGACATTGATTGAGGGGGAGATTTTGTATTAGTTTTATATGCCATTGGCTTCTGTGCTGGTTATGATGTTTGCTCATTTGTAAGTTGTGGTTGTGTCTTGCTTGTGTGACTAACTGGTTATGCTTTTGTAACTATCTGGTTATGGTGTTTCTCTCAGTTATAGGTTGTGGTCGTATCTTGCTCATGTGATTATCCTTGTGTATCCATGTATTGAGTGCCTTGCATTAAATGCTTATTTGATTAAATGTTTATTTGATTCATGGTTATCATTGTCATTATCTATGCTAGAGTCTTAGTCTAAAATCCGTGTTTGCAACTTACCACTCTTGCCTCTAAACCACAGGGATCGAATGTGTCAAATAGCCAAAATAGTTTTACACTAGCGACTTACCACACTTCATTTTAAAAACCACAGGGACCGAATGTGTCAAATTGCCAAAGATCCTTCCTATACCCCTAGCGACTTACTATATTTTCTCAAATAAGTTTTTTTCTTTTCTCTCGTTTTTTATTCTTTTCTCGTCAAGTTAATTTGTTCATTCTAGCGACTTAAAGTGGTACGTCTTGAATTTCTCCTCATTTGTTCTCTCTTATGCGTTTGTGTCTAGTTTCTAACTTGTCTTTTTTACCAGATCCCTTCGAGCTCGTGATTTGTGACTGTTTGATTCCCACCTAGGTTCGATTTATCATGAAATCGTGTGTTGTTGTTATTATGATGTTGAAAGTGTACAAATTGTTTGGTATATCTTATCTTGATTGCTCGTTAATTTGTTTTCATGAACTGGTGGTGAATGATTAGTGGTTTGGGTCGTCTGTTTTTTTAGTAGTGTTCTTGATGGCGACTTAACGTTGTTCTTGGTAGCGACTTAGCTTGAATGTTCATCGTGGCGAGTTAGCACTCAACTTAGCGACTAAGTGGCTGTGGCGAATTAGTTTATTATATGTTGGCGACTTGGGTAGCGACTTAGTTGTCAGCGACTTGTCTTTACAAGTTAGCGAATTAGTAACATTAGCGACTTAGTTAACAAATTTGTAGCGACTTGGTTTTGTTACTGTTCATGGCGACTTGTCTTTACAAGTTAGCGAATTAGTAACATTAGCGACTTAGTTAACAGATTTGTAGCGACTTAGTTTTGTTACTGTTTATGGCGACTTGTCTTCACAAGTTAGCGAATTAGCATATATAGCGACTAAAAGAGCTAAACTATTAGCGACTTGTCTGTGGTACTAGTGATGGCGACTTGTCTTTACAAGTTAGCGACATTGTTCACTTTCATGTTGCGAATTAGTCCTGTTTAACATCTTGTCTATCTATAACTTTAGATATGTTTGGTGGATTCTTTAGGGTCTAGGGTTATTGAAATGTTTAAAGGTTTATTGCTAAAGTTGATCTCATTCTCACAATACTTAGGATCTCCTGATTCAACTTGTTGAGTCAACATACTCTATGTAATCTGCTATGACATTTCTGTTTAGGCAAACGGTACTTGGTTTCTCTCACGACAACCAAATGTTACTCTTTGCCTCATGCATATCTGTTATATCACTTCTACATTTGTATCTTGGCTTATGACATGATCCCTTTGCAATGCACTCTTTAACCTTTTAATCCCTTATCAACTCGTCGTGTGAAAATTTACCTAAAGGATTCTACTTCATTGAAATATCTCACTTATGCCACTCAATCATTCTCTATATGTGTTTTGGGGACTCCTTCTGAGTTACTATTTCTATGTGTCTATGTCATAAGGGTACTCTCAATGTTGTCTCACTTATCATTTATTATCTAACTCGTTCCCAATCATTACTGTTGATTGTATGTTTACTCAGATCATCAATGGCAAGTTCAAACCCTGAAAAGAGTGTTACCCCTTCGGCATCATCCAAAGTTCTCTCAGACGAAGAAATCCTTCCCAGGAGTCAATGGGCTGATATTGGAAAAAGTAACTGTTATGTGGACCTACAAAAGCTACAACAAAATCCGATACTCAAAGTGTCTATTGACATCCTCAAGAACACAAACTTCTTCGGTGCTATTACCAAGCAATGCTCAATTCCCACCATTTACATTCAACAATTCTGGAACACCATTCAATGGGACAAAATCACAGCTCAATACTCTTGCAAACTGGATGACAGGGAGTTCACGATTGATTCTGGTATTCTGAGCAAGGCTCTTGGAATCACCCCATGTAACCCTAACCTTCGTTCTGAATCTCCACCTGGTGCTGACGATCTGATTGTCTTTCTAATTGGGTTGGGTTATCAGAACAGCATTTTAAGAGCATCCGACATCATCACTGGACACATGTATCAACCCTGGAGAGCTATTACAACTATTCTCAACTTGTGCTTATCTGGCAAAACATCAGGATTCGATAAAGTGAGAATTCCCATCTTGCAAATTCTATGGGGCATTGTCAATAGGGTTGATGTGAATGTCTCAGATCGTATTTGGGAAGAATTTTCCTTATCAATGAACACATTCATATCTGATAGAACAAATTTTCAGAACAAAGCTCAAGGCCGAAAGAAACAGAACAAGCTTGTGATTCCCAGCATCCGATTTTCAAAGCTTGTTATCTAGTTCTTGCAACAAAATCACAACTTCAATCCTAGGACTGAATCAACTTTACACAAAGCAGAAGATGAATTTGTTTTAGGAAACCTGAAATATGTTCCTAGAGGTATGGATAAAGAAATATTTGGACTGCCAATTCCTGATATTCTACTCACGGATGATATCAAGAAAAAGGACTACTTCAAACAGTTCATGAAAATTGCTGCAAGATCATCTGTTAATGTCACACCCACTCCCTCACAACCCAATGCTCCTAAGACCATCTCTGGCTCTAAAGCATCTTATGCCTCTCTTCCTAAAAAGAGACGCGAAAGATCTCAACAGTCAGACTCCTCATCCAAAAAGCATAAAGATAAGAAGAAGAAGGTGGAAAAATAAATTGGTGACAATGCTGAGGGAGCAAGGGATAGCTCCAAGGTAGTTGATGAAGATGATGCTGCTCTGCAAATAGGGATCCAGCAAAGCCTAGAGAGTCAGAATATAAAAGCCCCAGTTGGAGGAATTGTGTTAAGAGAACCTGATCAAGTGCCTCGACAATCCACCTCAACCATAAAAGACAAAGGAAAAGGGGTTGCTAGTGTTGAAACAGAACAAGCAGCTCACATGCTTCTAACAATCTCATCATCTCCATCAAGCACCACCAATCAATATGAGCTGAAGAGAAGAACAGAATCATCTCCTGCTAAAGAACAATCTGGAGTGGACAAAGTGCCTGAAACGTTTAAAGAAAACCTTACACTTAGTGAGACTCAATCTGGCCAAAATGTTGACGCTCTGTTGCAAAAAGGATCGCAGGAGAATCTTGAGACAAGATCTGATGAGACCTTGCAGATGGATGAACCAAATCTGTCTACCAACTCTCTATCTTCACTCAAGGACTTCGATACAGACTTCACTTTCGGAGATCAATACATAAATGACAAACCCTTAGATACTGCACAATCCATGGTTACGGTCAACATTCAGCAAGATACATCAACAACTCCTCCGATGTCAGCATCTTCACTCACAACTGAACTTCCACCTCCCAAACCTGCTCAATCAACTGTACGAACACCACCTACATCGTCACCAACCCCTGAACCTGTCATTACAGTTGCTGATGTGGATGCTCCACCAGCTTCACCACCTCAGATCCTTACCTCAGATCAACTACTGGACAAAGCTGTAAAAAGGATAGAAGCCCTTGAAAGGCAACTTCCTAAATCTGTTGATTCCCTTATGGATCGTGTCTATAGATTGGAGCACCTCAACTTCAATGAAGGGGTCGCTGCCGCCATTGAAGGGGAAGTCAAGGATGCTGTGGAATGGGCAATGGAGGCCCCACTTGTTAGACGATTCAAGGACCTACCTATCACCGATATGAGAGCAGCTCTGTGTGAAAAGATGTATGAAGCTGAAGAGGACAAGCATGAGGTTCACAAGAAACTCTATGAGGCACTTGAAGAATCCATTAAGTTCGACAATTATGAGCAGTATATGATTGACATCAAGGAAAAGGAAGCTAAAAGGAAAAGGAGAGCTATTGTGTTGGAAACATTGAAGAAAGACCGTAAAGATCCTTCTCCACCTCCACCACCAACGGGGGGCGCTGGAACTTCAGGAGCTGGTGAACCTTCTATGACAACCAACACACCTCCACCACAACCACGATCATCACCGCCAAAACCTTCCAATCAATCAAGTCCTACAAGTAAACAAGGCACTCATAAGAAATCTGCTGCTTGGACGACGGTTGATTCAAGGTTCACATCCACACCCACCTCCTTTCCTGATGCTCAAATGGTTCACGAAGAGTAGCATGTCATGACAGAGTCAGAATCTGATGAAGATGATGCATCAACTAAGCATATTCCTAAGCCATCAGAAGAAGATTGGTTTGATGATTACCCAGCACATCCAGAGTTGCACCGTCAAGGGACACAATTCAAAGTTGTATCGTTGAAGATAGACCTCCTTCCCCAGAACCTACATGGTCCATCCCTGAGTCCGACTCAATGATACCCGACAACAATTGGGTATCTACTATCACCAGCAATTATGAAGAACCTGCTGAAGACTCTCTTCTTCACTTTACTGGTGATATGAGAAGCTTCATTAAATGGTTTTGTAAACAGAAGAGTATCTCATCCTTAACTCCAAGAGATCTTGAAGGACCTGCTTATGAAATTGTTAAGGTCTTCCATTCAGATGCCAATCAACTTCAATACCAAATGGAAGAATGCCATAAGATGCTCAATGACCAAGTCAGTGAGCAAATTAGCCGCTTCAATGTTCACAGATCTCTTCCTCTTGGTGGTGAACCTGGTTAGAAGACCATTCAGGCTGAATTCTTCTTCAACCATGACTTGGACTATCTTTGTGGTCACTCTGCTGAAAGAAGACCTGCACTATCAATATCCAAGATGAAAGCTGCTACCTACTCTGATCAGGGGCTTGAACAGATGGTTCCTGATCGTTTCTGGGTCAAAGAAGAACTTAAATATGACATTGCCGCATCATATGGTATTTCACACTGGTGGTACAAAAAGAAGAACTTCTATATTGAAAGACATAGTGCTGACAAAAGACGCAAGAATGTTAGATCCGAGCTCCGTATCTTAAGTGTGGTTCGTGTAGAGATCTTCCCGATATATGGATATGAGTATTTGATGAAGATTGTCCTTAAGAGATCAGATTTGAAAGAATATACTATTGAAGAAAACGACTTCAAACATCTTCTGCCGAATGATTTCGAAGATCTCTACCTTCTGAATATTCAAGGACACCTTGAGCATTTGCCTGTCCGTGAGAAAAAGGCCCTATCTGCTGCTGTTACTCTTTGGATTCGAGGCTTAGTCATTCGAAAACGAGTTGGGGACTTCCAACTCGGCATGGAAAGCTACCAAACCAGGATAAACCTTACATGTCCTCAATGGAGTGCCACAGGGCATGAATTTCATCATGAATACAAAGTACTCGACACCCCGAGAGCCGTCATCTTTACTGACAGATATGGGACTCGCATGCTTATGAGACTATGTGAGCTCTACAAGTTTAGTGACGGTACGCTCAAATTGGTCGAAGAAGAACTTGACACCAGAGTGAAAGAAGTCAAAATTGATATGAAATCTTGGGTTAAGACTACTTTTTGGACTGATGATGACTTGAAGAGGTGTGAACATTTCATTGCTGCAATCAGACGAAGACTCAAGACACGAAGGATCTTCCGCAGCCTTGAAAATTTTGTTGGTGGAAGGCTTCGGGATGGTCACTACAAACTTCTTCAGAGAACGGAATAAAGACATCTTTGGGACTCCATCTCTTATGTATTAAATCTGTGTATTATGTGGTGCACTAACTTTGAACTACTGTAATGCATGTAATAGCGATAGGTTTTGTACTGTGGATTCCTCTTATTTCAAAAAGGGGAACTTCAGTGGTGTCGTTTTTTTTTTCATATAAAACCGGACAGATTTTTCTCCAACAAATGTTTTTGTCTCATACATATTTAAATCACTTGAGATCCAAAATCTCAAAGGATTTGAAATTTTTGATCGGGGGAGAAAATGTGATATAAATATGAAAGATGATTAAAAGATGACCAGTTTTGTGCATACCGCTCTCTAATATGTGCTAAACAATTTTCGAATCTCGAAGCACATATTGAGGGGGAGCAAAATCATAAAAACCTCATCCTTCCCCTAAAATGCTCTATCTACCTGATTCGATCTGGGTAGTGATGTTGATATCTTTTAGAAAATGGTAATCAAAGAAGTTAATTCTTTCTCTTGCCTCCGTGTGCAAAACATTTTCTAATACTTGATGCACATGTTGAGGGGGAGCACTTATTCTAAAAATATCAAAAACAATTCAGGTACAAAATGTTTTGATAATATATCACAAGTATCTGGATTGATTTTCAAATGGTTTTCAATTGATTCCAATGGCAGATGAACAATACCAAATAGACCGACCAACTTTACTTTATGTACGGTGATATAAGGATGATAAGGTTAGGTATTGGTTCCCATGATCCGCCAGAACCGGAGGGATCTACCCAGGGATAATCCACTAGTTAGTGT
Organism: Chrysanthemum seticuspe; assembly: GCA_019973895.1. NCBI lineage: Eukaryota > Viridiplantae > Streptophyta > Magnoliopsida > Asterales > Asteraceae > Chrysanthemum > Chrysanthemum seticuspe. The sequence goes on from BPTQ01000006.1 coordinate 157,082,135, forward strand.
AGAAGTCCTTAGGTATGATGATAAAAGGAGAAAAGTGAGATATGGGAAGAGTGCGGACTGAGATAGAGCAAGTACTGGAACAAACCCAACAAGGTTCTTGCTATGAAGTCTCGGTAAGCACTGAAGGGGTTGAAGAATTAAAAGGAATTGAATGAGAAAAGGGTGAAAACAAATAGCCCTCCATTTATTCAACCTTAGGGCAGATACCGGGTTCAATTCATATGCTACTGATGGTAACATCGGTATTGAAGACAAGACGTCATGGACCCAGTGACGCATTGCACTTCAACTTTCCAAACCACTCAAGTTCCTCTTAAAAGGACTTGTTTCATTCTCACGGGGAACCGACATTATCTATCGACTTTCTCTTAGAGATTGTTGATATTGAAGAAGGAGACCCTCTCCCTAGTCTCCGACACAGGATCCAAATATGCACAAAATTGAGTCTAGAGCCACGAGATCATCAATAAATCTCATTAGGACACTTTCAATGAAGACTCTCTGTTTCACACAATGTGGAAAGAGAGATTATATCTTGAGTCCTACGCATTATCCTTGTGGTATTGCCAGAACATCTGAGTGATGTGTTTACATATTCACAATGAAGATGGAAAGCCTTCTGGAGCCAACATCAAACAAGCTCCTGGTAGGTGGCATGTGAGATCTATTATATAGATCAACCATGTGACAACTGAACAGAAACAATGGGGCGATTCAATCTCTTGAATCAATCCTGGTTCAGGTTATGGATTGACGGATACCTTTGAAAAACCGGTCTTTGTGCTTAACAACTCTTTTCTTTAGCACATCGACCGTGTACTCATTTTTCAAACCAAAAGGTGTTTTTATGATTGATAATTGATTTTCAATAAAACCTTTGTTGTATTGCAAAACAATTTCTATTGAGCAATACACGATTGTTTTTCAAATCTCTTTTCATCAATCAGTGGACTTAAAATTCGCTGGTTCACTCACTCCGTGTTGTCTTCTTTGAGATGTTCCGGTTTGAGAACAGCTAGAGCAGCTGCGAAACCCTGTCAAGGAAATTCTTCGGAATTATACCTGATCACAGGCAGTACATGTACTGATCAACGGGGAACCGTGGGCCGTGTACCTCAATTCAACGAAAGTGATCAAAGACACTTTCGTGCGATTTATTGCTAACTGTTGTATGCAGGTACACCCGACGTTTGCAGCTGATCAGAATGAAGCGGTCAATCCATAGTGTAGGATCGTAATATTTATTGTGTTGATGATTCGGGTGGTCTTGGTTGATCAAAATACATGTTTGCCATATTTAGAGAGAGAAAGATATAGAGGGTGTTCTTGCTAGAGACTTGGTTCTCAAATGTAAAAGGTTAGATTGAATGAAGCACCACCCCTTCCATGGATGGAAGGGGTATTTATAGTTACATGAAATACGACCTCCTATCGGCCTGTGGATCAGGGATACAGTGGGTAAAGACCCGTCCTTCCTCCACGGTGTTGCACTAAACTATTTTACGCTACTGACTAACTAATTAACTACATAAAAACGTAAATAACGACAAGTCTACGAGCTAACTTATGCTAGATAATATTTGGGGTGACCGACTCTTCACTATGGAATTTTCTAATTCCTAACAATCTCCCCCTAAGGGAGGTCACCACATGTTTTACATTTCGAATCCTAGCAATCTATTCTTGACTTTGTTCTTGAGCTCGTAGACTTCAATTCTTCAATTCCGCAATCTTTGTGCATTAGTAGCGATTCTTCGAAGTCCGCATATTTTTGTACTTTAAGTGGAGGCCTTTAACTGATCCACATCTTTGATGATCTTCGAGCTTTCTTTGAGATCATCAGCCGCAGTAAATCTCTGGATCACCCTTTATTGTGTTGCCATCATGTGATGTTGTGACTTTTGGACCGATATGCTCACACTTTTGAATCATGACATCTTTCCATCAGAGTAGCGGAAGCCTTACTGGTTCATGATATTTGCAGCAGTGAAGCAGAAGCATAGTATGAAATATCAGAGCCAGGTTATGTAGATATGCACCAGTCATGATTTCTTCAAATTAAGTGTGGATGCTGTGAGCATGCGGCTTTGGATTGACTCCTCAATTCTGATCAGCTGCAACCGTCCAAATGTACCTGCAAACAATAGTTAGCAATAAAGCGCACGAAAGTGTCTTTGATCACTTTCGTTGAATTGAGGTACACGGCCCACGGTCCCCCGTTGATCAGTACAAGTACTGCCTGTGATCAGGTAGGATTCCTAAGAATCTCCTTGACAGGGTTTCGCAGCTGTTCTAGCTGTTCTCAAACCGGAACGTCTCAAAGAAGACAACACGGAGTGAGTGAACCAGAGAATTGAGATTCACTGATTGATGAAAAATTGATTTGAAAACAATCGCGTATTTCTTGAAGAAAGAGTTTTGCAATACGACGAAGGTTTTATGAGAAAGATCAATTTTCAATCAAAATACTTTTTGTATTAGAGAATGAGTACACATTCGACGTGCTAGCGAAAAGAAGAGATTCGCACATCGAACGGTTTTTCTAAAAGTATTTTTCAATCAGAGATACTTTTTGAATTTGAAAATGAATACACATTCGATGTGCTAGAGAAAAGAAGATTTGCACACCGAACGGTTTTTCCAAAAGTATTCGTCAATTCCATTCCTGGACCAAGGTTGATTTAAGATTGAATCGCCCAATGGTTTCTATTCAGTTGTCACAAGCTTGATCTTTTGCAATATTTCACATGTCACCCACCAAGAGCTTGTTAGATGCTGGCTCTAGAAGGATTTCCATCTTCATTGTGAATATTTTTACATATCACTCAGATGTTCTGGCAATACCACAAGGATAATGCGTAGGACTCTTAATATATTCTTACTTTCCACATTGTGTGAAACAACAAGTCTTCAAGAATTTAGTGTCCTAATGAGATATTGTGGATGATCTCTTGGCTCTAGACTCAATAGTGCACATTTGGTTCCTGTGTCGGAGACTAGGGAGAGGGTCTCCTTCTTCAATATCAACAATCTCTAAGAGAAAGTCGATAGATAATGTTGGTTCCCCGTGAGAATGAAACAAGCCCTTTTAAGAGGAACTTGAGTAGTTTGGGAAGTTTAGTGCAGTGCGTCACTGGGTCCATGACGTCTTGTCTTCAATACCAGTGTTACCTTAGTAACCACTAGTAGCATATGTATTGAACCCGGTTTCTGCCCTAAGGTTGAATTGATGGAGGGCTATTTCTTTTCACCCTTTTTCACATTCAGTTCTTTTTCATTCTTCAACCCCTTCAGTGCTTACCGAGACTTCATAACTAGAACCTTGTTGGGTTTATTCCAGTACTAGCTCTGTCTCAGTCCGCACTCTTCCCATATCTCACTTTTCTCCTTTTTTCATCATACCTAAAGACTCTACACTATCTAGTGGATTGTCCCTGGGTAGATCCCTCCGGCTCTGGCGGGATCGTGGGAACGAATACCTAACCTAACCATCCTTATAACACCATGCATAAAGTAAAATGGTCGGTCTTTTGGTACAGTTCATTCTTCCTTGAAACCAATTGAAAAATCATTTGGAAAAACAATCAAGGTACTTGTGATACGAGATCAAAGCATTTTGTACCCTAATAGTTTTGATCATTTAGAAAACCTCCCCCTCAACATGTGCATATGATTTAGAAATTGTTTAGCACAAGGAGGCAAGAGGACTTTGAAATATTTTCTTTGATCACAATTTTCATACGAAAAAGCCATTTGATTTTCATGGTAAAATTCTCCCCCTCAATATGTGCATAGGATATTTGAAATCATTTTTATCACATAGAGGCAAGAGTTCTTTTGAAGCACATTCACGATCACAAAAGCCATTAAGATAACCAATTGAAAACTCAATCAAGGTACTTTATGTTAAAACATAAAAGCTTTTGTACCTCGATAGTTTATTTTCCTTTAAAATGCTCCCCCTCAATATATGCTTCGAGATACGAAAGCGTTTAGCACATATGAGAGAGCAGCCTGCACAACTGAATCAAAACGATCAACTTTTATCAAATTTCATTATTAAATCACAAATTCTCCCCCGATCAAAAATATCAAACCCTTTGAGATTTTGGATCCCAAGAGATTTAATAAGGTTTAGAAAACATGGGAGAAAATGTGGCCTTGTTTAAACACTCATCTGGTTTTTGGAAAAATCCTCCTCCTCAACATGTGCATTGTATATTTGAAATTGTTTGGCACGTGGAGGCAGGAGTGCCTATAAAGGACTAAAACCGATTCCATTAAAACAGATTTGAGATTTAAATCACGATCAATCCCCTTGATCAAAAATTTCAAACCAATTAGGGTTTTGGATCCCGATTGATTTAAATCATTTAGAAAGTTTTAGGGAAAGACGTGGCAAGATTTAATTTTGAAAAATGACAGATAAGGACCAGATTTAGACATTAAAGATTGCTAGTGTCAGGTATGATAGTTTTTAAGAGATCTTTAAGTAAAATAAAACAATCTCACAATCAAACAAGAACAGAAAAAATTTCATTTTGACAGATCTTTGAGTTTTAAAGAAAATCATACCATGACATAACATTAAATCTTTAGATCACCATTTATTTTGTACAAACGGACTTTTTGTGAAGAAATATCATTTGAAAATATTTAATTTAAAATCACTCTCCCCCTCAATTGATGACCGAAGTCGATAATTGAGTGACTTAAGTTTTGATAAAATGAAGTCCGGTGATTTTCAAGATTTAGTCCAATTAATTTTCAGAACAATATTTTCCCATTTTCAAAACAATTTAATCAAATTTTTCAAAATTGTTTAAAAAATGGTATCTTGCACAAAGATATATTAAGTGGTTGAGAAGCTTCTGTTGTTGCTGTAGGGCTTGGAAGAAAAACCGTCTGCAGATGCAGTGAGACTTCTTCTTATGTTGCATTTTGAATGCCAACTGAGGTCAAATTAAGCTCCATTTCTTCAATCACTTAGAAGAAAACCATCTGCTGATGCAGTGATACCTCTTACGTTGCATTTATGCCAACTCTCCATTGAAGTCCAATTAAGCTCCGTTTCTTCATTTGTCAACCCAAGATATCGTTACCCTTTCCTTGCGGCATCCAATCATGTTCATTTGTGGGATCCGGATCGGGAACATTCTTATATACCAATATACCTGCATATGTTAGTGAACACACATACAAATATATGGTGGTTGACAACACCCAAACAGCAATCGACTAATAAAAGTCAATCCAACATATCAATCAGATCATGTAAGGTATGGGAATAATGTGTTTCTCAAACTCTAATCATCTAAACCTAACAATCATATCCTAGAAACCTAGTCCTTCAACATAGGCAATTATATTTTTCCAGATAAGCACGTAGGATAATTAAGAAAGTCCGTTAGATGATATAAATTTGAAAACATTCTCCCCCTCAATCAATGACTTATTTTCTGAAAAGATTAAAAGCGCTGAAGTCATTGATTGAGTTTTCAATTTTCACAAAAACTCTGAATCTGATAGATTTACAAGCAACTCATTTACCACCATTTTAGAAAACAACAAATATTTTTCTGAAGAATTTATAGACGGAAAAATATTTGAGTAGGAACAGCAGTCCTTCGACATACTTTCCTCATTTTGAATTAGGATAAGTGCACGGAATATTTGAAAAATTGTTTAGCGCAACACTTTCCTTCCTTTAAAGAGCGGTTTGCCATCTGAAATAATAGCAAGCCATGATTTAAGCACGGGTCACAGTCTGAAGTAACTGCAAGCCATAGTTTAAGCCGGGGTTACAGTCTGAAATAACTGTAAGCCATTTGATTTGTGACATGTTTTGAAAAAGAATATTTACACCTCCTGCTCGAACTTCATCTAAAGTCCCGTGCCATTATTGAATGACATTTCTAAGACTGTAGATGTTATCGATACCAGAAGACATGTCAAGGGAAAACATATTTTTGGAATTTTTCAAATTTTCTGATTTTTATGGGTTTTTGTTGGTTTTATATTTTTCTATTTTCTTTTTCTTGGTTTTATATTTTTCTATTTTGTTTTGCTGGTTTTATATTTTTGTATTTGGTTTTTCAGATAAATATATACAAAGATAGAGTAGATGATATAGTTAAAGAAGATGATGATACGAGTACCGAGATAAGGATATCGAACAGCCCCGTTGTAGAAGATAGAAGTCATCATCCCTAAAACTTTCACCACCAAAGCTTCCAAGACTCTTGAATCGAAGAGAGAAATTGAGCCACTTGAAAGTGAGACTTTGGCAGCTTCCCCCCAAACCGAAAATCCTTATGTTGAGCAGATTCGAAGCTATATTTCAAGCTTGCCTTAGCCAGGTGCACAGAGATGCACACCATAATCATAAATCCCGCTGCTCCATTTAAGACCGATGATCGAGATTCTCCGTTCGAGGTTATATCATCCAATAGAAGAACAGCAACGTATCATCTCACACATAAAATAATCTTCTCAAATTTCATAACCACTGAAGTCTGAAGCAATCCATTCCAAAAAGGTGTCAGGAGACCACTTCCCCCACGTAGTTGAATTGATGCAGTCAGTCTCTTAGACTAGAGCTCACGAACCCGAAGACAAAGAAACTTATACCATCGAAGTAGCAGATTAAGTCCAATAGCTAAAGAATAACCCCGATGTATACTTTTCTCTCCTCCTGAAGAAAGTGCATGAAGCTCAAGAACCTGAAGTACCCAAATGCCCAAAGAGAGAACAACCGATAACATTGAAGAAGCAGGCCGAATCACTGATTATCTCTGCGGATGACAATCTCTACGGATGTCCACTCCGGAATAAGGGATTATATCTCTGAATCACATATTAAGCCCTCAAGTGAGACAGCTGAGCATCCCCAATGTACACAATCTCTATCATCACACACTTGTGTACCTCTTTTATCTTCAGAAACTTTCTATTACATCACTTCCCTCATGTAGTTGGAATAATAACACCAAAAGCCTCGATGAGTAAAACCTTGAGAATCTCTGCGGTCATGACAAATGTCTTCCCGGGATATCTTCAATCACTTAGAAGAGTTAAGTTCATCAAGTTTACTCGCCATGAGTCAAACCTTGAGTTTCTATGCGGTAATAACATTTGTCTTCCCGGGATATCTTCAATCACTTAGAAGAATTAAGTTCATCAAGTTTACTCGCTTTGTGTTTAGATGTGAGTCTCCTTCCCCGTTTCTGGTTTTGATGATTCAGAATCAGCAACACATAATAAGCCCGTATACTAGAAATTTGAGAAGAACTCTTGAACTCTTGTGAGAATCAACTTGCTGAAGACTCTCTCTGACAATTTTTTTATCAACCCTTATGTAGACAATTTGAAGTGACCACTGAAGAAGAAAACCCGATATACCCTACTTGAAACTGAAGTCAACTTCCCCACATTTGTATCTTAAGCTTGCACCCAATGATGGAAGAACGGTGTCGAGAATTTATGCTTCAAGCAAATCTCTAAGTACTCACTACCCAAACAAAGTATGAGACATTAACACCTCTTGCGATTATCCACACCGTCATATGCGTGTGACACTGAGTAAAACAAAGTAACTCCTAATAGTGATAGTTAACCAGGTCTTCAACCATCCACCTCGACTGCTGGTAACTAGATAAACCAAGTCTTCAACTCAAATTCTTAAGCCCGAGCAAGTTATCAAATAAGAACACGCCTTTGTGAAAGTCAACTTCAATCTCAAATAAGTGATAAATGATTAACTCCGAAGTAATCAACTTGTGTCAAATGTCCAATACGTGAAATAGTCAATACCAACGTCTCGAGGAGTCACTGCTAAAGAATATGAGCAAGTCTAATTGGGGATTGAAACTGACATATAACACTCTCCCAATTAGTGCTCTCCCCTAAACCGACAATCTGTTTGATAAATGCCCAGATTAAGAAGAAGTCTTTAGATCGTTAAATGCAACTCGTCTTTAGTCTTCTAACATGTAGCAGAAAATGTAGAACAGACTGTAGACTCGACCTTCTTCAAGATTGTCCGAATGGGGAATAGATAGTTAACATCTTCAACTCACACCAAAAAGCATCCCATCAAAAAGCATCCCAATTAACTTACATCTTGCAAATCCCCTTAACTAAAATCTCTCCCAATCAAACAAGAACAGAAAGATGTTCATCAAGGAAATCAGCAATAAGGCCGCAATGAACACACAAGATGGTAACGCCAAACTACTAATCACATCAAACAAGAACAGAGAGATTGTTCGGAATCATCATGTTGATGTATACGTGAAGCATTAACCGGAAGCACTTTGTCGATAAACTCATCAATCCGAGTGAAGATGTCAACGAACGGCTCTTAGAAGAGAGAAAACTCCATGTAAAGATGACCCGATACGATAAGAAGAGGCTCGGTTCTTACATGAGTTTAGAGCCGTATGACCATTAATTCTCAAATATCAATCAACAATGCAAAAAATTCACACTTCTTCTCCCCCTCAAGAATTGCATACGGAGATGCCATTCTTGATTAAACAAGTGAACATCATCCAAATGTAGTCTATTCACACTTCTCCCCCGCAAAATTAGCACAGGATGTCGCCATCGTCATTATAATTGAGAAAGTGGAATCAGAAAACAATCAACAGTAGCCCGGTTCACTTGATGACTGAAGCGCATGGAAAAAGTATGAAGTATGTTGATGAGAATGGTCATTAATTAGAAGATTTCTCTTCTTCAGAAGATAAAGCGCACTGACACGTACACTTTTCTTTTCTTTGGAGAACGAGGCATGAACTGAAGTGTTCATACGTCATAATGTTGAAGTACGAGGCCTGAACTGATGTGAACAGACGTCATAATCTCTCTCTTTTCAGCTCTCTTAGCAAAACATGTAATCAATCCCATTATCATTCTGTAGGCTCTTTGTCATGACAGCTGATGGAGATAACCCAATATGATGAATTTGACCCTGAAGTAAACTAACCCGAACTCGTGACTTATACTTGCACATATGTAACAAAGAGCGGTGCCGAGAATTCATGCTCCATTGAATCTCTTAAGTACTCTATACTCTTCAACCAACCACACATCAAGTATAAGACGTACATTACCTCTTGAAAATCCACAATTGAATGTGACACTGAGCACTACAATGTAACTCCTTAAAGTGATAGTTATTCTGAGATGATAAGAGCCCAATTCCCCCAAGTGGTAAAAGAAAAGGTAAAAGACACCCAACAATAACTAGATTTCCAAGTCTTCGTTTTTGATAATAAGCTCGAACAAGGATCTCAAAGAATCTTCATCCAACCATCCCCGATACCTTCAGATACTAAGTACACTCGTTCGTGATATTTCACTTCAACCTCAAATGAATAATACTGAATTAACGCCGTTGTCACATCTTCTGATTAAAAGCTCAAATCTAGCCTCCTTTGACTTTTTAAGTGAACAATGATAATGGTTTCATCCCGACCATGGTTTTAATGAGCATAACCCCGTAAAACTTGAAGTAACCAAACCGCCATGACGAATATCCAAACACACATCCAATTCATGAAGTACACCCTTTTATCCCTTCTTTGAAGCAGAAACCATAGCACCAGCATCAAGTAAGATCCAGAATTACACTTTCTCTTCTCCAAGATGGTTCCATCATTACGGGATTTTACAACTCTATGGTTTAAACCGAGAAGATTGATCCGGAAATGCACTTTACTAATACCAGGATGTTTCCATTGTCACAGGATTTTACAAGTCTAAGATTTAAACCGAGAAATAGGTTCTTTCGCGGGATTTTACAAAATCAAGACAAAACCGTAAACAATGTCAGCTTGAATGTGTTATGACAACTTTGGTTTCAGTGAATATCAGTTTTAGGGGAACATGCAGCGGTTCATCAACTGTTTATTATCCAACATCATCAATAACATCAACCATCCAATCAACACATTGGTAAACACATCATTCACGCATTCTGTCGGCTATTGTTGTGACCACATGGAGAAGTAAACCCGATATGTCAAACATGATCATGAAGTAAAATTCCCCAGATTTGTTACTTAAACTTGTACTAATCCTCGTGAACAAGAAACGGTGTACCCAATGTACAAAACCTCTTGACATTCTCAACTGAGTGAGACACCGAAGTGATAGCTACATTGTGGGTTAAGCGAGAAAGCATCACAAACGTAACTAAATAGCCAAGTCTTTATCACACTCAATAAACGCCCAAACAAGTCATCTTCGCGGAAGGGTAGAAAGAAAGAAGACGAGATAAGTAAACGCGCCAGGAGAACCACACTTCAAATCCCAATGAGAAATATCGCACAAACAACCCCGTAGTCAACATTTTCAATAAACTCTTCAAACCGTGACATAATATTTTTAGTGAAAATGTATACACCAAATTGTCAACCCGCACAACACAACGAATCTCATCATCAACTCATAATTAAATCTCATCATCAAATCTCTCTAACAAGACTTATCAACAAAGCGAAACATATGATCCAATTACAAGTCTCACTCGGTCCAACGCTCAACTCATACAATGGTTCCACTTTCTATCCTCATGTTACATAAACTCCATGGCCCAATTACAATATCAATAAATGGCCCAATTAAGCTCCTCCTGGCCCAATTCATTCATTAAAACCCATGTGAATTAATCCAAATTCATGAGGCCCATTACACAAAATATTCAAGACTAATATTTAGCATTATATGAACTCCACAAGGCTCAATGTTATGAATCAATCATAAATCCATTTCGTCAAACATATCAATGAAAACATTCACTTGTCATCATGAAAAATATTTAGTCAACGTGATAACCACATCTTGATAAGATCCTAAATTTATTCAGCCAATTCTCTTATGCAAAATAATACTAGTCTCAATAAAGTGTGATTAAATAATCAGCCCATGACATAAAGTCTGATCCACGAGTTAGAAAGATCATTATCCAATGTCCAAGACCCGGTCACAGTGAATGGAAAAAAATCTCTCCAGTCCATGAAATTAATTCCGAATTCAATAATCTCATGACCTAATATTGATATCACATATACTTATCAACTTAAAAAAAAACTTTACACACCCACCAGGCCTCCATTGTATGACAACTCCATATCACATATCTTAAAACTCGGCCTATTGATACTTTGAAAAACCATCGCAGAAAAATACGACCCATGAATCAAACTCTATTATATTGATAATTACTCGGCCCATACATGAAGAACTCTAATTGGGAACAGCTCCAGGCCCAAGTTATCAATCGTTTCAGCCCAATCCGTATCAAATGACAACACCCCGTTCATATGTATTAGTACCCTAAAAACATGGGTATATAACAACCCCATCTCACGAGTAACCCTAGTAATCTCCTTACCCACACAACCCTAATTACTACTTCAAAAAAAACTCCGCCCCCATCCTTATACTCATCTAAAAAGTAGCAACAAAATCTCAACAAATGTTACTCCTTAAAATTCATCAGATTAATCAACTCCCAACTCCATCATCAATACAAATACAACATGAATACGAAACCACAATCTCCTAAGTCTTTAATCATAACGACATGACCTTTATCCTCTTGTACTTTCTCGCGCGAATCATAAAGATTCCAAGTATGCCACAGAGATGGCGAGAGAAACATGTTTCGATTAAGCCACAGAGATGGTTTGAGAATCATCATCATAGCCACAGGGATGGTATGATGATGGAGAGTGTTTTGAGATCGATCTTTGGTCGAAGGTAAGTATTAAATCGTTTAATGTTTTGATGAGACACACGAACCGTTGAAAGACGAATTAACATCTCTTGTTCAATTCATTTCAAGGTTCGTAAAATCATTTTAAGTTTAACATTCGAGTAAGAATCAATGATGGAAATCTATTTCGTGATAATGGCCATTGGTCTTGATGTACTTAAAAATGCCACGAACATAGAAATCTGAGATTCAATTGATTTTCTTCATTTTAGTCCGAGTCTTGATGAGATCGGTGATGATGTTCTGTCGTGGTTATATTGGATCTGAAAAAATATCATTGCTTTTTAGCTCAACCACAAGAGAAAAGAACGTACTGAGATCGAATGATGTTTTTCATTCTTGATTCGAGTTATGATTGTGTTAGGATGTGATGATTGAGTCGGAGTTGGTAAATGGGTATGAGATAAATGGATTTGTTCTTGATTTGAATGAATGCCTTCTTTACTTTTCGTTTTCATTTTAAAAAAAATGAACAGGTGGTATATTGAGATTGAGGACTAGCTGTTTAATGTTTGGTATTAATGGTCATGTGGTCCAGTCATTATCGTTAACGCATAAACTTTCTTCATCTTCTTCTCATTCATAACTGTTAAGTCGCTAGACTTCTGATTCAAGTCGCTAGCTTAATATTGAGAGGAAGTCGCTCCTTGTTTTAACCACAAGTCGCTACTTGTTAAATAACAAGTAGCCAAGTCGCTATTGACCTGACTCAAGAGTCAAGTCGCCACCAAGATGAAACAACAAATCCAGAAACATCAAACCACCAAGTCGCCAGCAAGAATGTCAAAACGTACAGACCCAAACCCAGAAAAACCAGCAGAAATTGCATCATATTAACCCATTTGACCATGAAAAACATACCATTTAAGACCATTTGTTTTTAATGATGGTAAAAAAAATCTAACAGGATGAGAAAGAGAAAAGAAACTAGTATCATTTTTAGACATGTGGATGACACAAAAACATGTAAAGACCAGTTTGACCATGAAGTATTGACCAAGAGATGAAACCAAATACATGTTAAAAACAGTTAACCACAAATAATAAACATACAACAGATATTCCGACCAACAAAATTCACGAACCAGTTAAAACCATGTAACAAAACTGAAAAAAATCATCAACACACAAAAACCTTGGCTCTGGTACCAATTGTAGGATCATAATATTTATTGTGTTGATGATTCGGGTGGTCTTGGTTGATCAAAATACATGTTTGCCATATTTAGAGAGAGAAAGATAGAGAGGGTGTTCTTGCTAGAGACTTGGTTCTCAAATGTAAAAGGTTAGATTGAATGAAGCACCACCCCTTCCATGGATGGAAGGGGTATTTATAGTTACATGAAATACGACCTCCTATCGGCCTGTGGATCAGGGATACAGTGGGTAAAGACCCGTCCTTCCTCCACGGTGTTGCACTAAACTATTTTACGCTACTGACTAACTAATTAACTACATAAAAATGTAAATAACGACAAGTCTACGAGCTAACTTATGCTAGATAATATTTGGGGTGACCGACTCTTCACTATGGAATTTTCTAATTCCTAACACATAGCCGCATGCTCACTTAACACATTCATCTCAAAAGAAATCATAATTAGTGCATCAATGACTCTGATATTTTCACTCCATGCTTCTGCTACGCTGCTGCCAATATCATGAATCAACAAAAGCTTCCGCTACTCTGATGAGAAGATATCATGATCCAAAAAGGTGAGCATGTCGGTCCGAATGTCACAACATCACAGCAAACCAACACCACAATGGATGTCTCAGAGAATTTTTTCATAGCTGATGATCTCAAAAGATGGCTCATAATTATTATCTCATGGATCATTAAAGACCTCCACTTTAAAGTACAAATCTATGCAAACTTTGAAGTTGCACTACTTATGCACAAAGATTGTGAAGTTGAAGTATTAAAGTTTACGAGCTCAAGAACAAAGTCAAGAATAGAATGCTAGGATTTGAAGTGTAAAACATGGGGTGACCTCCCTTAGGGGGAGATTGTTAGGAATTAGAAAATTCCATAGTGAAGAGTCGGTCACCCCAACTATTATCTAGCACAAAGTAGCTCGTAGATTTGTCGTTAGTTTCGTTATTTAGGAGTTTATTAGTTAGTTTGCAGCTTAGTTTAGTTTAGTGCAACACCGTGGAGGAAGGACGGGTCTTTACCCACTGTATCCCTGATCCACAGGCCGTCAGGAGGTCGTTTAGTTTGTAACCTATAAATACCCTCTACCTTGCAAGGTAGAGGGTTGGATGTTTTTTGGTAATCTAATATTCTACAAGTTTCTCTTACTAAAATATCCCACTTTCTCTCTCTCTAAAATCATCTATATGCTCATTGTGTTAATGTTATGATATGTAAGTGAAATCCAATATTTTACACAACCCATCAGGCAAAGGGTAGTCTTTTATCCATCTTACAAAGCGTGTTGTGGAACCCATGGGCTCCAAATAAAGGCAGTTATAAGGTGGCATGTAGGTAGGGGCAGCATTGTACGGGTTATGATTTGGAGGTATTCCAACAGGGTTTTGGTTAACATTATGAGGGTAAGCAGTAGGTATATAAGGTGGGTGACTTTCGACAGGGTACGAAGGATATACCATAGGTTGTCCGTAGGGCATGCTTCCGTATGGTTGAGTAAAACTGGGGTTGCTAGCCTGCCCATTAGGTGGGGGATAGACCCCTTGAGGGTAAGATTGAGTCTGAAAAGGAGGGTACATACCATGAGGAGGAATATTTCCTCCCCCATTCATTTTAGATGGATTGCCTTCTACGCTGGATGCATGAGAAGGCTGCAACGGAACCTCTGCCTCAGTTCTTCCCAGATGAGCCACCAAAAGTGGTGGCAAGTTAACCTCCGTAGTTTCCCTTCGGTGACTCCTTCCATTGGAGCCTTCCATTGTTTTTTCCCTTCTCCTCGGAGCCCTCTCCGGAACATCTTCAAAACCAACCGACCTTCCACTCGGCCTTCGACTACTCGGAGACCCTATCCTTAGCACTGAGCGTGTAGCCCTAGGAGCCAAGGGCCTGGCCTTCATTTCCAACCCTTCGTCATACTCATCGCTTGAGTATTCTAACTCCCTTCACCTCTCCACATTCCGAGCTTGCCTCCTTCGAGCCCTCAGTAAAGATTCTAATGCTTCGATGTTAGCTTTGACAAACGCTGGACTGATTACCGGTTCAGGGTTGGTCGAGGTTGAAGCATGGTTGTTGGGAGTTATTTCAGAGTGAGATTGTGTGGTAAAGGTGGATGCGGTTATATTGGGAAGGTTGTTAAGATCATTGACTGGGATTGGTGTCAAGGTCGAGAAACCCGGAGGGGGTGTATCCTCTCTTCCTTGATTCATGCCGTAAAACTAGTGAGTGTGATTGACTGGGTATAAGTTTGGAATAACGAGACCAATAGTAGCGGGTCCCACGGATGGCGCCACTGATTGTACAATAATTCGTACGACCAGGCCTTCGATGGTGATCGAAGGGTATGAGGGGTGGTATGCTTGCGCCAAACTTGTAGCCAATCTGCAATAAGAAATAGTAGACACTTCGTTAAGTGATTGCGCAGGGGTTGGGCCCTGCGAACCACCTCCGGCGTGAGAGTAAGTATGTGATATGTGTTGTAAGTAATATGAAGTATGTGAAATACTGTGTTGAGTGAACATACCATTGAAATGACTCGTCCAACCTATTTATAGGTGAAGAAAATAGCTTGGAGAGTGTTAGCACACGTTTAGGAGATCATGGGGGCGTCCCCTGATTTGTGGTAACCGCTAGGGCTTCATCCCCACTATATCTACATTGGCGGGGAAGCTAAGGAAATAGTGGGAACGTGGGGGAAGACCAAGTCAAGGTTCTCCTTTGTCTTGGCTCCTTTAAGAGAAGACACCGAAGGGCATAGGCCTTCGGCTGGCGAATTCCCAACTGGTAACCATATCAATGATGAATGGTTTTACGCCACCAATGACTTATGAATAAAGACTTGGGTCTTCGTAATAAAAATTCGACTGAGGCCGAAGGGGGGTCCTTCGACCTGATCGGAGGGTACGTCATCATTGAATATAATCGTCAAGAGGAATTTGATGCAGATGACGAGAGTCGGTCAAAAATGGAAAATGTTGTTTATAACAAACCATTTAACTATTCAAAAGCCGTTAATTTTGTCACACAATAGGATTTTTCTAACACACCTTGGGTTATCACACCTACTTCTGAGGGTCCCCTTTCCAATACCATACAAATTAACGGTCCTTCACCTTCACTTAGTGAAATAAAACCATTAGCCGAACAATGTAAAGTTATAAAATATTTTGAAACATTCATTTCGGACATCAAACGTTTGGAACGTGAAATTGAATTTCATTCTGAAATAAAAGTTGAACATTTTCAATCGCCTCTTGCGCGTGCACAAAGAGATATTCTTCAGAAAAGAATTTTACCTCATGTCCGAAATATGAAAAGAGTTTTCGAACAAACAGAAACATCGATTTCAAATACAAAACGTAAAAAGAAAATGTTACGAAAAGATGTTGATCGACTCTTGGAAGATGTTATCTCTGCTGATATCCATAATGTTGTGTTATTACATTCTGTTGTATATGCATTTGATTTTATCTCTGTTGATTCTGTTGAAAATGTTGAGAATACTGATACTGTGTCTCAAATCAATTCTTTAAAAGTTGAAACTGAGCGATTATTAAACAAGCTTTCAAATGCAAAACGTCGTCTTCAATGGTGTCAATTGTCATAATCGAGAACTCGCTTTGCAAAACAAACTCAACCTGTTGGAATCACTCCTAAACCTAATTCAAGTGTTAGTGATTCACATGTAATAGTTAGCTTAATTATGGCCTTTATGTTAGTTATTAGCTTAGGCTTATGTAGAAGGCCCATAAGCCTAGGCCCAAGCCCATATAGGAAAGGAAGGGAACTTGGATGTTGCCCTAGTTCCTTCCCCTATATAAACACATGTAAACCTTCCTTAGAAGGTTGGTTGTTCAATTCACTCTTTCATTACTCACGCATAACCTTTCTTTAATTCATACGCGTAGTGTTTGTGTGGTTTGTTCATCCGATCTCTTCTCTATCTCTTCTCTTGATGCTTGTGTTAAATGTATGGTGACCTAACAGTGGTATCATTCGCCAAATAGTTGGGTGGACGTATTGTTTTTGAAGTGGGTTTTGGTCCTACGCGTAAAACATACGGTTCGTTGGTTAGAACTTTGATTCGCTTAAAAACTCAATTTTTACACTTTTTAATCCAAGATTCTTGTACTTTCAACGTTTTAAGGTGTTAAAATAACTGTTTTTGGCAAAAAGTTTCAAACTTTACGCGTGGATCATTGTTTTCTAGCTTGGTTTTGTACGTGGGTTTCGTTCTACGCATAACTGTTTTATAAAGCTTTGGATCATCAAGTTTCACACTTTTGTGTTACTTTGGTGATATTGAAGCTATTTCATCACAAAAACCTGGTTTGGAAACATCAGATTGCAGAAATCATTTTGGGCTAATTCCTACGCGTAAGAAAACCCTAATCTTACACGTAACTTGTCCTTGTTTTGATCTTCAGTTTCGTGGCTTACTCAGTGTTTTTCTTGCTTGGATAAGCCTGAAAACACTTCGACTTTGGATATCTTTTGCACTGTGATAGTGTAAAAGAGCGTTTGGGTAAAACCCTAAAATTACGCATAAGCTAAAGCTTATGCGTAGACTTTTTATGCATAAGATTCATCTTACGCCTAAGCTTTGTCTTACGCATAAGGTAATCCTACGCCTAAGGTTTCTACGCTTAACTTTCTGTTTACGCATAACTTTTGTGTTTTCACCTCTCTTACGCGTAATCTAATCCTACGCGTAACTATTGTTGTTACGCGTATCTTTGGTGTTTTTACGCTTAAGTGGTACTTTGCTCTTTTGTGATTTCTACACCTAAGGATACTTCATCAACAACGGTTCATTCGACTACAAAGATCCATTTAACAACACAAGTTTTCAACATGTCTCAACATCCATACTCTAACTACTTTCCTAACATGTATAATCAAGTACAACAACAACAACAACAACTAAGTCCACAACAACAGCAATTTAATCATCAACAACAGATTTATCAACAACATACTCCACAACTTGCAGCAATCCCACAACCTCAAATGGTTCAACCACCACCAAGTCTTCAAGTACAACCTTACACAAACTTCTATAATCAACATCCATCCAGGAATACTATGAAGGAACCAGCATGGTTTGGCAAGATGTGTGAAGCCTTAAGCAGCCAATAATCAATGCATGAAGCTGGCTCACCTGATAGACCTCCAATGCTCACTCCCGGGAATTATGATCAATGGGTGATTCGGTTCTTTAGGTTTTGTGATCTAAAGAAGCCTCATGGTAAGTTCTTAAAGAAGGTCATTATGGAAGGTCCATTTCAGATGCCTATTACTGTTACACCCGCAGATCCAGATGCCAATCCACCAAGAGATGCTGTAACCAACATTGCTACTGTTTCAGACCTCACTGGTGATCAACTTCTACACTATGAAGCCGTTGAACTTGCAATGAAATACATCATTTTAGGACTACCAAATCCAATCCTTCGAAGTGTTGATGCTCAAAAGACTGCAAAAGCAATGTGGGAACATATTCATCTTCTTATGGAAGGCACAACACTCAATCAGGAAGACATGGAATCCAAAATTTACTTGGCTTATGAACACTTCATGATTGAACCAGGAGAGACATTAGAGTCATATCACCATCGCTTTTCAGACATCATTAATGATTTGGACAAACACAATATCATCATGCCTCGAATTGCTGTCAACACAAAGTTCCTAAGTAGTCTTGGTCCTGAATGGGAAAAGTATGTCATTTTTCTCTGTCAAGCGAAGAATATGCATCATGCTACCTACAGATTATTGTACGATTATTTGAAACCTCATCAAAAAGAAGTTGATAAGGAAAGGATTATCCGTGGTCAAACTGTTTCACCTTCACTTCCGGACAATCAACAACTTGCTTTGTGGGCTCAAACTAACATTCCTCCTCAACAAGCTCCTCAACCCACTCCTCAACCAACTGCAACCATCACACCATATGATCCATCACAACAACAACCTCAACAAAATCAATTCGTTCTATACAACAACAACACTGCTCAAGCTCTTTACAGTGAAGCTGATGAGGACTCCGATGCCTTCGATGAACTGCAACAAGGATTTTTGATGATTGCTAAAGCATTTGGCCGTTATACAAACAAATCCAACAACCGCATTCGTTCTTCATCTAATACAAGGAATCAGGCTGTTGTGAACAATGGATGCGTTGAAGTTCAAAATCGTGGTTATGGTCGTCAGATGAGAGGTGGTCAAGGGTTCAATGCTATGGGAAGGAATAACATGGGTGCTCCGCAGCAGCAAAGGGCTCAAGTGGTTGAACAGGGGAATGCTCAGAATGGGGTTAATGGTCTTCGTTGCTATAACTGTAATGAGAAGGGTCATCTGGCTAATGCATGTCCTAAACCGAGGACAAGAGGCAGTGCTTATTTCAAAGAGGCTATGCTCTTGGCTCTTAAGGATGAAGCTGGTGGAACTCTCTCCAACAAGGAACAGAGTTTTATGACAGATGCAGACTCAGATGATGATATGGAGGACTTGCAGGCTAATGCAGCAGTGATGTTGATGGCACAAATGCAAGCTCTACACATGAGTGATATAGGCCCAATGTATGACACTGACGACTTGTCTCAGGTAACTGAACAAACAATTATCATCAATGATCTGATATCTCCGCCACTTTCTCAATCTGACAAGGATCAGAGTGTTCAATGTAAGATATTAGTTTTCACATACACATCAAACCATAACACAAAGTGGCGTATAAATGGAATTCTAGAGAGAGAAAGTTAGAGGTTTAGGGAACTTAGTGAGAGAAAGTGAAAGATATTATTATGAGCTCCAACTCTCTACCTTGGGAGGTAGAGAGTATTTATAGTCTTACATAAATCGCCACACAACGGGCTGTGGATCAGGCATACAGTGGGTAAAGACCCGTCCGTCCTCCACGGTGTTACTTAACTTAAAAGAACTACGACTACGAGCTTTCTAACGATTACATATACGTGAGGTGACCGACTCTTTAATACCTGGAATTTCTAATTCCTAATAATCTCCCCCTAAGGGAGGTCACCTCAATCATGTACCAAAATTACATTGAATACAAATAGATATTACATTAAAAATTGTTCTTGCATTCTTGATGTAGTCCTTTGCTCCTAAGCTCGTAGTCATTGATTCTTCACATTGCATGTTTGGTTACACCAAGTGGAGGTCTTTTACTGATCCATATGATAATAATTTTGTGCCAGCTTTTGAGATCATCAGCAATCAAAAATCTCTGAGACATCCTTTGTGGTGTTGGTATTATGTGATGTTGTGACTTTAGGACCGACATGCTCACGTTCTGGATCATGATATCTTCTCATCAGAGTAGCGGAGGCTTTTGTTGATTCATGATATTGGCAGCAGCGTAGCAGAAGCATGGAGTGAAAATATCAGAGTCATTGATGCACTAATCATGATATCTTTTAAGATGAATGTGTTAAGTGAGCATGCGGCTATGGATTGACCGCTTTATTCTGATCAGCTGCAAACGTCGGGTGTACCTGCATACAACAGTTAGCAATAAATCGCACGAAAGTGTCTTTGATCACTTTCGTTGAATTGAGGTACACGGCCCACGGTTCCCCGTTGATCAGTACATGTACTGCCTGTGATCAGGTATAATTCTGAAGAATTTCCTTGACAGGGTTTCGCAGCTATTCTAGCTGTTCTCAAACCGGAACATCTCAAAGAAGACAACACAGAGTGAGTGAACCAGCGATTTTTAAGTCCACTGATTGATGAAAAGAGATTTGAAAAACAATCGTGTATTGCTCAATAGAAATTGTTTTGGCAATACAACGAAGGTTTTATTGAAAATCAATTATCAATCATAAAAACACCTTTTGGTTTGAAAAATGAGTACACGGTCGATGTGCTAATGAAAAGAGTTGTTAAGCACAAAGACAGGTTTTTCAAAGGTATCCGTCAATCCATAACCTGAACCAGGATTGATTCAAGAGATTGAATCGCCCCATTGTTTCTGTTCAGTTGTCACATGGTTGATCTATATAATAGATCTCACATGCCACCTACCAGGAGCTTGTTTGATGTTGGCTCCAGAAGGCTTTCCATCTTCATTGTGAATATGTAAACACATCACTCAGATGTTCTGGCAATACCACAAGGATAATGCGTAGGACTCAAGATATAATCTCTCTTTCCACATTGTGTGAAACAGAGAGTCTTCATTGAAAGTGTCCTAATGAGATTAATTGATGATCTCGTGGCTCTGGACTCAATTTTGTGCATAATTGGATCCTATGCCGGAGACTAGGGAGAGGGTCTCCTTCTTCAATATCAAAAATCTCTAAGAGAAAGTCGATAGATAATGTCGGTTCCCCGTGAGAATGAAACAAGTCCTTTTAAGAGGAACTTGAGTGGTTTGGAAAGTTGAGGTGCAGTGCGTCACTGGGTCCATGACGTCTTGTCTTCAATACCGATGTTACCATCAGTAGCATATGAATTGAACCCGGTTTCTGCCCTAAGGTTGAATAAATGGAGGGCTATTTGTTTTCACCCTTTCCTCATTCAATTCTTTTTAATTCTTCAACCCCTTCAGTGCTTACCGAGACTTCATAGCTAGAACCTTGTTGGGTTTATTCCAGTACTAGCTCAGTCTTAGTCTGCACTCTTCCCATATCTCATTTTTTTCTCCTTTTATCATCATACCTAAGGACTCTACACTAACTAGTGGATAGTCCCTGGGTAGATCCCTCCGGTTCTGGCGGATCATGGGAACAAAAACCTAACCTTATCATCCTTATATCACCATACATAAAGTAAAGTTGGTAGGTCTTTTTGGTATTGTTCACCTGCCATATGGACTCAATTGAAAACCATTTGAAAATCAATTCAGATACTTGTGATATATTATCAAAACGTTTTGTACCTGAATTGTTTTTGATATTTTTAGAACAAGTGCTCCCCTCAACATGTGCATCAAATGTTTGAAATCGTTTTGCACACGGAGGCAAGAGGAAGAATTTACTTCTTTGATTACCATTTTCTAAAAGATATCAACATCACTTCCCTGATCATATCAAGAAGATAAAGCATTTTCGGGAAGTATGAGGTTTTCATAAGTTTGCTCCCCCTCAATATGTGCCTCGTGATTAGAAAAGAGTTTTGCACATACTAGAGGGAACCTGCACATTGAGATAAGTTGATCACGTTTCAAATCATAGGTTTATGATAGATGCTCCCCCTCAACATGTGCATGGAAAATTTGAAATCGTTAGTCACATGTGGGAAGGACAACATGTACATCCTTATAAAACCATTTACCGAATTATCAGTTTAAATCCAATTTAAATCACACATTCTCCCCCGATCACAAGTATCAAGTCATTTAAGATTTGTGATCTCTTATAGATTTAAATTGATTTTGAAAGCTTTTAAGGAGAATTGTGACTTGATTATGAAAGCGTTTTAACTGATAAGGATCGGATATTAAGACTTTAAACTCCATTGATAACATGCATGTACATCTTTTGAAAACAATTTAATGCCAAATAACTTTTTAATTTAATTGAAATCATTCTCCCCCTCAATCAATGACATAGGTTGTTGATTGAGAGATAGAGATTTTGACAAATAAGTCCTGATGATTATCAAAAATAGAGACCGAGTTATTTTTCAAAGCAGTTAGTTTTCAGCAGATAAATGTTTATAGAATCAGAGCATTGAATTTTGAAAAACATGATAAAGTATGGCTCTTTTCTATCTTTGAAGAGCGGGTTACTGCCTGAAATGACAGTAAGCCATTTTTTTTTCTCTTTCTCTCAAAATTATTATTATTATTATTTTTTTTTTTATTATTTTTTTTTAATAAAAATTCGAACAACATCTAAAGTCCCGTGTCATTCTTTGAATGACAGCACAAAGACCATAGATATTATCGTATCGAGAAAGACATGACAAAAAAAAGACAAAAATTTTTGAAGATTTTTCGAATTTTTCAAATTTTTATGGATTTTGAATGTTTTTATATTTTTCTATTTGATTTTTGAGGATTTTATAATTTTGTATTTTGTTTTTCGAATAAATATTTACAAGAGATAGATGAAGATAGACCTTTACTCCTCGTTCTCCTCCTGAAGATGTTTGAGTGTTTCTGGTTGAAGGCTTTTCAAGCCAAGTCGTGGAAGAATAAACTCAAAACGTTCTCTAGGAAGAGCTTTGGTGAAGATGTCTGCTAACTGATATTCAGACCTCACAAAATAGAGTTCCACCACACCTTTTTCCACTTGTTCCCTGATGAAATGATGTCGAATGTCGATATGCTTTGCTCTTGAGTGTTGAACGTTGTTGCATGAGAGAGCAATATCACTTTTATTATCACAGTGCAGAGGGATTTTGTTGAATTCAAAGCCATAGTCAGATAATTGAGATCTCATCCATAAGATTTGAGCACAACAAGATGACATGGCTATGTATTCAGCCTTTGTAGAGGAAATAGAAGTACTCATTTGCTTCTTTGAAGACCAGCTCACAAGCTTATCACCCAAAAACTGAGCACCTCCAGATGTACTTCGACGAGTATCTTGACACCCTGCATGATCAGCATCTGCATAGGCTGTTAGTGACATGCCGGTGTCCTTCGGGTACCAAAGACCCATATTGATGGATCCTTGGAGATACCGAAAGACCAGTTTAACAGCTTCAAGGTGCTTTTTAGTAGGCTTAGCCTGGTATCTAGCACACATGCAAACAACGAACAAGATGTCTGGTCTACTAGCAGTGAGGTACATCAGGGATCCAATCATACTACGATATTTCGTTTGGTCAATCATGATCCCTGAGTGGTCCTCATCTAGTTTGGTTCGATCAATCATGGGGGTGTCAACAGGGTCACTTGAATCAAATCCAAATTTCTTTAAGATCTCTGTTGCATATTTAGATTGATTTATGAAAATGCCTCCGGGACTTTGTGAAATTTGTAATCCCAAGAAAAATGACATTTGTCCCATCATTGACATTTGAAATTTTGAACTCATTTCATTCGAAAAACGATCACATTCCATTGGGTCTGTCGAGGCGAAAATAATATCATCAACATAAATTTGAACATGAATTAAATGTTTGCCTGACTTCCTGGTGAACAATGTAGGATCAACTGCTCCTTTGCTAAATCCGGTAGATAGAAGAAACTTTGACAGTGTATCATACCATGCCCTTGGAGCTTGCTTTAAACCGTAAAGGGCCTTCTTCAAACGATAAACGTGAGTAGGATGCTCTTGATTTACAAATCCTTCAGGTTGGCTGACGTAGACGATTTCTTTAAGGTCTCCATTCAGAAATGCCGTCTTCACATCCATCTGATAGACTACCATGTTCTTACTAGCAGCGTTGGCCAAAAAGATTCTGATTGCCTCGATTCGAGCAACTGGAGCAAAAGATTCTTCAAAGTCAATACCCTCCTCTTGACGGTATCCTTTAGCAACTAATCGAGCCTTGTTCTTCAACACATCACCATGCTCATCAAGTTTCACTTTGAATATCCATTTAAGAGCAATAATCATAGCACAGTCTGGAGCAGGTACTAACTCCCATACATCAAGTCGATCAAACTCATGAATTTCATCTTGCATGGCATTGAACCAGCTATCTTCATTCATGGTGGTTTTAACATCTTTTGGTTCGATCTTAGATAGTACGGAGTTGAAGAAGCACCATAAGGCATCGGTTGCAAGTTGTTTCCGTGTTGATACAGGACGAGAGGGATTTCCAATGATGTTGTCAAGTGGATGATCGTGAGTCCATTTTCTAAGGTGTTCATGTGGCAGTTGTTGAGGGACTGAGGTAGCAGAGTCGATGTCTCCTGAAGAAGATGATTCTGATGATGATTCAGGAGCAAATATGTTTTCAAATGGAGCATCTTCAGGAGTAGCAAAGGGATTAACTTCATCATTGATGCCAGAAACAGTTCCATGATGTACATTTGAAGAATGATGATTTGTTGATGAGACTGAAGGATCAGCAGAAGGCGCTTCTTGGCTTAAAGACATTGAGACTGAGGGATTGACTTCATTCACAGGAATATGAGCAGCTTCTGTTGTAGGGATCGACACCTCATTAGTACATGGATCATAAAGTTCATCAAACATAGGATCAAACAATTTATTTAAATCATCTTCAGACGGAGGTACATATGGAGTTTCTTGAGAGGAGTTTGGAACAAGGGATGAACCAATGGGACTGTTTTGAAGTGCGGGTCCTGAGTTGGAGTGTCCAGGAGCCATTTGACCGGTCAGCTCATCAAACGTAACGTGAATTGTTTCCATGATATTTCGGGTTCTTTTGTTGTAGATTCGGTATCCCTTTTTGTTTGGTGCATATCCTACAAATACTCCTATGTCAGCTTTAGCCCTAAGTTTGCCTAAGTCTTGACCCTCATTAGTTGGATAACACAATGCACCAAACACACGAAGGAAAGAGAGATTAGGTTTTCTGTTGTGGACAAGTTCATATGGAGTTTTTCCATGAACAGTGTGAATCAGGGAACGATTTTGTGTGTAGCATGCAGTGGCAATTGCTTCAGCCCAGAGAAACATTGGAACCTTTGAGTAAATCAACATTGTTCTAGCGGCTTCAACAAGAGTTCGATTTCGTCTTTCAACTACACCGTTCTGTTGAGAAGTTCGTGGAACACTTCTTTGATGGCTGATTCCAACGCTTTCATAGAATTCACTAAGTTGTTTGTTGACAAACTCAGTTCCATTGTCTGTTCTGATAATTCTGACGGTTTTGTTAAGTCGAACCTGCAGCTGTTTGATGAGTTTGATGATGATATCAGGAGTTTCATCCTTTGTCCTTAAGAACTTGACCCAGGTGAATCTAGAGTAATCATCAACCACAACTAACACATATTTCTTCCCAAAGATATTTTGCACCCTCATTGGTCCACATAAATCCATACGAATCATATGAAGAACTTCTGTGACAGAGTTAGTAGGTTTGGGTTTATGGGCATACTTCTTGCTTTTTCCCAATTGACATGCTGAACAAAGATGATCCTTTTCGTACTTGAGTCTAGGTAAACCTACAACTAAGTCCTTTCTGGTGATATCATTGATGGTACCGAAGTTCAGGTGATTGAGACGACGATGCCATAACCATGACTTTGTTTTTGAAGCCTTTGATAACAAGCAGATTGGAGAAGACCTCATCATGTCATCGATAGAGATGGTGTAAAGATTTGAGCCACGAGTTCCTTTTAACAGTTCCTTACCATTAAGTTCTCTAACAAAGCAGGTATGTTTTCTGAAGGCTACTTCTAGATCAGAATAACAGAATTGACCAACAGAGAACAGATTATGACCCAGACCTTCCACATAGTATACTCTAGAGATGACACTATCACCAACAACGTATCTCCATAACCCATAATAGCACCGAAATGATCATTACCGAATCTAACAGTACCGATGAATTTGCTCACGAAGTTCATGAGCCGCGACCGATCTCCAGTCATATGCTTGGAACAGCCTAAGTCCAGGTACCACAGAACGATTTGAACGATCTGCAGTTGAACACAGACAAGAATGGATAACTGGATAATTGGGATCCCCATGCAAGAATGGGTTTCATTTGGTTAGTAACAATGGTTGGAACACCCACATCAAAAAAAGAAGCACTCATATCAGAAATTAAGGCACTGGAATCATTGTGAATAGATGCAGTACTAGTGTATGTATTAGCCCTGTTCACAGTGTGCTCACTTCTTAAGGGAATAGTTCTACCAGTAGGCATCCATTTTCTAGTGGGCATTGTCTGAATATTCTTATGACCAACAGGTATCCAGTAATAGCCTATCTTACTAAATGTTCTTCCTGTGGGTTTCCATTGTTTTCTAACTTTCTTTCGTTTTTGCCTTTTTAGCATGAACATTAGCAACATTAACTGGACAATTATCATCATTAGGCAAAACATTAACACCACATTCATGATTAAAAACAGAATTCAAGCAGACATCAGTACAAGGTTTGCAAATAGTATCCGAATTCGAATTAATTACAGTACGCCTATGGCTAATACTAGAATCAACACGATTCGTTTTATTCGATTCAAGCTTAAAGTTCCTAGATTGTTCTTCTACTCTTTTCCAGTGCACATTCTTAGCTTGCGAGGTCCTATCATTCCTTGTATTGTCTTGAGACTTTGACCTGCTCCTTTTAATGTCACTGATTACTCCTGTAGAGGGAATGGGAACATTAGTGGGTTTTATAACTCTTTGCATCACCTGTTTAGATGTGCTGGGATCTGAACTACATGCAGGCACACTAAGGTTCACTTTCTTAAAGCTAGAAGTGCTGGGATTTGTACTCCTAGATGGCACACTTGAGTTCTCTTTCATAGCATTAATAGATCTCAAAATCTGAACTACTTACAGGCACACTAAGGTTCATATTCAAGACATTGGGCATCGAATGAATATCATACTTGGCAATAGGCATCGAACATGGAATCAAAGGATTAACTCTCTCACCTAATGACTTTGGGCATATTGTGATCAAGCATTTTAAGATTTCTTGAGATCGTTTGGCATATAAGCATGCATGTCCAATTGCATTATCATGGGGTTTCTCTAACTTATCCTCTTCAACAATCTCACGCAAACATTCTAGGCAATCCTTAAGGGATGAGAAGTATGTTTGAACAGCAAGTTTGTTGTTCCTGAGATGAGGAGGGACATATTTCACAGACAAAGCATATTTATTACAAGAGTGAACCTTTGATACACCATTCTCCCCACTAGTCATAGGCATTTTCCCTTTTACCTGACTCTTCAGATTCTCAATTTCCTTTTGCAATGAAGCTATTTGTTCGTTATTTTTGTTACGAGTGACTTTTATTGATTCAAATAACTCATTGAAATGACGTTTAACCTTTTCATTTTCTTCTAGAAAACTTTCATTTTCCTTTTGTAATGCATTTACTAGGTTTTGAAGATGAAACGTTTGAGAATTCTGAGAATCTAAAGGAGGAGGCATTTGGGAGCCTGTCATATTGTTCGTTTGACCCTTTAATTGAGAGATTTGGGCTTTCAACTTTCTGATCATGTTGCACTGAGCTTGAATCTGTTCATCACGTTTGTTAATTTGAAAAACTGCATCAAACTCTGGAGCATCTGAGGATGTCTTGATATTTGAAGTTTTGACATTTTCTTTAAGATGTTGATATTTTAGTTGTAAATTAAAATGCTCAACTTCTAGTTTAGAAAAATGTTTAACCAAATTGTCGTGATCATCCAGTTCAATTTTCTCGTTTAGTTCAGAATTAGTTTTTTCAAGCTCAATGACACGATCATGGGAGACTTTCAGGGCAACCGATAATTCATGAAATTTGGAAGCATTAATGGAACAATTTGTAGCAATGAAAAACACATCTTGAGCAATACATTCAGAAATCAGATTCTCATTTAGTGTATGCAAGTTCTTCCTCTCAATCTCATTATATTTTAGCGCTCGCTCATAGTCACTAACTTCAACTATCATTTCATCAAATTCCTTTTCCATTCCCTTAATATCAGTTTCTATCCCCTTTTTAAGACTCTCAAAGTGATCTTTTAGAAGTTTAAAGAAAGGCATGACCTCAGTTAAATAACATTCTTTCATTTGCTCAAAACCCCTTTCTCCTTCCGTTATACCAGTGGGTGTGATCCTTTTCTTGCAAGTTTTCTCAAAATCAACAAATAGTTGAAATATAACATATTGGCTAATTAAGGTCTTGCTTTTAGTGGCAATTGTTCTAGGAACAAGATGCATAGGTGTATTAGGAGGATACACAGTCGCTCTAGGCATTTTCCAAAGGGGAGGGTTTGTTTCAACAATATTATCAGCTTTCTGCTTATCTAAATCCATTTTCCAGAAAACTTGTTCGGGAGTCAACAATGTCTGAGGCTTAAACATGTTCAAGGAGATCCAGTTTTCCTTCTTGTAATCATGGGGTGTGATCTTTATTTTCTTCTCTCTACAATTAGGATCATCTAATTTCTTGTTCATCTTTTCCCTAGTGACTTCATCTGATTTCTTATCTTCCTCAGTGCACTCAACGCAACTAGGTTTCTGTCTAGGTTTAAGGATTTCATTGCCATCATAAAGAACCTTATGAGCATTTCTAGCCCTTTTAATGACCTCTGGATTTGGTTCCTTAACAAGGGGAATGCTATACTTATCGCTTAAGACCCTATGCTTAGTGATCATGTGAGCAGTCTGAATGGTGTTCCCTTGTATGTACAACTTGTTTTCAAGTTTGTTTTTCAAAGTTTTCAGATTAGAAAAATCTTTCAAGAGTTTTGATTCCTTTGCATTAAATTCTTGCTTAAGCATTTTCACATTTTCTTGAAGTTCTTGTTTTTGCTTAGCAGTTTTAGAAAGCTTTTCTTGCAAGGAATTTAACTCTTGTTTTAATACTTCTTCTCGAAAATTACTTTTTCTAATGATTGTACGCACTTGGTCATCCATTTCCTGCTCACGAGGGGTCAACTCAAATTTTGCACGTTGTTCATAAATAGCAACACGTTCTTTATAGGCATTTAGTTCAGAGATTACAAACTCATCAGGGGCACAGGCAGTGTATTCATCAAAAATATAGTCATTGTTGACTGCAGGAGATGCATCACTTGGTACAGCTTCACTTTCACTTTGTTTCACATATTGATCATATGGGACAACATTGATATTACCCATATTTTCAATATTTGATTCAATAGTTTCAGTTGATTGTACTTTGTCATGCATCTTTTGCACATCAGCATCATCGTATAGTTTTAATACCTCTGAGATGAGTTTGTCTTTGGATGGGCCAGCTTGTGGTGAAGAAGAGACCTTGGGAGAAACCATTGGAGAAATGCTAGCCATAAAAATTGTGTGTGCAGTAGGTCCATCATCCACATCAGAGTTGTATGCATCACAATCAGCGACTTGAAAGGCATTCTGATGATTGTGACCTATCTCTTGAATAGGCTGCTCATCCACATCTGCATCATAGGTCTTGGCATTTCCCTCAGCTAGAAACAACAATTCCTCTTCAGCCAAAGCAGCACCATTATCCTGAGCTTGTACAAGCAGCATCTTATCTCTGAAGTAATCAACATTCTGTGGACGCTTTGGAGATGTGCAGTTCCTTGCAATGTGTCCCTCACCACCACAGTTATAACATTTGATCGGCTTAGCTTGACCTTGATTACCATTCCTTCCTCGATTCTGATTACCAACATAACCTCTACCAGCTCCACCTCTTCCCTGATCATACTGTCTTTCCTGAACTGGTTGCACCACGATCCTTCCATCTTTAACAGTAGCTTGATTGTGTGGGTTAGATGCTGTTCTGAGGTTGTTGTTGGTTTGTGGGAGAGAATTCATGTTTTGACTAATCAGAAGAGCTAGTTGATTAATGAAGTTACCCACTTGTGCATCAGCATCAGCTTGTTTGAACATAGGATCAGGAATGAGTTTGTGATTACCATTACCCAAGGGTATGACTTGTGAGGCTTTGGTTGTGATTCCGATGTTTGAGTAGAAGGCAGTTGAGTCATTAGACGAGCTTGTCTCTCCCTGGTTGGTTTTGAACTGATTAAGAACCAATTTTTCAAACATAGCATGTCTCTCATTCTGAAGGAGGAAGGCATAGAGTTGCTCATAGTTTGTATTCTTCAAACCTTTAGTGAGCTTCACAGAGGTGACGAACTTGTGCCATTCGGGATTCATGTTGTTCACAAATTTTGAGTTCAGCTGAATGTTAGGCATAGTCATCCTGATGTTCCTCATATCATTCACCAACTTATGAAATCTCACATAGTACTCATAGACACTCTCATCTGGTTTCATATTGAAGTGTTCAAATTTGTCATAGAGTTGTGATTCTCTGTCTTCCATAGTTAATTCTGAACCTGAGAGAAGCATCTTGACATTATCCCATACTGCCTTTGCTTCGGTGTTGTGATTGATCAGCTTGTAGATGTCTTTAGGAAGACCTTGAAGAACAATGTTAGAAGCCCTGATATCAGCATCGAATCTCTTTTTCTCCTTATCATCAAGCTCATCATACATCTTTGGTCTGTCCATTCCGTAAATCAGAGTTCCATCTTCAGCAGTGTCAAGTACATCTCTAGTCGTCTCAACTCGATACGGTCCTTCATCAATGGATTTGAGAATGTTGACACCATTTTCCTTTCCAAGGCAATACAATCTGATTCGTTGAGCCCAAGAATCATAGTCAGTTCTGTCAAGCATGGGTGGACGAGTATCTGAACCAGCTGCTTGAACATCCTCGGCAACAGTGGAGATGATAGTAGGAACGTTGGTAGACATGTTAACAGATTATACGGGATTTTATAACTCTATGATTAAACCGGGAAATAGATTCTTTCACGGGATTTTACTAAATCAAGAGAAAACCGTAAACAATCACCGAAGTCGCTAGAAGATAATGCACCAAGTCGCTAACACCTAATTCGCTACACTCCTAAGTCGCTAAAGTCCTAAGTCGCTAGACAAATGCAAGTCGCTAAGTAGTAACTCGCTAAGCCTCAAGTCGCTAGCAAAATTTTGGCAGCAATTCGCTACACAAGTCGCTAAAGATTCAAGTCGCTAAAGAGCAACTCGCTACAGACCAAGTCGCTATCACCATGTCGCTACCCGTAGTGGAGAGTCCACTACTTGTACTGTTAATCGCTAGATCTAAGTCGCTAGCTCCAAAACTGTAACTCGCTACAAAATTGTGAAGCAAGTCGCTACGAAGAAATAAATCCGTATATCAAGTCGCTAGCAAGAAAAACCACATAAACATCACTTTTTAATCCAAAAACAGCCCAACCAAGATGATTCAAGCTTACCAAATGAAAACCTAAACACTTGTGATAATTCTAAACATAAAAGTACTAACAAAATCCAAACTTTAACACAAGAAATCAACCAAATGATCCACAAACCACTAAACTTTTTCAAACTCAAAAACCACCTAAAAACCACTAGAAATCCAAAGATGTGCAAGATATGATCTAACCATGGCTCTTGATACCAATTGTAAGATATTAGTTTTCACATACACATCAAACCATAACACAAAGTGGCGTATAAATGGAATTCTAGAGAGAGAAAGTTAGAGGTTTAGGGAACTTAGTGAGAGAAAGTGAAAGATATTATTATGAGCTCCAACTCTCTACCTTGGGAGGTAGAGAGTATTTATAGTCTTACATAAATCGCCACACAACGGGCTGTGGATCAGGCATACAGTGTGTAAAGACCCGTCCGTCCTCCACGGTGTTACTTAACTAAATACTACTTAACTTAAAAGAACTACGACTACGAGCTTTCTAACGATTACATATACGTGAGGTGACCGACTCTTTAATACCTGGAATTTCTAATTCCTAACATTCAACATGAGTCTTCCACATCTCATTCCGATGATTATCAAATAGACCCCGTAGTTATATTTGATGATCAAGATGACCTTATGGTTAATATTGATAATCAAGTTGATTCCGTGGTTATATTTGAGGATCTAAATAATGATCATGTTGCGACTTACGTTGAACAATATGAGATTTTGTCTGACAGAGAAACTAAACTCCTGACCTTAATTAAAGACCAAAATTCTCGTTTGGAAATTTGCACAAAATTAAAAGCTCAAAATGCACTGTTAACCAGGGATAACGATTGCTTAATTCGACAAATCAAAGTTTTTAAAACTCAAGAAAAACGTGAAAAAGGTTTTGAAGTCGCTTTTGCTAAATCTTATCAAAACAAAAAATCTTTAGAACGCGAGATACGTGATCTAGCCGCATCGAAGAATGCTTTGTTGTCTCAAATAGAACAAATGAAACATGAACATAAACAACAACTTAACGCTCTTACTTTGGAAACTCAAAAAGCCAAGGCTGAGCTGTTAACTTGTCAACAACGGTTCTCTGAGTACAAAAAGCATTCCACGAAACAAATAGATACATATCTTGAAGAAATTGTCGACTTACAACACAAAATCAAAGAGTTTCGAAATGTCATTTATAAACATGGTGAGTCAATCACAACTATTCAAAAGTTTACTTTTAAACCAAATCCAAATGGATATGGTCCGATTCTTGCTGATTACAAACCTAAGTTTTCAAACAGAGCATTCAAACCAAATCCTAAAGTTTATAGTGCAGAACATAGAATTGATGATTCAATTATGACTGTTGTGGAATATAATCGCATGGAGGAATTAGATGCAGATGACGAGAGTCGGTCAAAAATGGAAAATGTCGTTTATAACAAACCATTTAACTATTCAAAAGCCGTAACTTTTGTCACACAACAAGATACTTCAAACACACCTTTGGTTGTCACACCAGTTTCTGAAGTTAGTCCCCAACACAATGGTGCACAAATTAATGGTCCTTTACCTTCACTTAGTGAAGTAAAAACTAAAGCCGAAAGTTTTCGTGTTATCAAATATTTTGACACTTTCTTATCTGACATCAAACTTTTGGTACGTGAGATTAAATTTCATTCTGAAATAAAAGTTGAACATTTTCACTCGCCATTGGCACGAGAACAAAGAGACATTTTTCAGAAAAGAATTTTACCCCATGTCAAAAATTTGAAAAACTGTGCACTATATTGGGAAATGGATTTTCACAAGGAACTTGGTCTCATGAAAACAATTTTCGAGAAAACAGAAACATCGATTTCAAATACTAAACGTAAAAAGAAATTGTTGAGAAAAGATGTTGATCGACTCTTGGAAAATGTTATCTGTGCTGATATCAATAATCTTGTGTTATTACAATCTGTTGCATATGCATCTGATCATATCTCTGTTGATTCTGTTGATATTGTTGTGAATACTGATAATGTGCTTCAGATCGAGTCTTTAAAAGTTGAAAATGAACGATTGTCAAATGAACTTTCAAATGCAAAACGTCGTCTTAATTGGTGTCAAAAAGATATTCACGATCAACAACTTGTTTTTCAAAACAAAATCGCTCAGTTGCGTGCAAACTCTTCTGATCCTAAAATTGAGCAACTGGACGATCAAAACGTGTCTTTTAAGTGTCAAATCTCAAAATATGAACAAGAACTTGCAAAAGTTAAAAAGGAATATGGTGTCATATTTGATTTACTCAAACAGACTCGTGATGATGCATCAAACGAACTTGATCATTATCTTGCATACACTAAAGAAGTCATGAACTTTTCTGGAAATCTTCGTTCTGAAAATCAAGAATTGGTGCACACTATCTTTAAGTTAAGAGAAATGTTAGGAAAGTATGAACAACTTCCGCCTACTGTCATTAAGAGAATAGCACCAGTAACACTTAGTAATCGTGACCCTAGAATCCCTACTGTCAACTCACAAGATACTAATGTGCTTCCCTCTACTGCAACAGGAATAATTGCCTCTTTTCCTAATGTC
The DNA here is from genome assembly GCA_019973895.1 of Chrysanthemum seticuspe. Lineage (NCBI taxonomy): Eukaryota > Viridiplantae > Streptophyta > Magnoliopsida > Asterales > Asteraceae > Chrysanthemum > Chrysanthemum seticuspe. Next base: position 157,116,490 of record BPTQ01000006.1, read on the forward strand.
CGCACTTCAAAGCCTAGGAGCAATACAAGGAAGAATAGGAAGTTGCGACCTAAGAAAAGATCAATAAGGAATGCTGAAGTAGAAGAACACCCTAGGATTTTGAATAAGACTCACGTTGCACCTACTTAAGATATTGCGTCTGACAAATGTAATAGAAAAAGTGATGTAACGGATGCTAAACCTTTAAGTACTTTTGATATTCAGTCTGATGCATCTTGTGTTATTTGTCATAAAAGTATGAATTCTGATTGTCATGACAAATGTGTTGCTAAAACTATTATCTCTCGTTTAAGGAATTCTAAGAATCGGAATACCTCTAGGCCCACTAATCATTCTAAGTCTGTGATTGGTAAACCACCCTCTTTATATTCTAAGAAGCGAATTGATGTCCCTGTAGCTCCAGTCTCACCTCCAAGGAATGTAGTACCATCTAGTGCATTCACTAAGACTAAAGCTAAGACTAGTTGGAGATGGCAGAAATGGATACATAATACACTAGGATTTAAATGGATGCCTAAAATCATTGATGGGTGTATTTCAACTATAACTGCTTCGGAACCCTCTAACTCTTCGGGTTCCACATCTACTTCTATTCAATCTGTGTCGTCTGTGTGTAATACAGGTGATACACATCATCCTTTGGATTGTTGATAGCGGATGTTCCCGACACATGACAGGCAATCTTAAACTGTTATCCAACTTTATTGCAAAGTTCATTGGCACTCTCAGATTCGGGAATGATCACTTCGCAGCTATCATGGGCTATGGATATTATATCAATGGAAATATCGAAATTAGCAGGGTTTATTATGTGGAAGGCCTCGGTCACAATCTCTTTTCTGTTGGTCAATTTTGTGATGGAGATTTGGAAGTCGCTTTCAGGGAGAAAACTTGTTTCATTCGTGATCTACAAGGAAGTGATCTTATGTCTGGCCAACGCTCATCCAGTCTCTACACTATCTCCATGCAAGACATGATTGCTTCATCTCCCATCTGCCTTCTTTCAAAGGCTACATCTACAAAATCTTGGCTATGGCACCATCGTCTCTCACATCTAAACTTTCAAACCATAACCAACCTTGCTCGACACAAACTTGTTGAAGGTCTCCCAAGATTCTGGTATTCTAAAGATCACCTATGTTCAGCTTGTGAATAAGGGAAAAGCACTCGTGCTCATTTTCCTTCAAAGGTGGAACACAACACTCAGCATGTGCTTCATCTTCTTCACATGGATTTGTGTGGCCCGATGCGCGTGCAGACGATAAATGGAAAACACTACATCTTGGTAATTGTTGATGACTACTCAAGATGGAATTGGGTTTATTTTCTTCGAAGTAAAGATCAAGCTCCACAGATGATCATCACCTTTCTCACGAAAATTCAAATTCAGCTCTGGAACACCGTCAGACAAATTCGTACAGACAAAGGAACTGAATTTGTAAATCAAACTCTTCGGGAATGTTATGAGAAAGTGGGAATTGAGCATCAAACATCCATTGCCCGCACACCAGAACAAAACGGAGTTGTTGAAAGACAAAACCGTACGTTAGTGGAAGCTGCAAGAACGATGTTAATTAATGCTAAACTTCCAGATTACTTGTGGGCAGAAGCTGTATCAACTGCATGCTACACTCAAAACCGTTCAATGATTACAAAACACCACAACAAAACACCTTTTGATCTTATCCACAACAGAAAACCGAATCTTAAACACTTTCATGTATTTGGATCCCTCTGCTATCCGAATAATGATCGTGATGACTTTGGAAAGCTCAAAGCCAAAGCTGAAATTGGAGTGTTTATTGGATATTGTGAGAATTCTAAAGGTTACCGGATCTGGAATCGTCGTACAAAGCAGGTTATGGAAACGATTCATGCTCATTTTGATGAACTTACTGATATGGCTTCTGAGTATAACAGCTTGGAACCCGGTCACAACTGCTTAAACTTCCCTCAAAGCCCATCATCAGTTGAATCAAGCCCCCAACTTACTCATCAACAAATGGAAAGGCTATTTGCTCCGCTGTTCAGTGACGATATTGATGAACGTGCTTCAGGTGTATCCGCTGTTTCCGCTGCTCAACCTGATAATATTCCTATACCTAATACACCTGCTACAACAACTACTGTTGAAGAAGCACCACCAGTTGACTCTACAACAACAGTTGAACAAACTGCTTCCAACGACGCTGAACCAACTGATGATGTTCTAAACAATGAAGTACCCCCACCTGCAGGTTTTGATCCAAATGCGTTCTTTAACCCGTTTGCTAATGAATCTGCTGCACCTGATGTCGCGGAATCATCCACAAGCCATTTGAATCCTCAAAATCTGCACAATGTATATCAACATCAACCCTCTACACATCTCTGGACAAAAGACCATCCTCTTTAGAATATTATTGGCAACCCAAATCAACCAGTTGTCACGAGACAACGTCTTCACACAGACGGTGAACATTGCATTTATGCACTCACTGTCTGCCAATCTGAACCTAAAAACATTAAGGACGCAATGACAAAAGACAACTGGATTGAATCCATGCAAGAAGAACTCAACCAATTCAAATGTCTTGAAGTATGGGAATTGGTTGAAAGACCAACAGGGGTCTTCGTCATTGGTCTGAAGTGGATTTGGAAAAACAAATTGGATGCTGAAGGAATGTAATCAGAAATAAGTCATGTCTGGTGGCTAAGGGTTATCGTCAGGAAGAGGGTATTGACTTTGAAGAATCATTTGCTCCGGTTGCTCGCCTTGAGGCTGTTCAGATATTTCTGGCGTTCACGGCTCATCTTAACATCACGGTCTTTCAAATGGATGTCAAAACTGCTTTTCTGAATGGTCAACTGAAAGAAACAGTCTATGTCAGCCAACCTGAAGGATTCGTTGATCCACAGTTCCCGAACCATGTTTTCAAACTGAACAAATCTCTGTATGGTCTCAAACAAGCTCCTCGGGCGTGGTACGATAAGTTATCATCTTTCCTGATTGCCAATAATTTCACCAAAGGTTCGGTCGACCCTACACTTTTCATACAATATCACGGGGAACATATTTTAATCGTTCAAATTTATGTGGATGACATCATTTTTGGGTCAACACATTTAAAATATTCAAATGCTTTTGCAAAACTTATGACAAAACATTTTGAAGTGTCAATGATGGGTGAACTTACATTCTTTCTCGGATTGCAAGTTCATCAATCACCCCGTGGTATTTTCCTGAGTCAGTCCAAATATGCACTTGAAATTCTGAACAAATTCGGAATGAATACTTGTGATACTTATGCCACACCAATGTCACATACCAAGAAGCTGGATGCTGATTTGCATAGGAAACTGGTTGACCCTACAAAATACCGCAGTATCATTGGGTCTCTTATGTATCTAACAGCCAGCAAACCTGATATTGTCTTTGCCGTATATCTTTGCTCCCGTTATCAGTCGAGACCAACTGAAACCCACCTCTTAGAGGCTAAAATAATCCTCCGATACATCAAGGGAACCATTAATTTGGGGATCTGGTATCCGAATGATTCTGGTTTTGAACTAATAGCTTTTTCAGACGTTGACCACGCAGGATGCTTAGACTCTCGGAAAAGTACTTCAGGAGCACTACAATTTCTTGGCGACAAACTGGTGTCTTGGTAATCGAAGAAGCAGGACTGTACATCGCTTTCCTCAACAGAAGCAGAATATGTAGCCATGTCGGCGTGTTGTGCTCAAGTCATTTGGATGAGAACACAACTCAAAGACTATGGTTACGTATTTGACAGAATCCCGATGTACTGCGACAATCGGAGTGCCATTGCGATCTCGTGCAACTCAGTTCAGCATTCGATATCACTTCATCAAGGACCACGTGGAACAGGGTACTGTTGAATTATATTTTGTGGGTACAGAATACCAATTGGCAGATCTTCTCCCCAAAGCCATAGCTCCTGCTAGGTTTAATGAGATGGTCCACCGGATTGGTATGCGGTGTTTGACTCAAGAGGAACTGGATGAACTCTTAAAACATTCTTAAAAACCAGTCAAACACCAAAATCTCTTTTGTAAATATTTTTTCAAAAACAAAATACAAAAATATAAAAACTGATAGAACATCAAAAATATTCTTCTATCTATACTTCTTTCAACATGGCAAGTACAAATCTTCCGTCAACACTCAAATCTTTCAAAATTCAGTATTTTTCCGATCAAGTGTTGAGGGGGAGAAAGTAAATATTTTTCAGTTTCATAAAACCGTGTACTTGCATGTTATCCTATCCTGGTTGTTTCTTTAATAATGGTGGTCACATTTCTGGTTTTCTGACACTCCTCGGACTAAAACTTATAAACTTTCATTATTTCATAAGTCGAGGAGGAGTGTCGTCAAAGTTATTTCCAAATATTCTTCGTTTGGTAACCAAAATGGAAGTTAAAGGCTTTAGATGAAAATGGAAAAGGTGGAGGGACTAAAACGGTCAAAATCTGAAAGTTATTTCTAATAAAATATCTCACCTAACTTTAATACTTCACATTTATTACTCACACCAAACTAATCCTACGCCTATAATTTGATCTTCAAATCCGTGTTTTGGATCAACAATCTGTAAGTGTTTTTGTGTTCTTAACAAGACTACAAACAATGGTTTGGAATGGTTTTGAAGAATAACGGTTAGATTTTAAACTAGGGACGATTTTGTGTTCTACGCGTATGCGTATGAACACATAATCTTGTTTATGTGTTTGTGGTTAAAAAGATAGTGTCAAAACGTTTCTATAACATCAATGATACTGTTTTTATCCTCAAAACTTACCCAGAAACACGAATTGATTGTTTTTTTGGAATTAGGGTTTATGCGTGGGTTTGAGCATTTTCAAATGTGAATGTTTTTGGTCAAAAAGATAGTTGCGTGATGTTGTTATTATAGTGAATTGATGTTATCTAAGCTCTGAAACAACCCAGAAACACTAATTGATTGAGAATTAGAAATTAGGGTTTAATGTTCTTGATATTTGGGTACTTTTGATTCACTGCGAACTTGATGTTAAAACTTGATCATATCACTCACATGACTACTTTGAACTACCAGAAAAACTTTGGTGCATTTTCTATGGCTAGATTTCATACGCGTAATTATTGAACTTTAGGGTTTAAGTTTACGCATAAGTAATCTTACGCGTAACTGTTTGAATGAGTATTTGTGATTAAATCTGTTATATAATGAATGTTAATGTTAATACTGATACTATGATGATGTTATTTCAGGTTTGATACACGTAAAAAATCAGAATCAAGGTTGTTAGACACCTACGCATAAGGATCACCTTACGCGTAGCATGTTATGCGTAAGAGAAATCTTACGCATAGCGTTTACGCGTAAGGTTCTACATAAGGGACTACGCGTATCCTGTGAAGGATATGCGTAAACAGTGACCTCTACACATAAGGTCTACTCTTACGAGTAAGCCTTACGCGTAAGGTTTATATACGCTTACGCGTAAGCTCTACGCATAAGGTCCCCTTTTCCTACGCGTAATATTTCTTACGCGTAAGTCAGGATCCTACGCATAAGCTTGTGTTTACGCATATACCTCTCCTGTTTACGCATAAGCTACCATTTCTACGCCTAAGCCTTGGTTTAACCTTCATAATGAATTGTTACGCGTGCAAACTTTAAAATAAATAAATCATAACGTCACGAAACAATAATGTCACTAATAAGCTTAAACGTTTAATATGTTGTGGAAAATTAGTGATAAAATAAACTTTAAAACTTAAAGTTAACTAACTCACGAAACTTATCTTGACGTCATTGAACTATTGGACAAACAAGTGACTTTGGACTCGTAACAATCATCAACATTGCACATTCAATAACTAGACAATAAAACCATCTGTTGACTAACATAATGTCTTTCGATATGTTGGTTCTTTTGGCTAAATATATTTCAGATCACGACATGGATGCTCAAATGAATGTGGATGCACCAAATGTTCTCACCATTGCTGACATCTTCCCAAATGGTTATCCAATGAAGATTGTGAAGAACAACCTTCGTGTTGACTCTGAAACTCTCACCTGCTCAGAGTCTTCTTGCTTAATTGTTGTTGATATTCTGAAGAATCATCCTTATCAGAATATGCTCTCCAATTCTGCTACAGTGCCTGAGATCTACATTCAACAGTTCTGGACTACAATGCAAAAGATTAAAGGACAAAACGCTGTGACGGTGACGCTCAATGACAAACAAGTCATCATCACACCTGCAGATTTAAGAGTTGTCCTCCTCATTCCTGACATCATACCAACTGAATACTCTGCTACACCAACTGAAGAGACTGTTATGCAATTCTTGATTGATATTGGGTATGACGAAGCTTCAGGAGTTATCACGAAGCATTCACACGTGGATCTCAAGAATATTCCTCAGCCTTGGAGAACCCTTTACATCATCATCACAAAATTTGTTTCTGGTCGTGACAGTGGCTATGAGCATCCCAAGCTCATGGAACTGCAAATCTTTTGCGCTTTGATCAACATGAAGCACATCGAAGTTGAAGCTCTGATATGGGATGACATGATGACATTCCTCTAAAAGCTTGGCTCAAAGATCCCTTATATCAAATATACAAAACTGTTGATTCAAAGAGCTGTTGGGTACAACCCAGATATCCCCAAGAGAATCAATGACCCTGATAATCACGACATGTTGTCTGAACCCACTCTAACCGTCAGATTTAAGGAGTCAACAACAAAGAAACAAGGTGCTATGTTGCCAGATCTCCTCCTCTCAGATGAACTCAAAAAGCTCTACTCTTATAAAAGATATTTGGTTGCTGTGGAAGAGAACAAAGTTGGTTTTCTCGATGAAAAATCTTCTGGTACGCCTACAAGAAGAACCAGAAAAGGAAGTGCAGGAAGTGCTATAAGCACTGAGAGTCAAAGAAAGTTCCCCAATAGGAAACCTGGACGCAAGAGGACAGTTCCCGCCAAGGAAGCTATTCCCATTCCCGAACCAAAGTCTGAACCGCCAAGAAAGCTTGTGGACGAAAGCTCTGAAGGTACAGAATCAGAAGAAGAGATCTTCTACTCTGAAACTGCAACCGATACTAATCCTTCAGCAGTCAAACCTCCCAGTCCTATAGCTGAACACGGCAAAGGGAAGACTCCAGAAATTGAGCCTGAAGACGAAAGCTCAGATGAAGAGCCACTGGATACAACATACAGAAGAAGTTCAAATTCATTAGACTCCAACACGTTGCGAAAGAATTTGCTAAAGATCAAATGGGTGGCCCCGGAGGGTCAAGTGGTGGAGTTCAACCTACACCAAATCCTGATGCGGTTAATCAACCCGATAAGGGATCTGGTGCCACCACTTTGGAGCAACAACAAACGTGCGTGGAAGATGCTATTGAGTATGGCATTGAAGAACCAGAAAGTGTAAAGTCCGAGAAAGATAAAGCTGATGAAAAAGCTAAGTCTAGAAATGAAAAAGATGTTGATTATGATAAGTTTCTTCTGGATAGTCCTGCACGCTCAAAGAAGGAAACTTCTGAACCACCAAAGGACCCGGAGTCTCCTTACATCTCATCATCATCGGATTCATCTTCTCACTCCTCACCACCACCATCAAAAAAAACAACCAGATCCACATCCAGATCAGTGAAGAAGCCAACTGCCTCTTGGATTTCTCAAGCTAAGACACGAATCGTTAAAGCTGTCAAACAGGTCAGAAAGAAAGACATACTTTACAAGAAGCTGAATTTTCTTGCTGATCAGGTACAGTACCTTCATGACGAGAATGACGAGATGAAAGTTGAAAGGGAGTATGTCCAGAAGCTCATGAAAGATGATCTTCAAGGGAAAATGGACGAGATGATCAAAGGATACACTCACAAGTTCCTTCTTGACATCGTTCCTGGAATTACAAAGGAGATGTTTACCAAACAACTCTATCCGAATCTCTTACATCTGGCCAAGCAAACCATGAAATCAACTCCAATGCATGTTAACATCAATCCAGTTGATCCTATAATCTTCTCAGATGCTGAACTGGTTAACCGGCTGGTAGCTCAAATGTCGAAACGCTCTGCAACATTTGCCTCCTACGAAGGTAAATTTTTTGAAGCATTGCTGGAATATCAACTCAAGTCAGCATGCAGAGAAGAAGCTGAAAGGCCTAAACGTCCAAGAGACGATGATGATAAAGATAAGGATAAGGATAACGAGCCCAAACGCCCGAAGAAGTCTGGTGAATCATCTTCAATGCAACCTCCACCCCAAAGGACTCCAGCTCAACAAAGATCTCCTACTCGTTCTTCTACTGACAAACCTCAGGATTCTGAGTTACCACCCCAGACTCAGAAAACCGGTGATTACTTTGAGTATACGGGTGGTGACGATGAGGAAGTCTCTGAGCCCCAACAACAACCCATCTCTTCTGACACAGCCAAGAAACCAGAATCCTCCTCTAGGCCAAAGAAAAAGACGAAGAAGGCGCCTATGACTGACGTCTTATCATGACTGGACGAGGATGACACTGAATTCGATTGGTTCTCGAAGCTTGTTGATTCTACTCCCTACCCACCTGAAGGTCAAGATGCGGTAGAAGGTCGTACATTGGAGCATGCTAAGTTCTTGCAAGAAAAATTCCGTGTGAAAAAGAAGACGAAATCCGAGTTGAAGCGAATCAAGAATGAAGCATTTCAACTTCTCAAAGACAGCTCGGAAAGTGCTATTGAAGTTGAGTATCACCTTGATAATATAGCTCGAGCTATGTCTAACAACATGGATTGGCTCAACCCCGAAGCAAACATCGACTTCACTAAACGGGACAACCCTCCATATTACACCGACTGGTCTAAACCTCTACCAACAATTGGCCAACCAGATCAGCCTAAGATCCCATTCCGATATTTCTTCAACAAAGATTTGGAATTCCTTCTACAGGGTGGCGATGGCTCAAGGAAATAGGCTACATCAGTGACACTTCCATTCCCAAAACTTATGACAAAACATTTTGAAATGTCAATGATGGGTCATTTTTGAGTCGATCAATTCAAAAAGTTCGCGCTCTTTCCTCACCATGCAAATTTCTGTCAAAACTCTTAAGCATGTGTGGAGGGGGAGTATTTATGCAAAAGATCAAACTCTTACAGTGGTACAAAATGTTTTTCATTCATAAAATCTTGGTTTATATGGCAATGGAGTTATAAGGTGATTACGGTTAGGAATAACCGTCCTATGATCCGCCAGAGCCGGAGGGATCTACCCAAGGACATCACAAATAGTTAGAAGTTAGAAGTCCTTAGGTATGATTATAAAAAGGAGAAAATGAGAATTGGAGTAAGAAGGAGTTGAAGAATTAAAAAGAAATGTAAAGTAAAGGGTGAAAAGAAATAGCCCTCCAGATTATTCAACTTAGGGCAGACACCTGGTTCAATTCATATGCTACTGGTTGTCACTTGATGACGCCGTTATTGAAGATTAAAGTTGTCATGGACCCAGTGACGCATGCACTAAACCTTCTTAACCACTCAAGTTTCTCCCAAAAGAAGCTTGTTTCATTCTCACAGGGAACCCTACGTAAACTATCGGCTTTCTCTTAGAGATAGTTGGTATTGAAGAAGGAGACCCTCTCCCTAGTCTCCGCTCAGGAAAACCAAAACGCACTATTGAGTCTAGAACCACGAGATTCATCAAAAGATCTCTTAGGTACACTTGACATTTCATCACTTGTTGTTCAACAATAAGAACATCAGTGGTACGTTATCGAGTCCTTCACAGATCTTAGCAATCTGTCGAGAATATTTATGAGAGGTTCACAACTGTGATCCTCAGTGATTGAATGGAAACTCCTGCCAGGGTCAACATCAAACATCCCTGACAGCAGGTCGCTTCGGTAACTCCCCACGGATTACGCTTAGTGTGTCTCAAATGGTCTACAGTTGTGAGGTGATGCTTCGGTGTACCTCAACGACTCATCTGAACTGTATGTGTACTTCGGTACATCGCATTATCTCACTTGTGGGACTCCAGTTCAGGAACGGCCTTTGTGAGAATTAGAGTTGTGTTTTCACACTATGCTGTTAACACTCTCAAAGTTCAAACTTGTAAGTGCCGAAATCCGCTTATTACTAATCATTCTTATGTTTACTTCTTATGGAAGCTCTGGAGCGGACTGATCATGCAGATTCTTCACATGCTCATACTAACATCATCACTAATGGAAGTTCTCTCTAAAGGCAACACAAAAGTCAGAATGATTCCTCTTCAAATCAAAGAATCCACAAAGTTTAAAGACTCAAAGAACTTCATCAGTACTAATATCCAACGTCAAAGAGCGTGTGAGCATGTTGACGAATGACGTGGAGACACTGGAGCAACGAAGCAGACCTGATGCAGACAACAACAATATACTATCACATCCACCACAAAGAAAAAAGTACTAAATAACAAAGAAAACGAAGACGTCAAAAAAGAATACTTCAAAGGAAACAATTTCTCTACACTGGGGAGATTGTTCGAATCAAGAGACTTCTTCTCACAAGAAAGAAGAATGTTAGAAGACGTCAAAGCTACTATTACATCAGCACCTTCACCGTTTACATTCATTCATCACCAACACTTAGGGGGATATTGTTGGAATCACTCCTAAACCTAATTCAAGTGTTAGTGATTCATATCTAATAGTTAGCTTAATTATGGCCTTTATGTTAGTTATTAGCTTAGGCTTATGTAGAAAGCCCATAAGCCTAGGCCCAAGCCCATATAGGAAAGGAAGAGAACTTGGATGTTGCCCTAGTTCCTTCCCCTATATAAACACATGTAAACCTTCCTTAGAAGGTTGGTTATTCAATTCACTCTTTCATTACTCACGCATAACCTTTCTTTAATTCATACGCGTAGTGTTTGTGTGGTTTGTTCATCCGATCTCTTCTCTATCTCTTCTCTTGATGCTTGTGTTACATGTAAGGTGACCTAACATAACCAGTTGCATACCAAAACTCTTAATCCAAAACTTGAGCAACTGGATGATCAAAACGTGTCTTCGAAGTGTCAAATTTCAAAATATGAACAAGAAATTTTAAAAGGTAAACAGGAATACGGTGTCATATTTGATTTACTCAAAAAGACTCGTACTCAAGAGGTTGATAATCATCTTGCATATACCAAAGATGTTTTACGACGAGAAGGACTCACTCGTTCTGAAAATCTAGATTTGTTACACAAAATCCATGATCTAAAAGCAGAGTTGGTGAAACTTAAGCAAGATAGGGATAGTAACACTGTAGTAACTGCACCTAAACAGATTCAAACTGACTCTAGAACATCTAATGACAAACCACAAGAAACTAATGTGCTCCCCTCTACTAAAATAGGAATAGTTGCCTCTTTTCCCAACGCCTGCACTTCACAGCCTAGGAGCAATACAAGGAAGAATAGGAAGTTGCGACGTAAGAAAAGAACAATAAAGAATGCTGAAGTAGAAGAACACCCTAGGACTTTGAATAAAACTCAAGTTGCACCCACTTTAGATATTGCGTCTGACAAATGTAATGAACAAAGTGATGTAATGAATGCTGAATATTTAAGTACTCTTAATGTTTTGTTTGAAGCTTCTTGTGTTGGTTGTCGTAGAAGCATGTTTTCTAGTTGTCATGATAAATGTGTTGCTAAGGCTATCTTGAATCGTAAGCGGAATAATAGAAAACGGAATACCTCTAGGCCCACTAATGCTTCTAAGTTTGTGCTAGGTAAACCACCTTCTAGTGTTCCGGCTAAGCTCATTGATGTACCCATAGTACCCCCTTCACCTCCTAGGAAGAACTTATCACCTAGTGCATTCACTAAGACCAAAGCTAAGACTAGTTGGAGATGGCATAAATGGTTACATAATACACTTGGCTTTACATGGATACCTAAAATCATGAACATGTGTGTTTCATCTATATCTGCATTGCAACCCTCTAACTCTTCGGGTTCCACATCTACTTTTGTTCCATCTGTGTCGTCTGTGTGTATTGCAGGTGATACAGATCATCCTCTGGGTTTTTGATAGCGGATGTTCCCGGCACATGACAGGCAATCTCAAACTGTTATCAAACTTTATTTCAAAGTTCATTGGCACTGTCAGGTTCGGGAATGATCACTTCGCATCTACTATGGGCTACGGATATTACATCAATGATAACATCGAAATAAGCAGAGTTTATTATGTGGAAGGTCTCGGTCACAATCTCTTTTCAGTCGGTCAATTTTGTGATGGAGATTTGGAAGTTGCTTTTAGGGAGAAAACTTGTTTCATTCATGATCTACAAGGAAACGATCTTATGTCTGGTCAACGCACATCAAATCTCTACACAATCTCAATGCAAGACATGATTGCTTCATCTCCCATCTGTCTACTTTCTAAGGCTACATCTATAAAATCTTGGCTATGGCACCGTTGTCTCTCACATTTAAACTTTCAAACCATAACCAATCTTGCACGGTACAAACTTGTTGAAGGTCTCCCAAGATTTCGGTATTCTAAAGATCACCTATGCTCAGCTTGTGAACAAGGGAAAAGCACTCATGCTCACTTTCCTTCAAAGGTGGAACACAGATCACAGCATGTGCTTCATCTTCTTCACATGGATTTATGTGGCCCGATGCGCGTGCAGACGATTAATGGGAAACGCTACATCTTGGTAATTGTAATTGACTACTCAAGATGGACTTGGGTTTATTTTCTTCGAAGTAAAGATCAAGCTCCACATATGATCATCACCTTTCTCACGAAAATTCAAGTTCAGCTCCGGAATACAGTACGACAAATCAGAACAGACAAAGGAACTGAATTTGTGAATCAAACTCTTCGTGCATTTTATGAGAAAGTGGGAATTGAGCATCAAACATCCATTGCACGAACACCGGAACAAAACGGAGTTGTTGAAAGACGAAACCATACATTAGTGGAAGCTGCAAGAACGATGTTAATCAATGCTAAACTTCCAAATTACTTGTGGGCTGAAGCCGTGTCAACTGCATGCTACACTTAGAATCGCTCAATGATTACCAAACGCCACAACAAAACACCTTATGAGCTTATCCACAACCATAAACCAAATCTCAAACACTTTCATGTATTTGGATCCCTTTGTTATCCAAATAATGATCGTGATGATTTTGGTAAGCTCAAAGCCAAAGCTGACATTGGAGTCTTTGTTGGATATTGTGAAAACTCTAAAGGTTACCGGATCTGGAATCGTCGTACAAGGGAGATTATGGAAACGATTCATGCAAATTTCGATGAGCTTACTGAAATGGCTTCTGAGCATAACAGCTTGGAACCCGGTCATAACCGTTTAAACTTCCCTCAAACCCCATCATCAGCTGAACCTAGTTTACAACTTACTCGACGTCAAATGGAACAGCTATTTGCTCCTCTGTTTAGTGATGATATTGATGAACGTGCTCCAGCTGTATCAAATGTTTCCGCTGCTCAACCTAATCAAAATCCAATACTTGATACACCTGCTACAACAACTACTATTGAGGAAGCACCACCAATTGATTCTACAACAACAGTCGAACAAACCGCATCCAATGACGCTAAACCAGCTGATGATCTTCTGAAAAATGAAGTACCCCCACCTGCAGATTATGATCCAAATGCATTCTTCAACCCTTTTTCCAATGCTTCTGCCACCTCTGATGTTGTGGAATCATCTACAAGTCATTTGAATCCTCCTAATCTACAGAATGTATATCAACATCAATCCTCTTGTGAACATCATTGGAAACCCGAATCAACCAGTCGTAACTAGACAACGCCTTCAGACTGACGGTGAACAATGCATTTATGCACTTACCGTTTGCCAATCTGAACCCAAAAACATTAAAGAAGCTATGACTTATGACAACTGGATTGAATCTATGCAAGAAGAACTTAATCAGTTTAAACGTCTTGAAGTATGGGAATTGGTTGAAAAACCAACAGGGGTCTATGTTATCGGTCTGAAATGGATTTGGAAAAACAAGTTAGATGCTGACGGTACGGTTATCAGAAATAAGTCATGTCTGGTGGCTAAGGGTTATAGACAAGAAGAGGGGATTGATTTTGAGGAATCCTTCGCTCCGGTTGCTCGACTTGAGGCTGTGCGGATTTTTCTGGCATTTGCGGCTCACATGAACATCACGGTCTTTCAGATGGATGTTAAAACCGCTTTTCTGAATGGTAAACTAAAAGAAACGGTCTATGTTAGTCAGCCAGAAGGATTTGTTGATCCAAAGTTCCCTAATCACGTTTACAAACTGAACAAGGCTCTCTACGGTCTCAAACAAGCTCCTCGGGCGTGGTATGACAAGTTATCATCCTTTCTCATTGCCAATAATTTCACTAAAGGTTCGGTCGACCCAACACTTTTCATACAATATCACGGGGAACACATTTTAATCGTTCAAATTTATGTGGATGACATCATTTTTGGGTCAACACATCTAAAATACTCAAACGCTTTTTCAAAACTAATGAAAAAACATTTTGAAATGTCCATGATGGGTGAACTTACGTTCTTTCTAGGACTTCAAGTTCATCAATCACCCCGTGGTATTTTCCTAACTCAGTCCAAATATGCCCTTGAAATTTTAAACAAACATGGAATGACAAGTTGTGATACCTATGCCACCCCAATGGCACACACAAACAAACTAGATGCTGATTTACATGGGAAACTGGTTGACCCTACCAAATACCGAAGTATCATTGGGTCTCTCATGTATCTAACAGCCAATAGACCTGACATTGTATTTTTAGTATATCTTTGCTCCTGTTATCAGTCAAGACCAACTGAGAAACACCTCTCTGAGGCTAAAAGAATCCTCCGATACATCAAGGGAACTATTAACTTGGGGATCTAGTATCCGAAGGATTCTGGTTTTGAACTAATCGCATTTTTAGACGCTGATCACGCAGGTTGCTTAGATTCTCGAAAAAGTACTTCAGGTGCTCTACAATTTCTTGTTGATAAACTGGTGTCATGGCAATCAAAGAAGCAGGATTGTACATCGCTGTCCTCCACAGAAGAAGAATATGTAGCCATGTAATGAATACCAACTGGCAGACCTTCTCACCAAAGCCTTAGCTCCTGCTAGGTTTAATGAGTTAGTCCACCGGATTGGTATGAGGTGTTTGACTCCAGAGGAACTGGATGAACTTTTAAAACAATCTTAAAACCAGTCAAACACCAAAACCTCTTTTGTAAATATTTTTCAAAAACAAAATACAAAAATATAAAATCTGATAAAATACAAAAATACTCTTCTATCCTAGTTTCTTTCAACGTGGCAAGTACATATCTTCCGTCAACACTTTTCACTTTCAAAAATTCAGTATTTTTTCGGTCAAGTGTTGAGGGGGAGAAAGAAAATATTTTTCTATTTCATAAAAATTTGTACTTGCATGTTATCTATTACCGGTAGTATCTTTGATATTGATGGTCACATTTCTGGTTTACTGACACTCCCCGGGCTCAAATTTATAAAATGTCATTATTTCTTAAGTCAAGGGGGATTGTCGTCAAGTTTCTTTCCAAAACTATACTTCATAACGTAACCAAAGTGGAACTTATGGGCGGTGGATGAAAATGGTTAAGGTGGAGGGACCAAATGTGTCAAAAGTCTAAACTATTTTTTTTAAAAAACAAAACCCTTCCACCAACTATTCTTACACATTTATTACTTACATTTAATACCTCAACCACTTCATCCTATGCATATCCTTCAATCTTCAAAACCATGTTTTTGATCTCAAATTTGTAAGTGTTTAATCATTCTTGGTGTTAAAACAAACAATGGTTTTGATTTATTTGAAAATCCAACGGCTAGATTTAACCCTAGCATTGATTTCATGTTTTACGCATAAGCGTATGAACATGGAATCATGTTTGGGTGTTATTTGGTAAAATGGCTGTGTTAAAATGTTGATATGATTACTCTTAAACCATTTTTATCATCCAAATCCACCCAGAAACAAGAATTAACCATTTTTCAAGTGTAGGGTTTATACGTGGATTCAGGCGTTTTCTTGTGAGTGTGTTTCTGTGTAATTAAATAGTTGTATGATGATTGAAACATAGTTAATTAACCAAAACCACACTTGAATCTTACCCAGAAACAAGTAATTGAAAGTAATTAAGATTTAGGATTTAGACTCATAAGAATTGGGTACTTTTGATCCATTGGGTTTTTGATGTTAAAACTTGTTGCAACATAGTCATATGACCTCTAAGATATCACAGAAATCATTTGGTGTCAATCCTATGGCTAAAACTCTTATTCGTAAAAAACTTGAATCCTAGGGTTTAAGGTTTTACGCGTAACTGTTTTGAGTGAAACTTCATGTTAGACTGAAAGAGATTGTACGTGGTGTTAATGAAAGTGTTAAGATTCACTTGTTTCAGGTTATTACGCGTGAAATATTCAAAATCAAGGTTAAATGAGCTCCTACGCATAAGGATCACCTTACGCGTAGAATATTATGCGTAAGAGAAATCTTACGCGTAACCTTTACGCGTAAGGTTCTACAAAGGGACTACGCGTATCCTGTGAAGGATATGCGTAAACAGTGAGGCCTACGCATAAGGTTCACTCTTACGAGTAAGCCTTACGCGTAAGCTCCCAGATACGCTTACGCGTAAGCTATATGCCTAAGGTTCTCTTTTCCTACGCGTAACATTTCTTACGCGTATGTTAAGATCCTACGCATAAGCTTATTCCTACGCGTATGATATGTTGTTTACGCATAAGCTTGCAAAATCCTACGCTTAAGCATAACTTTTTAGCCTAAATTGTGAATTGTTACGCGTACAAACTTGTAAACAAATAAATCATAACGTCACGAAACCAAAATGTCACTAATAAGCTTAAATGGTATATATGTTGTGAAAATAAGTTAAAATTTGGACTTGAAAATTCAAAATTAACAAACTCACGAAACTTTTCACGACTACTATGGACTATTGGACAAACCAGTGACATTGGACTCGTAACATTCATTAACATAACATATTCAATAATTGGACAATAAAATCAACTGTTAACTAACATAATGTCTTTCGGTATGTTGGTTCTTTTGGCTAAATGTCTTTCAGATCACGATATGGACGTCCAAATGGAAAATGTTGATGCACCAAATGTTCTCTCTGTTGAAGACATCTTCCCTAATGGTTACCCAATGAAGATTGGAAATAATAATCTCAGAGTCGACTTTGACAACTTCACGTGTTTTGAGTCATCTTGTCAGATTGCAGTGGATATTCTGAAGACTCACCCTTACCAGAACATGCTCACAAATTCTGCTAATGTGCCGGAGATCTATGTTCACCAATTCTGGCACATGATACAAAAGGTCAAAGTGCTGTGACGGTGAAGCTTAACCACAAACAAGTCACCATCACTCCTGCAGATTTAAGGGTTGTTCTTCTTCTTCCAACCATTGCGCCTACTGAGTTCTCTGCTACTCCTACGGAAGAGGTCGTTCTCCAATTCATGGTCGAAATCGGCTATGATGAAGCTTCTGGAGTTATCACAAAACACTCCTCAGTAGATCTCAAGAATATTCCTCAACCATGGAGAACACTGTACATTATGATTGCTAAATCGTTTCCGGATGTGACAGTGGCTATGAGCATCCGAAGCTCATGGAACTTCAAATCTTTTGGGGCATGGTCAACATGAAACACATCGAATTTGCAGCTCTGATCTGGGATGACATGATGACTTACCTGAAAAGGCCTGGATCCAAGATCCCTTATGTCAGATACACAAAATTGTTGATCAAAAGGAATCTTGAAACCAATCCAGATATTCCCCAAAAACTTGAAGACCCCAAACATCACTCCGTGCTACTTGAACCCACACTCAATGTGGTAAGATTTAAGGAATCAACTACGAAGAAACAAGGTGTAGTGTTACCAGATTATCTTCTTACTGATGCTATCAAAGGACTTCAATCGTACAAACGATATCTGGTAGCAGTTGAAGCAGGCAAAGTAGGTTTCATTGATGCTATGTATTCTGGTACACCTGTTAGAAAGACCAGGAGAGGGAGTGCAGGAAGTGTTACAAGCACTGGAAGTCACTTAAAGTATCCAAAGAGAAATACCTCTAGAAAAAGGACAGTACCATCAACGGTTGCTATTCCAAATCCTAAACCAGAACCCAAACTGATGGATGAGGACTCAGAGGGCACTGAATCAGATGAAGAGGTTACCTACCCAGAATCTGCTATATATGATACACTAACAGTTGAAAAACCTCTAAGTCCAAAGTCTGATAAAGTGAAAACTCCAGTGCAAGAGCAGGAAGAAGAGAGCTCCGAAGAAGAGCCACTGGACGAAGACAGAGACTACAGAAAGAAGCTTAAGAACCTCAGACTCCAACATGTTGCTAAAGAGTTCGAACTGCAACAAACTCGTGGGCCCGGAGGGTCAAGTGGTGGTGTACTAACTACACCAGTTTCCGATGCGGTTAATCAACCCGATAAGGGAACTGGTACCACCACCCACGAACAACAACAAAAGCAACTTGAGGATTCTATCACCTATGACTTTGAGGAACCGGAAATGGAAAAGTCGGAGAAAATACCTGATGAAGATGTTGAGGCTGCGGCTAAAGAAAAAGCAGAAATGGAAGCTCAAGCTCAAGCAGATGAAGAAGCTAGAGTTAAAGCAGAAGAAAAGGCTCAAGCGGAGAAAGAAGCTAAAGATTATCTTCTAGATAGTCCCGCACGTAGCAAGGAACGAACTTCTGAACCACCAAAGGACTCTAAGCCTCCTCATGAATCATCATCATTAGACTCATCTTCTCATTCCTCACCACCATCATCAAAGGCTACCACAAGATCAGCATCCAAATCAGTTAAGAAACCTACCGACACTTAGGCATCACGAGCTAAGTTTAAAAATGTTGAAGCTGTCAGGCAAGCAAGGAAGAAGACTGTGGTCAACAAGAAACTGGATCGGCTTGCGGACAGAATCAATCTACTTCAAAAAGTGATAAACGAGATATTGGAAGAAAGGGAACAAATTCAACAGCTTCTTAATAGAGATATACAGGGTGAAATGAACAGGACTGCCAGAGAAAATACTCACAAGTTTCTTCTTGACATTGTCCCTGGCATGACAAGAGAGATGTTCACCAGACAACTCTATCCGAATCTCATGCAGTTGGCTAAGCAAACAATAAGATCAACGCCTTTAACAGTTACAATCAACCCAACTGAGCCTACAGCTTTCTCCGATACAGAATTGGTTTCCAAGCTTGTACTTCAAATGTAAAAACGATCTGCAACGTTTACCTCTGACGAAAGTAAACTGCTTGACGCATTGCTGGATTACCAACTTAAAACGTCATGCAAAGCGGCAGCTGAAACGGCAAAGCGTCCTAGAGACGATGATGATCAGGATAAGGATAAAGATAAAGAGTCCAAATGCAAGAAGTCTGGTGAATCCTCCTCCATGCCTCCACCACCCCAAAGGACCTCCACCGAAAGAAGATCTCCTCCACGTTCTGCCGCTACTGAAAAACCTCAAGACTCTAAGTTACCACCCGAAACAGAGAAAACCGGTGATCATTTCGAATACAATGGTGGTGACGATGAAGAGATCCCTGAGCCTCAACAACAACCCACCTCTTCTACCACAACAAAGAAACCAGAATCATCATCAAAACCAAAGAAAAAGAAGATGGAGACCGATGTTGTCTCATGGCTAGATGACGATACAACCGAAGAATATGACTAGTTTTCTAGACTTGTTGATGCTACCCCCTCATTACCAGAAGGTCAAGAAATGGTAGATGGCCGTACAATGGAACATGTGAAGCTTTTACAAGAAAAGTTCAAAGTGAAGAAAATGACCAAAGCATAGTTGAAGCGAATCAAGAATGATGCATTTCAACTACTTAAAGACAGCTCAGACAGTTCAATTGAAATCGAATATCACCTCGACAAAATTGCACGAGCTATGTCTAACAACATCGATTGGCTTCACCCTGAATCAAACATCGACTTCACCAGAAACGACAAAGCTCCATACTACACAGATTGGACCAAACCTCTACCTACCATTGGCCGACCGGATCAACCCAAGATTCCATTCTGCTATTTCTTCAACAACGACCTCGAGTTCCTTCTACACGGTAGCGATGTTTCCAAGAAATATGCTACATCACTCACACTCCTTTTCCCGGCAGCAACATACTCCAACAGCATAGCCATCGAGGAAGACGCAACATACATGTTTGCTGACAAAGAAGAAACGTATGACCTCGATGCACTGTATGGGATTCAACATTGGCCAGAAAGAAGAAGAATCTCCTACAGGAGCTGCTAGGTGCTTAAGTCTAAAAAGGAAGTGTTCAGTGACAAACGGATCATTGCAATTCAACATATCACTCTTTTGTCAAAGTGGGACTACACATTCCTAAAGAAGATCGTGGTCAAACGACAAGACGAAAAAGAATATGATTTTTCTGAAGCGGATTTCCCGAGACTGTCGCTCAATGACATTGAAGATATGTATCTGGCCAAGGTACAAGGAAGAATGTGACACTTCTCAACGAACATTCAACGCGAGTACATTTAGTCAATACTCATATTCATCCGCAGCATCGTGATCCAAGAACGTGTAGAAGATATTCAACTTGCCATAGAATCTTATCAGAAGCGTGTTAACCTCACAAAACTTCAGCTAGACCTTCCTGACATAAACAACTTGCTCAGTACACCCTCATCAAGAAGCCATTTGGGGTAGTCTACCAAAGTGAACTACATCACAATTGCTTTATGGCATGCAAAGAGCTTCCCAAGTTTGGGGATCATACATTGAAGAAAGTCAGGGACAGATTAGCTTATCGGTTAAAGGAGATTCATGAAGGCATAGGGTCGAAGAAGAGATGGAATTCGAGGGATAAAAAGGATGTAAAGAAGATCATCACGCGGATTGATGAAAGGTTGTTCAGAAGGGATTAGATCAGAACTTTGGAGAATTTCGTAGGCGGTCGTCCAAGCATATCTCTCACGGGCTACCAACGTCCAGAACGCATTCCTGGAGTTATTGCTGGAATACCTGAGACTCTTGGTACCCCTTGATTTGTTTCTCTTATCATATTTTGGATGTGTGATTTATATTTGACAATGGCTTGTGCACACATAACAGTGTACGACCCGTACTTGTAATTAAAGGACTCTGTGGTACGCATCAGTGCCACAATCCTATAAAAGGGGCGAAAGCTTCTTACTTTTGAGTAAAACTTATCAAAACTTTCATTTTTCAAAGTTTTGCTCAAAAGAACAAGTACTTCCCCTTATGATTTTCAAAACCTCAAAAGTTAATATCACTTGTTGAGGGGGAGTATTTGATTAAACCTTTGTTCACAAAACGTTCTTCATGGAATTCTTCCCAGAAAACTCAAAATGGACATATACGATATCAAAATTTCATCAAAAATAACATTTATATGCCATTTTTGAGGGGGAGAAAAAATTATGTGATAAGAAATATGTTGTGAATTGCAAATGAATCGTTGTGCTAAAAGACTTAACCAATGAATTGACGAGATCTTAAATGTTAGTAACTCGAAAAGACTTGTCCGGGACGGGTAATAATTTCAAACTAGTTCGCTAGTGATGTAAACGTGTCTCGCAAAGGACTTGTCCTAGTAAAATGTACCATTCGAGAAACTCTTGGTAGACATGAACTTTGACTAATTTGACAACCTTCAAGGTTTGTCCACACCTTCAAGGTAGTTATTAGATCTAGTTGTCACCTAAAAGCTGACAATGTAACTCTTTAACTATGCAACGTAACCGTGTCTTGCGGGGGATTGTCTATCTAGAGTTGATCAATTCAAAAGTGCGCGCTCTTCTCTCACCGTGCAGATTTATGTCAAAATACTTAAGCACGTGTGGAAGGGGAGTATTTCTGCTAAATCCTAAACTCTCAACAGTGGTACAGAATGCTTTTACTCATAACCACTTTGAGAGATTTTCAAGATAATGGTTTTAATGGCAACATAGGTTAGTCATGGAGTTATAAGGTTAGGAATAACCGTCCTATGATCCGCCAGAGCTGGAGGGATCTACCCAAGGACACCACCAATAGCTAGAATTTAGAAGTCCTTAGGTATGATTATAAAAAGGAGAAATGGAGAATCGGAGAAAGAAGGAGTTGAAGAATTAAAAGGAAAAGTAAAGAAAAGGGTGAAAAGAAATAGCCCTCCAAATTATTCAACTTAGTGCAGACACCGGGTTCAATTCATATGCTACTGGTTGTCACTAGATGACACCGGTATTGAAGATTAAAAGTCGTCATGGACCCAGTGACGCATGCACTAAACCTTCTTAGCCACTCAAGCTTCTCTCGACAGAAGCCTGTTTCATTCTCACAGGGAACCCTACGTAAACTATCGACTTTCTCTTAGAGATTGCTGGTATTGAAGAAGGAGACCCTCTCCCTAGTCTCCGCTCAGGAAAAACCAAAGCGCACTATTGAGTATAGAGCCACAAGATTCATCAAAAGATCTCTTAGGTACACTTGACATTTCGTCACTTGTCGTTCAACATTAAGGACGCAAGTGATACATTATCGATTCCTACACAGATCTTAGCAATCTGTTGAGAACATTTATGAGAGGTTCACAACTGTGATCCTCAGTGATTAAATGGAAACTCCTGCCAGGGTCAACATCAAACAGCCCTGACATCAAGTCGCTTCGGTAACTCCTTGTAGGTTACGCTTAGTGTGTCTCAAACGGTCTACAGTCGTGGGGTGATGCTTCGGTGTACCTCAACGACTCAACTGAACTGTAGGTATAGTTCGGTACATCGCGTTATCTCACTTGTGGGAATCCAGTTCAGGAACAGCCTTAGTGAGAATTAGAGACGTGTTTTCACACTATGCTGTTAACACACTCGAAGTTCAAACTTGTAAGCACTAGATTATTTCTAACCCATGTTTTATGTTTTCTTCTTATGGATGCTCGCGGGTGGAAAAGATCGTGCAGATTCTTCACATGCTCATAACAACAACAACACTAATTAAAGTTCTCTCAAAAGGCAACACAAAGTCAGAATGATTCTTCGTCAAAGTCAAAGAATCTACAAAAGTGTGTGAGCATGTTGGAGAAAGACGTGGAGACACTGGAGCAACGAAGCGGACCTGATGCAGATAACCACAACATACTATCACTACCACCACAAAGAACAAAGATCAAAGAACAAAGATCAAAGAACAAAGATCAAAGAACAAAGATTATGAAGATGTCAAAGCTGAAAAACTTCAAAGTAATCAAGATCCCTACACTGGGGAGATTGTTCGAATCAAGACACTTCTTCTCACAAGAAAGAAGAATGTCAGAAGACGTAAAAGCTACTATTACATCAATACCTTCAACGTTATCACTCACATCATTAATCACCAACACTTAGGGGGAGATTGTTGGAATCACTCCTAAACTAGATTACAAGTGTTAGTAATTAATATGTAATAGTTAGCTTAATTAGGCCTTTATGTTTGTTTTTATGCTTAGGCTTATGTAGAAGGCCCATAAGCCTAGGCCCAAGCCTAACAAGGAAAGGAAGGGACTAAGAGTGTTGCCCTAGCTCCCTCTCCTATAAATACCTCATGTAAACCATCCTTAGATGGTTGGTTGTTCATTTACTTTCATTTCCAACGCATAACTCTTCTTAATATTCATATGTGTGTGTTAGTATTTGTTCAACCGATCACTCCTTTATCTTCTTTCTTATATTGATGCTTGTATTACATAAATGGGAACCTAACAGTCGTGGAGGTTTCATGATAAATAAAAGTAGCGCAACAAACTGGTGTTTTTATTATTTTGGTAGCTTAGTATTGTAGAATTCTATATTTACATTTTACATTTATATGACATGTTTATATATATGTTACAAATTACATTTGAAAGATACATATCCTTACGGATACATGCTTATTTTCATTTCACCAATACACGGAAACCGAAGAGTAAGATCATAATCCAAGAAGCTAATAGTATTGCTGAGCAAACGTATGCTTTTGTAAAACGAGCCAACTTTATGTTAACGGGTATTTGTGTCTGCTAATTTTAAAGTGCTTATTTGCTTCAAACGCAAAAGTTTTACCGAAATTTCTTACTTGTTTAGGTGTGATCAGATACGTACTTGATAAGAAATTCCAAACACACTCTTTAACCTTTGCAATTTTAACCACATCTCATTTTGATGCTTGATTAACAGGACAACTAAGATGGGAACATTATAACAAGTCCACTACCAGCCATCAGGTTTCACAACGAGACTCGATAGAAAACGTGGTTCAATAGCCTTGCAGTTTGTCGCTGATATGGGTATAATATTGAGAGCACAAGCTTATATGTTGGGCGCAACATAAGCGAGTTTTTGTGCTGATTATGACAATTATGTGGCGTTTTCCTCCGTCATAAGGAAAAGTAGATGAACTGAAAGTAAGTACCTTACAACTTTTAGAATTCATTATTACTAGAAGGAACAAGCAAAACTGGATATGGGTCAAAACGGAACTTTTAGTCAAAACTCCAAAGCATAAGATTTTCTACTAATAACTAGTGTCAACCCTTATACTTTGTATTATTTTATAAATAACATGGTTTTTATGATTAATGTGATTTATGAGGTTTTATGGAACATAAATCTCGCAAGTGTATGTTTGAAAGTTAGGAACTGTTAGTCAGAATTATAGGCACCAACTTGCTTGAACACGATCAGGTTTAGATACAAAAATAGGCTTAAATGCGCCAATTTATTAGCATTAGCATATTGCGTTTCATTGATGCGGTACGTGATTGAAAAAGACAACAATGTCAAGCCGCTTGGACACAAATACATATCCTTCTTTCCAAAAAGGTGTTTGTGTTGCGTTGTTGTTTCATATTTCCGTTAACTTGCCCTAAAAAATTCATGCAGGAGCCTTTTTTCCAGACAAGAACGATTCATGATATTTCAGCGTTTTTGCTCCGATTTATTGGCCAAAAACTGTATTCTTTACATTCAAATATAACATGCAAGAAAGGTAAGATGATATGATACATGCACATTTCCCGTATACCTGCAAACATGTTACAGGTCCTAATGTTTAACTTTGATAACATATTAGTTGAAGGTTTGAAATGAATTTATTATGTATTTTTGTTTGTGGATGAATCTGATGAATTTACTTTTTTACAGGTCCTAATGTTTAACTTTGATAACATACAAGTTAAAGGTTTGAAATGAATTTATTATGTATTTTTATTTATGGACGAATCTGATGAATTTACCTATTGTAACACCCCCAAATTTTGTTATACGCAGCGGAATAAGAGGTGGGGTATTAGTTCATGGATCACAATCGTAATAATAGAAAACGACTCGAAAAGAGACGTTTTAAATAAAATAGTTATCATTCATTTATTAAATTCAGAGTTTACATAAAAAGAGGTCCCAACAGTAATTATTGAAATACACATTATTTTATGAATGATAACAAAATGGACGCCATTTGAAAGAAAGTCCATAGCCACTCCGTGCCAAGCAGTGCATCAGTTACCTGAGATAAAACATGCTAAAAAGTCAACACAAAGGTTAAGTGAATCCATAGTGTTTGTAATAATAATCAGTTGAACACAAGTTGAAAAATAGTAAAATTCGTAGTATCGTAGCACAACATATTGCCTTAAGTCTCATGAACGCAAACCTTAACCGGTGTAGTGTAGTTTTCATAATGACATGGTTACAAGCATCATAATGATGATGGGAGCAACGGTGCCCTCGTGTAAGGAGTTTGTCAATTCTCCTGTTTGTCCTCAAATAAAGTGCATTTGGTTACCTGAACGGCTAACACAAATATGGCGTCAACTGCCAATAGATCTATTCACTATATTCGTGTTCACTTGTAAAGTGATTATGGTTCATGATATGAGGGACTTTCAGTGGCAGGAGTAAGTAACTTAAGCAATAGCAATCACGTGTAGGTGTAGAATAGAAAAATACTTGTGTTCGGGTTTGTAGCATGTATCTCCTCACGAGTTTGAAAAACAAGTAAAAAGTGGGACTATGAGCTCACAGTAATATGTAAAAGTAGAAAGTACTAGTGAAAGTAAATAAAAATAGTTGAGCATGTATCTCCCCCAAAAATAGTATAAAAAATTTGAAAATGGGGCTATGAAACTCACCTCGGTGTTACCGTAGTCTGGATGGAAAATAAATTAAGTATTGTGAATAAACGGCTTCGACCCGCGACCTGAGTTGGTATGTCAAGTTTTTAGTATTCGAATTCAAGTGTATGTGATGATAATGTTTTATCGACGGTTGAGTGAACATGAAGTCTCTTCAAATTTTTGCAATACTCATCATACTTATTTTTATGGCCCGGTCGATCGTTTATAAGTTTTATCAAAACCCGAATTGTTAAATATGATATGTTTCCAATAA
This sequence comes from Chrysanthemum seticuspe, assembly GCA_019973895.1. Lineage (NCBI taxonomy): Eukaryota > Viridiplantae > Streptophyta > Magnoliopsida > Asterales > Asteraceae > Chrysanthemum > Chrysanthemum seticuspe. Next base: position 157,142,974 of record BPTQ01000006.1, read on the forward strand.
TTTTGAGTATTGATGGTTTTTACCCTTACATTTTCAAAAATGACACTTTATACCCTCAACTATGGGTTATTGGCAAAATCAGTCCTTGTATTATTAACTTCGAAGAAACTACATTTTTAGCCCAAGAAAAATTTATCTTTCAAAAATTACAATTTCTACCCTTGTAGTTTTCTAAGAAAAATTCACATGTTTTAGGCCTAAGTCGACCAAAATAAGGGTAAATATAAGCGAGGCATCGAGAGGTTTTTACTACGTTCTTGTTCCTTTCAAGAGTTTTCCGGGTGGTCTTTCTAATTGTTCAAACTAGAAGTCTTAAACTCTTATGGTTTGGTCGCGATAATTTCCCAAAGTAGGGGTTGGGCGCCTTATATAAAGGGTGTTTGTTTTGGCGACAACAAGCCAAAAAGAGGACCAATTATACACGAGGCAAGCAAATATTTTTATGATGCTATTGATCCTTTAAACACTTTGCTGTAAGCTCTTTAAAATGGTATAGGTCACATATTTTATTTATCTTTGGTTAGGGAGAAACAAACCCGTGCACATGGTCACTTGGCCATGTAGCGGTTAAAAGAAAAGTTCATTTTTGACCCATTAAATTTTACGGCATAACCTAGTGACATCGTAATATGTTAATTAACTCGTTTTAAGTCATTCTCTATCATCCTATAGCTCATAAGACTAAGATTTTGAAAAGTGCACGCAAGGGTCATTTGTGAAAATCTTTACGAAATACCTTCTTCTTGATCGATTATAAAAGAGATCATAAGGGTTTTTAAGGACGTTCTTGGGGTTTTAAAATCTTTGCAGTGACCTCTTCAAAATGTTATAACTCCTATATTTTACAACCCTTTGATTAGTGAGGAATTAATTATTGAAAAGGGGCACTTAGGCTATTTTTGACAAATTTGAAAAAATCATTTTCATGCTTTAAAACTTTATCACTCTTGCATGCGACCTTGTGAAATGTTGTTTAACTTGTTTTTAATGTTTCTAGAGTAGCTCAAGGTCAAGGTTAATAAAAATCACAAATTTTCTCAAGACCTGTTATATAAGGTGCGTTTGGTTTTTAGGACATGTGACCACAAAGTAAGGCATAATTTAAGCGTGACACAAAGGATTTTCAACCAGGTTAGGAGGAACTTTGTAGTGCCTTAGGAACTTGTTAAGATGGCTTAATGGCCAGGCTTAAAGTCCCCATTTACTAGTTCAAAAATAGCGCGAAAGTGAGGGGTTTGGGGCCTGTTTTAGATGAACCGAAAGTAAGTACCTTACAACTTTTTGAATACATTATTACTAGAAGGTACGAGCGAAACTGGATATGGGTCAAAACGGAACTTTTTGTCAGAACTCCAAAGCATAAGATTTTCTACTAATAATTGGTGTCAACCCTTATACTTTTATTATTTTATAAATAACATGGTTTTTATGATTAATGTGATTTACGAGGTTTTATGGAACATAAATCTCGCAAGTGATGCATAGTGATGCATATATAAGTCGGAATTATAGGCACCAACTTGCTTGAACACGATCAGGTTGAGATACAAAAGTAGGCTTAAATGCGCCAATTTATTAGCATTAGCATATTGTGTTTCTTTGATGCGGTGCGTGATTGAAAAAGACAACAATGTCAAGCCGCTTGGACACAAATACATATCCTTCTTTCCAGATAGGTGTCTGTGTTGCGTTGTTATTTCATATTTCCGTTAACTTGCTCTAAAAAATTCATGGCAGGAGCCTTTTTTCCAGACAAGAACGATTCATGATATTTCAGCGTTTTTGCTCCGATTTATTGGCCCAAAACTGTATTCTTAACATTCAAATATAAATATGCAAGAAAGGTAAGATGATATGATACATGCACATTTCCCGTATACCTGCAAACATGTTACAGGTCCTAATGTTTAACTTTGATAACATACTAGTTGAAGGTTTGAAATGAATTTATTATGTATTTTTGTTTGTGGATGAATCTGATGAATTTACTTTTTTACAGGTCCTAATGTTTAACTATGATAACATACAAGTTGAAGGTTGGAAATGAATTTATTATGTATTTTTATTTATGGACGAATCTGATGAATTTACCTATTGTAACACCCCCAAATTTTGTTATACGCTAGCGGAATAAGAGTTGGGGTATTACTTCATGGATCACAATCGTAATAATAGAAAACGACTCGAAAAGAGACGTTTTTAAATAAAATAGTTATCATTCATTTATTAATTCAGAGTTTACATAAAAAGAGGTCCCAACAGTAATTATTGAAATACACATTATTTTATGAATGATAACAAAATGGACGCCATTTGAAAGAAAGTCCATAGCCACTCCGTGCCAAGCAGTGCATCAGTTACCTGAGATAAAACATGCTAAAAAGTCAACACAAAGGTTAAGTGAATCCATAGTGTTTGTAATAATAATCAGTTGAACACAAGTTGAAAAATAGTAAAATTCGTAGTATCGTAGCACAACATATTGCCTTAAGTCTCATGAACGCAAACCTTAACCGGTGTAGTGTAGTTTTCATAATGACATGGTTACAAGCATCATAATGATTGATGGGAGCAACCGGTGCCCTCGTGTAAGGAGTTTGTCAATTCTCCTGTTTGTCCTCAAATAAAGTGCATTTGGTTACCTGAACTGGCTAACACAAATATGGCGTCAACTGCCAATAGATCTATTCACTATATTCGTGTTCACTTGTAAAGTGATATGGTTCATGATATGAGGGACTTTCAGTGGCAGGAGTAAGTAACTTAAGCAATAGCAATCACGTGTAGGTGTAGAATAGAAAAATACTTGTGTTCGGGTTTGTAGCATGTATCTCCTCACGAGTTTGAAAAACTAAGTAAAAAGTGGGACTATGAGCTCACAGTAATATGTAAAAGTAGAAAGTACTAGTGAAAGTAAATAAAAATAGTTGCAACATGTATCTCCCCCAAAAATAGTATAAAATTTTTGAAAATGGGGCTATGAAACTCACCTCGGTGTTACCGTAGTCTGGATGGAAAATAAATGAAGTATTGTGAATAAACGGCTTCGACCCGCGACCATGAGTTGGTATGTCAAGTTTTTAGTATTCGAATTCAAGTGTATGTGATGATAATGTTTTATCGACGGTTGAGTGAACATGAAGTCTCTTCAAATTTTTGCTAATACTCATCATACTATTTTTATGGCCCGGTCGATCGTTTATAAGTTTTATCAAAACCCGAATTGTTAAATATGATATGTTTCCAAAATGTTATGTTTCATATCTTTATAATTTTGAGTATTGACGGTTTTTACCCTTATATTTTCAAAAATGACACTTTATACCCACAACTATGGGTTATTGGCAAAATCAGTCCTTATATTATTAACTTCGAAAAAATTACATTTTTAGCCCAAGAAAACTTTATCTTTCAAAAATTACAATTTCTACCCTTGTAGTTTTCTAAGAAAAATTCACTTGTTTTAGGCCTAAGTCGACCAAAATAAGGGTAAATATAAACGAGGCATCGAGAGGTTTTTACTACGTTCTTGTTCCTTTCAAGAGTTTTCCGGGTGGTCTTTCTAATTGTTCAAACTAGAAGTCTTAAACTCTTATGGTTTGGTCGCGATAATTTCCCAAAGTAGGGGGTTGGGCGCCTTATATAAAGGGTGTTTGTTTTGGCGACAACAAGCCAAAAAGAGGACCAATTATACACGAGGCAAGAAAATATTTTTACGACGCTATTGATCCTTTAAACACTTTGCTGTAAGCTCTTTAAAATGGTATAGGTCACATATTTTATTTATCTTTGGTTAGGGAGAAACAAACCCGTGCACATGGTCACTTGGCCATGTAGCGGTTAAAAGAAAAGTTCATTTTTGACCCATTAAATTTTACGGCATAACCTAGTGACATCGTAATATGTTAATTAACTCGTTTTAAGTCATTCTCTATCATCCTATAGCTCATAAGACTAAGATTTTGAAAAGTGCACGCAAGGGTCATTTGTGAAAATCTTTACGAAATACCTTCTTCTTGATCGATTATAAAAGAGATCATAAGGGTTTTTAAGGACGTTCTTGGGGTTTTAAAATCTTTGCAGTGACCTCTTCAAAATGTTATAACTCCTATATTTTACAACCCTTTGATTAGTGAGGAATTAATTATTGAAAAGGGGCACTTAGGCTATTTTTGACAAATTTGAAAAAATCATTTTCATGCTTTAAAACTTTATCACTCTTGCATGCGACCTTGTGAAATGTTGTTTAACTTGTTTTTAATGTTTCTAGAGTAGCTCAAGGTCAAGGTTAATAAAAATCACAAATTTTCTCAAGACCTGTTATATAAGGTGCGTTTGGTTTTTAGGACATGTGACCACAAAGTAAGGCATAATTTAAGCGTGACACAAAGGATTTTCAACCAGGTTAGGAGGAACTTTGTAGTGCCTTAGGAACTTGTTAAGATGGCTTAATGGCCAGGCTTAAAGTCCCCATTTACTAGTTCAAAAATAGCGCGAAAGTGAGGGGTTTGGGGCCTGTTTTAGATGAACCGAAAGTAAGTACCTTACAACTTTTTGAATACATTATTACTAGAAGGTACGAGCGAAACTGGATATGGGTCAAAACGGAACTTTTTGTCAGAACTCCAAAGCATAAGATTTTCTACTAATAATTGGTGTCAACCCTTATACTTTTATTATTTTATAAATAACATGGTTTTTATGATTAATGTGATTTACGAGGTTTTATGGAACATAAATCTCGCAAGTGATGCATAGTGATGCATATATAAGTCGGAATTATAGGCACCAACTTGCTTGAACACGATCAGGTTGAGATACAAAAGTAGGCTTAAATGCGCCAATTTATTAGCATTAGCATATTGTGTTTCTTTGATGCGGTGCGTGATTGAAAAAGACAACAATGTCAAGCCGCTTGGACACAAATACATATCCTTCTTTCCAGATAGGTGTCTGTGTTGCGTTGTTATTTCATATTTCCGTTAACTTGCTCTAAAAAATTCATGGAGGAGCCTTTTTTCCAGACAAGAACGATTCATGATATTTCAGCGTTTTTGCTCCGATTTATTGGCCCAAAACTGTATTCTTAACATTCAAATAAAATATGCAAGAAAGGTAAGATGATATGATACATGCACATTTCCCGTATACCTGCAAACATGTTACAGGTCCTAATGTTTAACTTTGATAACATACTAGTTGAAGGTTTGAAATGAATTTATTATGTATTTTTGTTTGTGGATGAATCTGATGAATTTACTTTTTTACAGGTCCTAATGTTTAACTATGATAACATACAAGTTGAAGGTTGGAAATGAATTTATTATGTATTTTTGTTTGTGGACGAATCTGATGAATTTACCTATTGTAACACACCCAAATTTTGTTATACGTAGCGGAATAAGAGTTGGGGTATTACTTCATGGATCACAATCGTAATAATAGAAAACGACTCGAAAAGAGACGTTTTTAAATAAAATAGTTATCATTCATTTATTTAATTCAGAGTTTACATAAAAAGAGGTCCCAACAGTAATTATTGAAATACACATTATTTTATGAATGATAACAAAATGGACGCCATTTGAAAGAAAGTCCATAGCCACTCCGTGCCAAGCAATGCATCAGTTACCTGAGATAAAACATGCTAAAAAGTCAACACAAAGGTTGAGTGAATCCATAGTGTTTTTAATAATAATCAGTTGAACACAAGTTGAAAAATAGAAAAATTTGTAGTATCGTAGCACAACATATTGCCTTAAGTCTCATGAACGCAAACCTTAACCAGTGTAGTGTAATTGTCATAATGACATGGTTAGAAGCATCATTATGTTGATGGGAGCAACCGTGCCCTGGTGTAAGAAGTTTGCCAATTCTCCTGTTTGTCCTCAAATAAAGTGCATTTGGTTACCTTACTGGCTAACACAAATATGGCGTCAACTGCCAATAGATCTATTCACTAAATTCGTGTTCACTTATAAAGTGATAATGGTTCATGATATGAGGGACTTTCAGTGGCAGGAGTAAGTAACTTAAGCAATAGCAATCACGTGTAGGTGTAGAATAGAAAAATACTTGTGTTCGTGTTTGTAGCATGTATCTCCTCACGAGTTTGAAAAATAAGTAAAAAGTGGGACTATGAGCTCACAGTAATATGTAAAAGTATAAAGTACTAGTGAAAGTAAATAAAAATAGTTCAACATGTATCTCCCCCAAAAATAGTATAATTTTTTTGAAAATGGGGCTATGAAACTCACCTCGGTGTTACCGTAGTCTGGATGGAAAATAAATGAAGTATTGTGAATAAACGGCTTCGACCCGCGACCAGAGTTGGTATGTCAAGTTTTTAGTATTCGAATTCAAGTGTATGTGATGATAATGTTTTATCGACGGTTGAGTGAACATGAAGTCTTTTCAAATTTTTGTAATACTCATCATACCTATTTTTATGGCCCGGTCGATCATTTATAAGTTTTATCAAAACCCGAATTGTTAAATATGATATGTTTCCAAAAATGTTATGTTTCATATCTTTATAATTTTGAGTATTGACGGTTTTTACCCTTATATTTTCAAAAATGACACTTTATACCCACAACTATGGGTTATTGGCAAAATCAGTCCTTATATTATTAACTTTGAAAAAATTACATTTTTAGCCCAAGAAAACTTTATCTTTCAAAAATTACAATTTCTACCCTTGTAGTTTTCTAAGAAAAATTCACTTGTTTTAGGCCTAAGTCGACCAAAATAAGGGTAAATATAAACGAGGCATCGAGAGGTTTTTACTACGTTCTTGTTCCTTTCAAGAGTTTTCCGGGTGGTTTTTCTAATTGTTCAAACTAGAAGTCTTAAACTCTTATGGTTTGGTCGCGATAATTTCCCAAAGTAGGGGGTTGGGCGCCTTATATAAAGGGTGTTTGTTTTGGCGACAACAAGCCAAAAAGAGGACCAATTATACACGAGGCAAGAAAATATTTTTACGACGCTATTGATCCTTTAAACACTTTGCTGTAAGGTCTTTAAAATGGTATAGGTCACATATTTTATTTATCTTTGGTTAGGTAGAAACAAACCCGTGCACATGGTCACTTAGCCATGTCGCGGTTAAAAGAAAAGTTCATTTTTGACCCATTAAATTTTACGGCGTAACCTAGTGATATCGTAATATGTTAATTAAATCATTTTAAGTCATTCTCTATCATCCTTTAGCTCATAAGACTAAGATTTTGAAAAGTGCACGCAAGGGTCATTTGTGAAAATCTTTACGAAACACCTTCTTCTTGATCGATTATAAAAGAGATCATAAGGGTTTTTAAGGACGTTCTTGGGGTTTTAAAATTTTTGCAGTGAGCTCTTCAAAATGTTATAACTCCTATATTTACAACCCTTTGATTAGTGAGGAATTAATTATTGAAAAGGGGCACGTAGTCTATTTTTGACAAATTTGAAAAAATCATTTTCATGCTTTAAAACTTTATAACTCTTCCATGCGACCTTGTGAAATGTTGTTTAACTTATTTTTAATGTTTCTAGAGTAGCTCAAGGTCAAGTTTAATAAAAATCACAAATTTTCTCAAGACCTGTTATATAAGGTGCGTTTGGTTTTTAGGACATGTGACCACAAAGTAAGGCATAATTTAAGCGTGACACAAAGGCTTTTCAACCAGGTTAGGGGGAATTTTTTAGTGCCTTAGGAACTTGTTAAGATGGCTTAATGGCCAGGCTTAAAGTCCCCATTTACTAGTTCAAAAATAGCGCGAAAGTGAGGGGTTTGGGGCCTGTTTTAGATGAACCGAAAGTAAGGACCTTACAACTTTTTGAATACATTATTACTAGAAGGTACGAGCGAAACTGGATATGGGTCAAAATGGAACTTTTTGTCAGAACTCCAAAGCATAAGATTTTCTACTAATAACTGGTGTCAACCCTTATACTTTGTATTATTTTATAAATAACATGGTTTTTATGATTAATGTGATTTACGAGGTTTTATGGAACATAAATCTCGCAAGTGTATGTTTGAAAGTTGGGAACTATTAATTAGTTCGCATAGTGATGCATATATAAGTCGGAATTATAGGCACCAACTTGCTTGAACACGATCAGGTTTAGATACAAAAATAGGCTTAAATGCGCCAATTTATTAGCATTAGCATATTGTGTTTCTTTGATGCGATGCGTGATTGAAAAAGACAACAATGTCAAGCAGCTTGGACACAAATACATATCCTTCTTTCCAGATAGGTGTCTGTGTTGCGTTGTTATTTCATATTTCCGTTAACTTGCTCTAAAAAATTCATGGAGGAGCCTTTTTTCCAGACAAGAACGATTCATGATATTTCAGCGTTCTTGCTCCGATTTATTGGCCCAAAACTGTATTCTTTACATTTAAATAAAATATGCAAGAAAGGTAAGATGATATGATACATGCACATTTCCAGTATACCTGCAAGCATGTTACATGTCCTAATGTTTAACTTTGATAACATATTAGTTGAAGGTTTGAAATGAATTTATTATGTATTTTTGTTTGTGGATGAATCTGATGAATTTACTTTTTTACAGGTCCTAATGTTTAACTATGATAACATACAAGTTGAAGGTTTGAAATGAATATATTATGTATTTTTGTTTGTGGACGAATATGATGAATTTACCTATTGTAACACCCCCAAATTTTGTTATACGTAGCGGAATAAGAGTTGGGGTATTACTTCATGGATCACAATCGTAATAATAGAAAACGACTCGAAAAGAGTAGTTTTTAAATAAAATAGTTATCTTTCATTTATTTAATTCAGAGTTTACATAAAAAGAGGTCCCAACAGTAATTATTGAAATACACATTATTTTATGAATGATAACAAAATGGACCCCATTTGAAAGAAAGTCCACAGCCACTCCGTGCCAAGCAGTGCGTCAGTTACCTGAGATAAAACATGCTAAAAAGTCAACACAAAGGTTGACTAAATCCATAGTGTTTGTAATAATAATCAGTTGAACACAAGTTGAAAAATAGTAACATTCGTAGTATCGTAACACAACATATTGCCTTAAGTCTCATGAACGCAAACCTTAACCGGTGTAGTGTAATTGTCATAATGACATGGTTACAAGCATCATAATGTTGATGGGAGCAACCGTGCCCTTGTGTAAGGAGTTTGCCAATTCTCCTGTTTGTCCTCAAATAAAGTGCATTTGGTTACCTGACCGGCTAACACAAATATGGCGTCAACTGCCAATAGATCTATTCACTATATTCGTGTTCACTTGTAAAGTGATAATGGTTCATGATATGAGGGACTTTCAGTGGCAGGAGTAAGTAACTTAAGCAATAGCAATCACGTGTAGGTGTAGAATAGAAAAATACTTGTGTTCGTGTTTGTAGCATGTATCTCCTCACGAGTTTGAAAAATAAGTAAAAAGTGGGACTATGAGCTCACAGTAATATGTAAAAGTATAAAGTACTAGTGAAAGTAAATAAAAATAGTTTAACATGTATCTCCCCCAAAAATAGTATAAATTTTTTGAAAATGGGGCTATGAAACTCACCTCGGTGTTATCGTAGTCTGGATGGAAAATAAATGAAGTATTGTGAATAAACGGCTTCGACCCGCGACCTGAGTTGGTATGTCAAGTTTTTAGTATTCGAATTCAAGTGTATGTGATGATAATGTTTTATCGACGGTTGAGTGAACATGAAGTCTCTTCAAATTTTTGTAATACTCATCATACCTATTTTTATGGCCCGGTCGATCATTTATAAGTTTTATCAAAACCCGAATTGTTAAATATGATATGTTTCCAAAAATGTTATGTTTCAAATCTTTATAATTTTGAGTATTGACGGTTTTTACCCTTGCACTTTCAAAAATGACATTTTATACCCTCAACTATGGGTTATTGGCAAAATCAGTCCTTATATTATTAACTTTGAAGAAATTACATTTTTAGCCCAAGAAAACTTTATCTTTCGAAAATTACAATTTCTACCCTTGTAGTTTTCTAAGAAAAATTCACTTGTTTTAGGCCTAAGTCGACCAAAATAAGGGTAAATATAAGCGAGGCATCGAGAGGTTTTTACTTCGTTCTTGTTCCTTTAAAGAGTTTGTCGGGTGGTCTATCTAATGGTTTAAACTATAAGTCTTAAGCTCTTATTGTTTGGTCGCAATAATTTCCCAAAGTAGGGGGTTGGGCGCCTTATATAAAGGGTGTTTGTTTTGGCGACAACAAGCCAAAAAGAGGACCAATTATACACGAGGCAAGAAAATATTTTTACGACGCTATTGATCCTTTAAATACTTTGCTGTAAGCTCTTTAAAATGGTATAGGTCTCATATTTTATTTATCTTTGGTTAGGGAGAAACAAACCCGTGAACATGGTCACTTGGCCATGTCGCGGTTAAAAGAAAAGTTCATTTTTGACCCATTAAATTTTACGGCGTAACCTAGTGATATCGTAATATGTTAGTTAACTTGTTTTAAGTCATTTTGTAGCATCCTATAGCTCATAAGACTAAGATTTTGAAAATTGCACGCAAGGGTCATTTGTGAAAATCTTTACGAAACACCTTCTTCTTGATCGATTATACAAGAGATCATAAGGGTTTTTAAGGACGTTCTTGGGGTTTTAAAATCTTTGCAGTGAGCTCTTCAAAATGTTATAACTCCTATATTTTAGAACCCTTTGATTAGTGAGGAATTAATTATTGAAAAGGGGCACTTAGGCTATTTTTGACAAATTTGAAAAAATCATTTTCATGCTTTAAAACTTTATAACTCTTGCATGCAACCTTGTGAAATGTCGTTTAACTTGTTTTTATCGTTTCTAGAGTAGCTCAAGGTCAAGTTTAATAGAAATCATGAATTTTCTCAAGACCTGTTATATAAGGTGTGTTTGGTTTTTGGGACATGTGACCACAAAGTAAGGCATAATTAAGCGTGACACAAAGGCTTTTCAAGCAGGTTAGGGGGAATTTTGTAGTGCCCTAGGAACTTGTTAAGATGGCTTAATGGCCAGGCTTAAAGTCCACATTTACTAGTTCAAAAATAGCGCGAAAGTGAGGGGTTTTGGGCATGTTTTAGATGAACCAAAAGTAAGTACCTTACAACTTTTAGAATACATTATTACTATAAGGAACGAGCGAAACTCTTGATTGTTACGCGTAAGTGCTACTTGGATTATTGTGATTTCTACGCCTAAGGACACTTCATCAACTAAGGTTCATTCGACTACAAAGATCCATTTTTATAACACAAGTTTATCAACATGTCGCAACCACCATACTCTAACTATTTCCCTTACACTTATACTCAACGTCAACAACAATTAAGTCCACAACATCAACAATGGAATCAACAGCAAGCAATTTATCAACAACAATTTAATCAACAACATACTCCACAACTTGGTGCAATTCCACCTCCTCAAATGGTTCAAACACCACCAAGTCTTCAAGTTCAACCCTACACAAATGAATTCAATCAACATCCATCAAGGAACACTATGAAGGAACCCACTTGGTTTGCAAAGATGTGTGAAGCTTTAAGCAACCAATAATCAATTCATGAGGCTGGATCACTTGATAGACCTCCAATGCTCTCTCCAGGAAACTACGATCAATGGGTGATAAGGTTCTTTAGGTTTTGTGATCTGAAGAAGCCAAATGGAAAGTTCTTAAAGAAGGTTATCTTGGAAGGTCCATTTTAGATGCCTAATGTCATTGTACCCGGAGATCCAAATGCTAATCCACCAAGAGATGAACAAACGAACATTGCTACTGTTGCAGACTTGAATCCACAAGAACTTCTACACTATGAAGCTGATGAGCTTGCAATGCAACATATCCTTTTAGGATTACCAAACCCAATTCTTCGAAGTGTTGATGCTCAAAAGACTGCAAAGAAAATGTGGGAACATATTCATCTACTTATGGAAGGATCTGCACTCAATCAGGAAGATATGGAATCCAAAATTTACTTGGCTTATGCACACTTCATGATTGAACCTGGAGAGACACTAGAGTCTTATCATCATCGATTTTCAGACATCATCAATGATTTGGATAAACACAACATCATCATGCCAAGAATTGCAGTTAATACTAAGTTCCTGTCTTGGTCCTGAATGGGAGAAGTATGTCATTTTTCTCCGTCAAGCGAAGAATATGCATCATTCTACATACGGATTGTTGTATGATTACTTGAAGCCTCATGAAAAGGAAGTTGATAGGGAAAGGATTCTCCGTGCTCAAATTGCTTCAACGACTAATCCGGAAAATCAACAACTTCCCTTGTATGCTCAAAACAGTTATCCTCCTCAACCAGAAACTCAACCAACTGCTACAATCACACCATATGATCCTTCACAGCAACAATCTCAACAAAATCAATTGGTTCCATACAACAACAACAATTCTCAAGCACTTGTCAGTGAAGCTAGTGAGGATTCTGATCCGTTCGAAGCATTGCAACAAGGATTTGTTATGATTGCTAATGCTTTTAGTCGTTATACCAACAAATCCAACAATCGTATTTGTTCCTCATCTAACACACGTAATCAAGCAGTTGTGAACAATGGACGAGTTGAAGTTCAGAATCGTGGTTATGGTCGTCAGATGGGAGGTGGTCAAGGGTTTAATGTTGTGGGTAGGAATAACAACAGAGCTCAAGTGGTGGAACAGGGAAATGCTCAGAATGGGGTTAATGGTCTTCGATGCTACAACTGCAATGAGAAGGGACACCTGGCTAATGCATGCCCAAAGCCGAGGACTAGGGGCAGTGCTTATCACAAAGAGGCTCTTCTTTTAGCTCTTAAGGATGAAGCTGGTGGAACTCTCACAGACAAAGAACAAAGCTTTATGGCAGATGCAGACTCAGATGATGATATGGAGGACTTGCAGGCCAATGCAGCTGTTATGTTGATGGCTAATATGCAAGAGTTACACATGAGTGACACAGGCCCAGTGTATGACACTGATGGCTTGTCTCAGGTACCCGAACAAACCATATTTATATCTGATTTAATATCTCCGCAAATATCTGAATCCGGCAAGGCTCAGAATGTTCAAAATGAGTCATCCACATCTCATTCCGACGATTTTCAATTAGACCCCGTAGTTACATTTGACGATCAAGACGACCTTATGGTTTCCATTGATAATCAAATTGACTCCGTGGTTATCCTTGAGGATCTAAATAATGATCATGTTGTGACTCACGTTGAACAAGCCGAACTTTTGTCTCATCCAGATCTTGCTCTCTTACTTAAAGACCAGCAATCCAAAATTGAAGAATGTTGTGCATTAAATCAGGACTTGAAAAGTAAAAATGCACTGTTAACCAAGGATTTTGAATGTTTAAAAATGCAACTCAACTTTTTCAAAACTCAAGAAAACCGTGAAAAAGGTTTTGAAGCAGCCTTTACTAAATCTCATCAAAATGAAAAATATTTAGAGAAACAGATGCGTGATCTAGCCGCTTCGAAGAATGCTTTGTTTTCTGAAATAGAACAACTGAAACATGAACATAAAAAGCAAATTAACGCTATCACCTTGGAAAATCAAAAAGCTAAGGCTGAGTTGTTAACTTGTCAAAAACAGTTCTCTGCATACAAAAAGCATTCAACGAATCGAATAGATGATCTTCTTGAAGAAATTATCGGCTTGCAACACAAACTTAAAGAGTTTAAAACTGTTGTTTACAAACATGGTGAGTCAGTAACAGCTATTGAAAAGTTTACTTTAAAACCCAATCCAAATGGATATGGACCAAATCTTGCTGATTACAAACCTAAGCTTTCACTAAAAGCATTCAAACCAAATCCTGAAGTTTCCAGTGCAGAATATAAAATTGATGATACTGTTATGAGTGTTGTTGAATATCATCGTCAAGAGGAATTAGATGCAGAAGACGAGAGTCGATCAAAATTAGAAACGGGTGTTTACAACAAACCTTTTAATTATAAAAAAGCGGTCACTTTCGTCACACCAACGGATTCTTCTAACACACCAAGGATTATCATAAAAACGTCTGAGTCTTCTAATGTTAATTCCCAACCAGATTATGCACAAACTTATGGTCCTTTACCTTCCATCAGTGAAGTAAATTCAAAACCTGAAAATCGCAAAATTCTTATATATTTTGACCTTTTCATGGCTGACCTCAAAACTTTACAACATGAGATAGAATATCATTCTGAAATCAAAGTTCAACATTTTCAATCGCCTCTGGCGCGAGAACAACGAGACATTTTTCAGAAAAATCTTTTACCAAATGTTAAAAATTTGAAAAGTTGTGCATTATCTTGGGAACGGGACTTTCATAAGGAACTTGGATTGATGAAGGTCGTTTTCGAGAAAACAGAAACATCTATTTCTAATACTAAATGTAAAAAGAAAATGTTGAGAAAAGATGTTGATCGACTCTTGGAAGATCTTATCTGTGCTGATGTCCATAATGCTGTGTTGTTTCATTCTTTGCCACATGCATCTGATTATATCTCTGTTGATACTCTTGATAATGTTGTAACTGTTGAGAATTCTGATAATGTGCATCAAATCGAGTCTTTAAAAGTTGAAAATGAACGTTTGATTAACGAGCTTTCAAATGCAAAACGTCGTCTTCAATGGTGTCAAAAAGATTGTCAAAATCGTGAACTTGCTTTGCAAAAGAAAATCAACCAGTTGCAATCTAAATCGTTTAATCCAAAATTTGAGCAACTGGATGATCAAAACGTGTCTTTGAAATGTCAAATCTGTAAATATGAACAAGAACTTGTAAAAGTTAAACAGGAATATGGTGTCATATTTGATTTACTTAAAAAGACTCGTGATGAAGCATCAAACGAGCTTGATCATTTTCTTGCACACACTAAGGAAGTCATGAATTTTTTGGGAAATCTTCGTTCTGAAATTCAAGATTTGATTCACACTATCTTTAAGTCAAGAGAAATGTTAGGAAAGTATGAACAACTTCCGCCTACCGTGATTAAGAGAATAGCACCAGTAACACTTAGTAATCGTGAACCTAGAATCCCTACTGCCAAATCACAAGTTGCTAACGTGCTTCCTTCTACTGAAACAGGAATAGTTGCGTCTTTTCCAAACGTCCGCACTTCACTGCCTAGGAGCACTCAATCGAAGAATAGGAAGTTGCGACCTAAGAAAAGATCAATAAGGAATGCTAAAGTAGAAGAACACCCTAGGACTATGAATAAGACTCACGTTGCTTCCACTACAGATATTGCGTCTAGCAAATGTAATAGAAATCGTGATGTAACGAATGCTAAACCCTTAAGTACTTTTGATATTCAGTCTGATGCACCTTGTGTTATTTTTCGTAAAAGTATGAATTCTGATTGTCATGACAAATGTGTTGCTAAAGCTATAATCTCTCGTTTACGGAATCCTAAGAATCGGAATACCTCTAGGCCCACTAATCATTCTAAGTCTGTGCTTGGGAGACCGCCTTCTTTAGATTCTAAGGCAAGCATTGTTGTCCCTGTAGCTCCGGTTTTACCTCCAAAGAATGTAGTACTACCTAGTGCATTCACTAAGACAAAAGCAAATAGTAGTTATAGATGGCAGAAATGGATATATAACACATTAGGATTTAAATGGATGCCTAAAGTTATTAATGTATGTATGTCTACTATCACTGCTTCAGGAACCCTCTAACATTTCGGGTTCCACATCTACTTCTATTCCATCTGTGTCGTCTGTGTGTAATGCAGGTGATACAGATCATTCTCTGAATTGTTGATAGCGGATGTTCCCGACACATGACAGGCAACCTTAAACTGTTATCAAACTTTATTGCAAAGTTCATTGGCACTGTCAGATTCGGGAATGATCACTTCGCAGCTATCATGGGCTACGGAGACTATATCAATGGGAACATCGAAATCAGCAGGGTTTACTATGTGGAAGGCCTCGGCCACAATCTGTTTTCAGTAGGTCAGTTTTGTGATGGAGATTTGGAGGTTGCTTTCAGGGAGAAAACTTGTTTCATTTGTGATCTACAAGGAAATGACCTTATGTTTGGCCCGCGTAATTCTAGTCTTTACACTATCTCTATGCAAGACATGGTTGCTTCATCTCCTATCTGCTTACTTTCAAAGGCAACATCTACAAAATCATGGCTATGGCACCGTCGCCTCTCACATATAAACTTTCAAACCATCACCAATCTTGCTCGACACAAACTAGTTGAAGGACTCCCACGATTTCGATATTCAAAAGATCACCTTTGCTCAGCTTGTGAACAAGGGAAAAGCACCCGTGCTCATTTTCCTTCAAAGGTGGAACACAGCTCTCAGCATGTGCTTCATCTTCTTCACATGGATTTGTGTGGCCCGATGCGCGTGCAAACGATCAATGGAAAACGCTACATCTTAGTAATTGTTGATGACTATTCACGCTGGACTTGGGTCTATTTTCTTCGAAGCAAAGATCAAGCTCCACATATGATCATCACCTTTCTCACGAAAATACAGGTTCAGCTCTGAAACACCGTTAGACAAATCAGAACAGACAAAGGAACTGAATTTGTTAACAAAACTCTCCGTGAATTTTATGAGAAAGTGGGAATTCAGCATCAGACATCAATTGCACGTACACTTGAACAAAACGACGTTGTTGAAAGACGAAACCGAACGTTAGTGGAAGCTGCAAGAACCATGTTAATCAATGCTAAACTCCCAGATTACTTGTGGGCAGAAGCTGTATCTACTGCATGCTATACTCAAAACCGCTCTATGATTACAAAACGCCACAACAAAACACCTTTCGAGCTTGTCCACAACAGAAAACCGAATCTCAAAAACTTTCATTTCTTTGGATCTCTTTGCTACCCGAATAATGATCGTGATGACTTTGGAAAGCTCAAAGCCAAAGCTGACATTGGAGTCTTTATTGGGTATTGTCATAATTCCAAAGGTTTCCGAATCTGGAATCGTCGAACAAAGGAGGTTATGGAAACGATTCATGCTCATTTTGATGAACTCACGGTAATGGCTTCTGAATATAACAGCTTAGAACCCGGTCACAACCGCTTAAACTTCCCTCAACCCCCATCATCAGCTGAACAAAGCCCCCAGCTTACTCATCAACAAATGGAAAGGTTATTTGCTCCTCTGTTCAGTGACGATATTGATGAACGTGCTCCAGGTGTATCCGTTGTTTCCGCTGCTCAACCTGATACTACTCTTATACCTGATACACCTGCTACAACAACTACGGTTGAAGAAGCACCACCAGTTGACTCCACCACAACAGTTGAAAAAACCGCTTCCAACAATGATGAACCGACTGATGATATTCTGAATGAAGTACCCCCACCTGCAGACTTTGATCCAAATGCGTTCTTTAACCCGTTTGCTAATGAGACTGTTGTACCAGATGTCGCGGAATCTTCAACAAGCCATCTGAATCCTCAAAATCTGCACAATGTATACCAACATCAACCCTCCACACATAGATGGACAAAAGACCATCCTCTGGAAAATATTATTGGCAACCCGAATTAACCAGTCGTTACGAGACAACGTCTTCACTCAGACGGTGAACATTGCATATATGTACTCACTGTCTGCCAATCTGAGCCTAAAAACATTAAAGACGCAATGACAAAAGATACCTGGATTGAATCCATGCAAGAAGAACTCAACCAATTCAAACGTCTTGAAGTATGGGAACTGGTTGAAAGACCAACAGGGGTCTACGTCATTGGTCTCAAATGGATTTGGAAGAACAAATTGGATGCTGAAGGGAATGTTATTCGAAACAAGTCACGTCTAGTTGCTAAGGGTTATCGTCAGGAAGAGGGTATAGACTTTGAAGAATCTTTTGCTCCGGTTGCTCGTCTTGAGGCTGTTCGGATATTTCTCGCGTTCGCGGCTCATATGAATATGACGGTCTATCAGATGGATGTCAAAACTGCGTTTCTCAATGGACAACTTAAAGAAACGGTTTATGTCAGCCAACCAGATGGATTCGTTGATCCTGAGTTTCCGAAACATGTCTACAAACTGAACAAAGCTCTGTATGGTCTCAAACAAGCTCCTCGGGCATGGTACGACAAGCTATCATCTTTTCTCATTGCCAATAATTTCATCAAAGGTTCGGTTGACCCTACTCTTTTTATACAATATCACGGGGCACATATCTTAATTGTTCAAATTTACGTGGATGACATCATTTTTGGATCTACACATAAAAAGTACTCAATCGCTTTTGCAAAACTAATGAAGAAAAATTTTGAAATGTCCATGATGGGTGAACTTACGTTCTTTCTAGGACTACAAGTTCATCAATCACCCCGTGGTATTTTCTTAATTCAGTCCAAATATGCCCTTGAATTGTTAAACAAATTTGGAATGAAAACCTGTGACACTTATGCCACACCAATGACTCATACCAAGAAGCTAGATGCTGATTTAAATGGGAAATTAGTGGACCCTACCAAATACCGTAGTATTATTGGGTCTCTAATGTACCTAACAGCTAGCAGGCCTGATATTGTCTTTGCCGTTTATCTATGCTCCCGTTATCAGTCGAGACCAACTGAAACCCACCTCTCTGAGGCTAAAAGAATCCTCCGATACATCAAGGGAACCATTAACTTGGGGATCTGGTATCCGAAGGATTCTGGTTTTGAACTAATCGCTTTTTCAGATGCTGATCACGCAGGATGTTTAGATTCACAAAAAAGTACTTCAGGAGCACTACAATTTCTTGGTGATAAACTGGTGTCTTGGCAATCGAAGAAGCAGGATTGTACATCGTTGTCCTCAACTGAAGCAGAATATGTAGCAATGTCCGCGTGTTGTGCTCAAGTCATCTGGATGAGAACACAACTCAAAGACTATGGTTACGTATTTGACAGAATCCCGATGTACTGCGATAATCGGAGTGCCATTGCGATCTCGTGCAACTCAGTTCAACACTCGAAATCAAAGCACATCGATCTTCGCTATCATTTCATCAAGGACCACGTGGAACAGGGTACAGTTGAATTATACTTCGTGGGTACAGAATACCAATTGGCAGATCTACTCACCAAAGCCTTGCCTCCCGCTAGGTTTAATGAGTTGGTCTACCGGATTGGTATGAGGTGTTTGACTCAAGAGGAATTGGATGACCTCCTAAAACAGTCTTAAAAACCTGTCAAACATCAAAATATCTTTTGTAAATAATTTTTTCAAAAACAAAATACAAAAATATAAAATCTGATAAAACAACAAAAATATTCTTCTATCTATTTTTCTTTAAACATGTCAAGTACATCTCTTCTTTCAACACTTAAATCTTTCAAAATTCAGTATTTTTTACGATCAAGTGTTGAGGGGGAGAAAATAAATTCTTAACTGTTTCAAAATATCTCTGTACTTGCATGTTATCCTATCCCGGTTGTTTCTTTTATCAATGGTGGTAAATTTTCTGGTTCATTAACACTCCTCGGACAAAAATTTATAACCTTTCATTATTTTCTTAAGTCAAGGGGGAGTGTCGTCAAGTGTGTTTCTTAAAATCTTTCGTTTGGTAACCAAAATGGAAGTTAAATGGCTTTGGATGAAAAAGGAAAAGGTGGAGGGACCAAAACTGCCAAAAGGTTAAAGTCATTTTAATAAAAACACCCACCTAACTTTTCACTTCACATTTAATACTCAAACCAAACTTCATCCTACGCTTAATAATCGTTCAAGAAATCTGTGTTTTGGATCATCAATTTATAAGTGTTTTTGTGTTTATAACAAGTTTTTAAACAATGATTTTGAATTTTTCATGAATCCAACGGTTTAATCTTGAGATATTGTGACTTTTGTGGTTTACGCGTAAGCGCAAGAACACCTAATCATGAATTGGAGTTTGTGGTTAAAAGGGTTGTGTCAAAACGTTCTTAAAACATCAATGATACCATTTTAATCCTCAAAACTTACCCAGAAACACGAATTGATTGATTTTCAAAATAAGGGTTTGATGAGTGTGTAAATGCTCATCATTTTTAGTCAAATCTGAACTGCAAAACGTTTAAAAATGCTCAGATATGCATCAAAATACTGAAAATATTCCAAAATTGCATTTTATATGTTTCAGATGCAAAATGTTTAAAATCAGATGAAAAATGAGCAAAGTTTGCATAATTGGCAGTTTCAGTCCCCCAAGTTTCTAAAATTGTCAAAAATAGTCCCTGAGTCCTAATTTCAAAAGAAAAATCACCAAAGGTCCTTTTAAAATCATAACTTGTCAAAATTAGTCCTTTGGTGAAAAATGTAAAAAGTTTGAGAAAATTACAAAAGTGGTCCTTCAAGTTTGAAATTTGGCAAAAATGGCCCCTGGAAATTGGAAAATGGCAAGTTTGGTCCTTGTACTTTTTGAGATTGTCACTTTCAGCCCTTGGATCAACTTTGAGATATTGGCAGTTATGGTCCTTGTATTTTCAGGATTTGCAACATTGGTCCCTATGTTATTAAACCCCTTCACTACCTTTGGACCATGTCTTAAACAAATTGACCCCTGCCAATCCCTTGTGACCCTGCCATTTGGACCCCCTCTTATTAATAATCCCCAGTCAAACCCCATTTAACTTCTGTCTTCCCTCCCTCACGTGTTAACCACCTCCATCATCACTCCCCTGCACGCATGCCTGCAACGCCTCCCCCTCCTCCACCATCATCTCCCTACTCTACCCTCCACCTCACACTCAAAGCCAAGGTGCATTTAATGCACCTTTGTACCTAACACTCAACCCAGCTGGCTTAGAACCACTTTTGGCGCCAAAACCTTTTAAACGGCTAAGATGATCCCAACACATCCAATGGTTGATATTGTTGCTGGGATCCACTCAGAGGAGAGAGGGAAGACAGTTTGGGTGTATAAAAGAGCAAGAGGAAGCAACAAGAAATATAGTTAGTTAATTTCTTAATAATGTATGTCGTTTCATGGTTTCTTAGTCTAAAATAGATTCTCAGTTGTATTTTAAAGTTTCTTTGTATTCAAGTGAACCATTTCAGTGTATTTCCACTTTACTTAAGTATCAATTTTACTTCAAGTTCAATCTCCATATTGTATGTCCACTGTTGAAATTTCCATTATCAAAATCCTATGCAAAACATCTTAGTGACTTATTTTTAAGCTCAAGTAAGCTCAAACTAGCTTAGTAAAGCTTTCCATAAGCTCACATCTCAGTTTCAATCACCTTTGGACATTGGTCAACAAAAGTCAAAACGGGGCAAATATGATGCAGAATTGGAATGGGTTAAAGCAGACATGGAAATGGGTTGAATTATAGTTTATTGGGTTGGATTTGATAGGTTAGTGGTTCTTGGTCTCACTGTTTGCAAGCCATTGTGGCTAGGGACTGATTGTAAGTTCAAGCTCATTTTTTTTGCATAATCTGTTTAAGTGGTCATCAATAGTTGAAACCTGTTTAATAAGTAGTATTTAGGTTAATTAACTTCAGTTTGATTAGTAAATTAGACTAGTTAAGTGTTTATCTTAGTTTTGCTTTGTAAATCAGCATAATAAGGGTGTGTTTGGATTAACTGTCATACTGTCTCAGAGGTCTATTCAGTGGTTAACTTCTATTGGTTCATGTTTACTAAGCTTACTTGAGCACATTTCAGTCAATAATTTGGGTCTGCAAGCACTGAAAGTCAAACATCAAGTAAAATCTGTCTCATTGTTAATCTGTTGTGATTTTGGAGTTGCAAATCCTTGTTTTGTGTTTAGAATTGTTAAACATAGCTTGCATTGTGTTCATCACACCTTATTACATCAATATCAGTCATAAAATTGGATTCAAAGTTCATTTTGGTCAAAGTTCATCATTATTGTCAAAAGTCAAAATTGCAAAAACCTGTTTTAGGGCCAACTGCAAGGATTTTTCATGGCTTCATTTTTGAGCCATTTTCAGTGAAACTTGGCATTCTAAAAACTTCAACTGGTCTTTATCCTTATTACCATTTTAGTAGAATTTTACAATTTTCTTAAAAGCTCCAAACAAGCTTCTCTTTTTAGTCCTAGTTGCCCTGCTCCAAAAGCTCAGCAATAGCTGAGTTTTCTCATTTTGTGCAGCTTATGCACAGAGCTCATAAGAGCTTCCCAAGGTCTAAGTTTTGGTTTGCTAGGTCTCACCCAGGTCTAGTTTAAGTCTCTATACTTGGTTTTTGTTGTCTAGCTTATTTGAGTGCTTATCTTGTGGCTGCAAGTAACCCCTCAGAATCTGTTTTAGCTTAGAAACTCAAAAAAATCAAATCTTTGTAGCTTGTGATCCAGTGGTTAAAAACAGTTAGGATTTGTTGCATTTTAGTTATTTTAGCAGTTTAGAACTTCTGTAATCAGTTGGTGGCTTAATTTGTTCATTTGGCTTATTTGAGTGCTTAATAATAAGCACTTGCACATCAGTTCCTATTTCCTACACATAAGCACCTGTTTTTCCATTTTTCCTAGCTTCCTTATATAATTTTAGAGTTTTCCTGAAATTTTCAGATTTTTCTAAGTTGACTTGCTATTTTTCTTAATTTAAATTAGTTTTTAAGCATTTTTAATTAGCTTTTAATACAAAAAATTCAGAAAAGGTTCAAAAAAATAATTTTTCATTTTTCTTTGGTTTAGATAAATATAAAAAGTAAGAAAAGTAATTTTCCAGATTTTTCATAGTTTATTTTGTAATTTTTAGTAATTTAATTAGTTTTTAATAGTTTTTAATTCATAAAAAATAGAAAAATAATCAGAAAATTACAAAAATAGTTTTGAAAATTCTATTTTGATATTTTAGATTTTTCTAAGTCTTAATTTTATTTTTCTAGCTTTATTTCCTAATTTCTTGTATTTTAGGCTATTATTAAATAGTTAAAATTAGTTTTTAATTAATAATAATTAGATAATTAGTTATAAAAATAATTTTCTTTTTCCATAAATTTTATTTTATCATTAGGATTGTAAAAATATCATTTTCATATTTTTAGGGTTAATATTGTGTAAATTTCACGTTTTTATTTGTACGTCGCGTAGTTTTTAATTTCAGTTTTATAAAAACATAAAAACAAAAACATCATTTTGCAAATAGTGATAGCGTTTATTTAATAGATTTTATCTTTTTAATTTCCTTTAATTTGCATTTAAGCCGTTGTAATTTGTTGGCTTTTCCTTAGTTATAATCATATTCCAAATCCTTTCCCCGTTCAAATCTCTCGATCACTTTACGTTTGATAATCCATTGCATAGCTCGCTGGGACATAACGACCCGGGGAAAATCTATACTCCTCAGATCTTCATTGCATTCGTGCTTGAGCAGTTTTAAGCTGATTACGGTCTGCCATTCACAAGTGGCAGGCTTGAGTGATTTAGCTTGACTGTTTGGCACGCATCAGGGTTTATGCGTTAATTTGGGTGTGTTCATATGAGAACGTTTTTGGTAATAAAGATTGTTTTAATAGGTTGTTTTTAAGTTGAATTGATCAAATTTAAACCCAGATTTCACCCAGAAACACTAATGATTCATAAATTGGAAATTAGGGTTCAAGTTCATACGAATTGGGTTTTCTTGATTGGCCTTGAATTTGATGTTAAAACTTGGATAGAACAACTTACTATGCCTCTAAGACTTACCTGAAACACTTTGGTGCATATCCTATGGCTAGAAATCATATGCGTAATTCATGAACTTTAGGGTTTTGACTTACGCGTATGACTTTCTACGCGTAAACTGTTTAATGAGCTTTCATACCATGATCTGTTATAAGATGAATGTTAGTGTTAATAATGATGTTCTGATGATGTTATTTCAGGCTTGCTACGCATAAAACTCAGAATCAAGGTC
The DNA here is from genome assembly GCA_019973895.1 of Chrysanthemum seticuspe. Taxonomy (NCBI): domain Eukaryota; kingdom Viridiplantae; phylum Streptophyta; class Magnoliopsida; order Asterales; family Asteraceae; genus Chrysanthemum; species Chrysanthemum seticuspe. The sequence goes on from BPTQ01000006.1 coordinate 157,166,800, forward strand.
ATTGATACTCTACGCATAAGGATCACCTTACGCGTAGAAAGTTATGCGTAAGAGTAATCTTATGCGTAACTGTTACGCGTAAGGTTCTACATAGGGACTACGCGTATCCTGTGAAGGATATGCGTAAACAGTGACTTTACGCATAAGGTCTACTCTTACGAGTAAGCCTTACGCGTAAGTTTTTTATACGCCTACGCATAAGCTCTACGCACAAGGTCTCCTTTTTCCTACGCGTAATATTTCTTACGCGTAAGTAAGGATCCTACGCATAAGCTTGCGTCTACGCGTATACTTCTCCTGTTTACGCATAAGCTACCATTTCTACGCCTAAGCCTTGATCAAACCTTCATTATGAATTGTTACGCGTGCAAACTTGTAAATAAATAAATCATAACGTCACGAATCCAATAATGTCACTAATAAACTTAAACGTTTAATATGTTGTGTTAAATAAGTGATAACATAAACTTTAAAACTTAAAGTTAACTAACTCACGAAACTTACCACGACGTCATTGGACTATTGAACAAACAAGTGACTTTGGACTCGTAACAATCATTGACATTGTACATTCAATAATTAGACAATAAAACCTTCTATTGACTAACATTATGTCTTTCGATATGTTGGTTTTTTTGGCTAATGTTATTTCAGATCACGACATGGCTGCTCAAATGAATGTGGATGCACCTAAGGTTCTCACTATTGCCGATCTCTTCACTAATGGCTATCCAAGGAAAATTGGAAAGAACAATCTCAGAGTTGACTTTGAAAGTCTCACCTCCTCGGAATCTTCATGTCTCATTGCTGTGGATGTTCGAAAGAATCACCCCTACCAGAACATGCTCTCACATTCTGCTACAATACCGGAGATCTACATTCAACAATTCTGGAATTCAATGCAAAGGATCAAGGGTCAAAGTGCGGTGACAGTGACGCTCAATCACAAACAAGTCACCATCACACAAGCAGACTTACGGGCTGTTCTTCTCATTCCTAAAATCGAACCAACCGACTTCTTTGCCACACCTATTGAGGAGACAGTTCTACAATTCTTGATTGATATTGGCTATGATGAAACTTCAGGAACTATCTCTAAGCATTCTCATGTGGAGCTTAAGAACATTCCTCAACCGTGGAGAACCCTCTACATCATCATCACCAAATCGGTCTCTAGTCGTGACAGTGGATATGAGCATCCCAAGCTCATGGAGCTGCAAATATTTTGGTCATTAATCAACAAAAAGGACATCGAAATTGAAGCTCTGATATGGGATGACATGATGACATTTCTCAAAAAGCTTGGCTCAAAGATTCCCTATGTCAGATACACAAAACTGTTGATCCAGAGAGCACTTGGACTTCATCCTGATATCCCCAAGAGGCTCAATGACCCCGACAATCACGACATGTTGACTGAGCCTATCCTATCTGTCAGAATCAAGGAATCGTCAACAAAGAAACAGGGTGCTATGTTACCTGATCACCTACTGACTGACGAAATCAAGAAGCTTGAAACGTACAAAAGGTATCGGGTAGCAGTAAGAGAAGGAAAATTTGGTCATCTCGATGAGAAGTCTTCTAGAACACCTACACAGAGAACCAGAAGAGGCAGTGCAGCGAGTGCTGCAAGTACTAAAAGTCAAAGGAAGTTTCCCAAAAGGAATCCTCCTCGTAAAAGGATTGTTCCCGTTAAGGAAGCTGAACCTATTCCCAAATCTGAACCGCAAAGAGAGCTGGTGGACGAAAGCTCTGAAGATACACAATCAGATGAAGAGGTCTTTCACTCTGAAACTGCACCCGACACTAATCCTTCAGTAGCCAAACCTCCAAGTCCTCCAGCAGACCTAGGAAAAGGGAAGACTCCACTACTTGTACCTTATGATGAAAGCTCAAGCTCATATGAAGAGCAACTGGATAAATCCTACAAGAAGAAGTTTAAAATCGTTAGACACCTTCAAAAAGCTAAAGAATTTGAACAAGATCAAATGCGTGGCCCCGGAGGGTCGAGTGGTGGTGTCCACTCTTCACCAATTCCTGATGCGGTTAATCAACCTGATAAGGGAACTGGTGCCACCACTCTTGTGCAACAGCAACAGCTTGTGGAGGATACTATTGAATATGAGTTTGAGGAACCTGAAACTGAGAAGTCTGAGAAAGATAAAGATGTTGATTATGATAAGTTACTTCTGGATAGTCCTACACGCTCAAAGAAGGAAACTTCTGAACCACCAAAGGACCCGGAGTCTCCTCACATCTCATCATCATCGGATTCATCATCTCACTCTTCACCACCACCATCAAAAAGATCAACCAAATCATCATCCAAATCAGTGAAGAAGCCAACTCTATCTTGGATGTCTCAAACTAAGAATCGAATCGTCAAAGCTGTCAAAAGAGTCAGAAAGAAAGACATGCTCTACAGGAAGCTGAATTTCATTGCTGATCAGATAACGTATCTTCACGATGAGACGGACAAGATGCAAGTTGAAAGGGAATACGTCCTGAAGCTCATGCAAGATGATCTTCAAGGGAAAATGGATGAAATGATCAAAGGTTACACTCACAAGTACCTTCTTGACATTGTTCTCGGAGCTACACAGGAGATGTTTACCAAACAACTTTATCCGAACCTATTGCACTTGGCCAAGCAAACCATGAGATCAACACCAATGTATGTTAGCATCAACCCTGTTGATCCCAAAATCTTCTCAGATGCTGAATTGGTTGACCGGTTAGTAGCTCAAATGTCTAAACGATCTGCAACACTTGCTTCTCACGAAAGCAAATTGTTGGAAGCATTGCTGGAATACCAACTCAAATCTGCATGCCGAGAAGAAGCTGAAAGGCCAAAACGTCCAAGAGACGATGAAGATAGTGATAAGGATAAGGAAAAAGAGTCTAAACGCCAAAAAACAGTCTGGTGAAACATCTTCTATGCTACCTCCACCCCAACGGACTCCTGCTCAACAAAGGTCACCTCCTCGTTCTTCTTCTGAAAAACCTCAGGATTCTTCTGAATTACCACCCCAGACTCAGAATACCGGTGATCACTTTGAGTATACGGGTGGTGACGATGAAGAAGTCCTTGAGCCTCTACAACAACCCACCTCTCCCAAACAAGTTCAGAAACCAGAATCCTCATCTAGGTCTAAACAAAAGAAGAAGAAGGCGCCCATGGTTGACGTCGTATCATGGCTAGATGAAGATAAAACATAGGAATTTGAATGGTTCTCTACTCTTGTTAATTCCACTCCCTATCCTGCTGAATGTCAAGATCTGGTAGACAGTAATACATTGGAGCATGCTAAGATTATGCAAGAAAAGTTCCATGTGAAGAAGATGACGAAATCTGAGTTGAAGCGAATCAAGAATGAAGCATTTCAACTTCTAAAAGACACCTCGGAAAGTGCCATCGAGGTCGAATATCACCTTGAGAACATTGCTCGAGCTATGTCTAACAACATGGATTGGATCAACCCAGAAGCAAACATCGACTTCACCAAACGGGACAACCCTCCATATTACACCGACTGGTCAAAACCTCTACCAACTATTGGCCAACCAGATGAGCCAAGGATTCCATTCCGATACTTCTTCAACAGAGACTTGGAATTTCTTCTACATGGTGGCGATGGTTCAAGGAAATATGCTACATCTTTGACACTTCCTTTCCCGGCAGCAATATACTCTAACTGCATAGCCATCGAGGAAAGAGCTAACCACTTGTTCTCCAACAATGTGGTAGAGTATGACCGTGATGCAATGTATGGGATTCACCATTGGCCGGAATGCCAAAGAATCTACTACAGAAGCTGCCAGATTCAGAAGTCTCAACATGCAGTGTTCAGTACTAAGAGTATCGTTGCCATCAAACACGTTGATCTTTCGTCCAAATGGGACTACACTTTTCTCAAGAAGATTGTGGTCAAAAGGCAAGAAGAAAGGGATTATGCATTCTCTGAAGCTGACTTTGAGAATTTGTCTATCAACGATATTGAAGACATGTACCTTGCCAAAGTACAGGGTCGCATAAGACAATTTTCAACTGAAGTACAACGTGAATTCATCAAGTCACTGCTCATCTTCATCAGACGCATAGTCATCAAAGAACGTGTAGAAGATCTCTAGCTTGCAGTTGAATCATATCAGACCCGTGTTAACTTCACTCCACCTCAGCTCGATCTTCCCGACATCAACCAGCTTCCACAATATACGCTCATCAGCAAACCTTTCGGCGTCGTTTACCGCAGTGAACTTCAAAGAAATTACTTAATGGCGTGTAATGATCTTCACAAGTTTGGGGATCACACTTTGAAGATGGTTAGCGACGGATTGGCTTATAGGTTGAAGGATATACATCAAAAGATTGGGTCTCTTAAGCGATGGAATTCTCAGGATCGAAGGGATGTGAGGAGGATCATCAGAATGATTGATGAAAGGTTGTATCGACGGGATCAGTTCAGAACACTAGAAAGCTTTGTTGGTGGTCGACCCAGGATGAACATCACCGGCTATCAACGCCCAGTTCGTACTCCTGGAAACATCACTGGACTTCCTGGTACCCCTTGAATTGCTTCTTTCATTATAAAATTGGATGTGTGATTTATTATGTCAATGGCTTGTGCACGCATATTAGTGTACAACCCATACTTGTCAAGAAAGGACCCTGTGGTACTCTTCAGTGCCACAATCCTTATAAAAGGAGCGAAAGCTTCTTAATTTTGAGTAAAACCTATCAAACCTTTCATTATTCAAGGTTATGCTCAAAAGAACAAGTACTTCCCCTTATGATTTTCAAAACCTCAACCGTTTATATCACTTGTTGAGGGGGAGTATTTGAAACTTTGTTCACCAATATGTTCTTTGTGTTACTCTTCCCGCAACACTCGAAATGGTCATATTTATTCTCAACTGTTCAAAAATAACATTTTTATATGCCATTTTTTAGGGGGAGAAAATTATGTGATAAGAAATATGTTGTGTAAATGCAATTGCAAATGAATCTGTGTGCTTCAGACTTAACCAACGAATTGACGAAATCTTAACCGTTAGTAACTCGAAAAGACTTGTCCGGGAGGGGTAATAATTTCAAGCTAGTTCGCTAGTGATGTAAACGTGTCTCGCAAAGGACTTGTCCTAGTAGAATGTACCATTCGAGAAACTCTTGGTAGACATGAACTCTGACGGGTTTGACAGCCTTTCGAGGTTTGTCTACACCTTCAAGTTAGTAATTAGAGCTAGTTGTCACCTAAAAGCTGACAATGTAACTCTTTAACTATGCAACGTAACCGTGTCTCGTGGGGGATTGTCTATCTTGAGTGGATCAATTCAAAAAGTGCGCGCTCTTTCCTCACTGTGCAAATAACCGTTAAAACTCTTAAGCACATGTGGAGGGGGAGTACTTATGCAAAATCTCATCTCAACAGTGGTACAAAAATGTTTTCATTCATAAACACTGTGTGAGATTTTTCAAGTAAATGGTTTTATGGCAACATAGGTTAGTCATGGAGTTATAAGGTGACTAAGGTTAGGGATAACCGTCCTATGATCCGCCAGAGCCGGAGGGATCTACCCAAGGACACAACAAACCGGTTAGAATTTAGAAGTCCTTAGGTATGATTGTAAAAAGGAGAAAATGAGAATCGGAGAAAGAAGGAGTTGAAGAATCAAAAAGAAATGCAAAGAAAAGGGTGAAAAGAAATAGCCCTCCAGATTATTCAACTTAGGGCAGACACCGGGTTCAATTCATATGCTACTGATTGTCACTTGATGACGCCGGTATTGAAGATTGAAAGTCATCATGGACCCAGTGACGCATGCACTAAACCTTCTTAGCCACTCAAGTTTCAATCAACAGAAGCTTGTTTCATTCTCACAAGGAACCCTACATAATCTATCGGCTTTCTCCTAGAGATTGCTGATATTGAAGAAGGAGACCCTCTCCCTAGTCTCCACTCAGGAAAACCAAAACGCACAATTGAGTCTAGAGCCACGAGATTCATCAAAAGATCTCTTAAGTACACTTGACATTTCATCACTTGATGTTCAACAATAAGAACATCAGTGGTACGTTATCGAGTCCTTCACAGATCTTAGCAATCTGTCGAGAACATTTATGAGAGGTTCATATCTATGATCCTCAATGATTGAATGGAAACTCCTGCCAGGGTCAACATCAAACAGTCCTGACAGCAGGTCACTTCGGTAACTCCCCGTGGATTACGCTTAGTGTGTCTCAAACGGTCTACAGTCGTGAGGTGATGCTTCGGTGTACCTCAGCGACTCATCTGAACTGTAGATGTACTTCGGTACATCGCGTTATCTCACTTGTGGGACTCCAGTTCAGGAACGGCCTTTGTGAGAATTAGAGTTGTGTTTTCACACTATGCTGTTAACACTCTCGAAGTTCAAACTTGTAAGTGCTGGAATCCGCTTATTACTAACCGTTTTAATGTTTTCTTCTTATGGAAGCTCTGGAGCGGAATGATCGTGCAGATTCTTCTCATGCTCACGCCAACATCATCACTAATGGAAGTTCTATCCAAAAGCAACACAACAGTCAGAATGATTCTTCGTCAAATCAAAGAATCTACAAAGTTAAAGATTTAAAGAACTTCATCAGTACCGAATTCCAACGTCAAAGAGCGTGTGAGCATGTTGAAGAATAACGTGGAGACACTAGAGCAGCGAAGCAGACCTGAGGCAGACTCGATGCAGACAACAACATACTATCACTTTCATCACAAAGAACAATGATCAAAGAACAAAGTTAATGATGACGTCAAAGCAGAACCGTTTAAAGAAAACAATTTCTCTACACTGGGGAGATTGTTCGAATCAAGGCATTTCTTCTCACAAGAAAGAAGAATGTCAGAAGACGTCAAAGCTACTACTACATCAACGCCTTCATCGTTTTTATCACTAACACTTAGGGGGGAGATTGTTGGAATCACTCCTAAACCATAATCAAGTGTTAGTAACTCATATGTAATAGTTAGCTTATTTATGGCCTTTATGTTTGTTATTAGCCTTAAGCTTGTGTAGAAGGCCCATGAGCTTAGGCCCATGTCCATTAAGGAAAGGATGGGAACTAGGAGTGTTGCTCTAGCTTTCCTCCTATAAATACTCTTGTATAACCCTCACTTGAGGGTTGGTTGTTCAATTTATTTCTTTCACATACATCTCTACGCATAACCGGCTACTCATATCGTGTGTATGTGTTTGATTTATTGTTCAATCGCCTTCATCTCTTTCTATTAAGCTTGTGTTGTAAAACTAGTGACCTAACACATATCTTTATAATTTTGAGTATTGACGGTTTTTACCCTTGCACTTTCAAAAATGACACTTTATACCCTCAACTATGGGTTATTGGCAAAATCAGTCCTTATATTATTAACTTTGAAGAAATTACATTTTTAGCCCAAGAAAATTTATCTTTCAAAAATTACAATTTCTACCCTTGTAGTTTTCTAAGAAACATTCACTTGTTTTAGGCCTAAGTCGACCAAAATAAGGGTAAATATAAGCGAGGCATCGAGAGGTTTTTACTATGTTCTTGTTCCTTTCAAGAGTTTGTCGGGTGGTCTTTCTAATGGTTCAAACTATAATTCTTAAGCTCTTATGATTTGGTCGCAATAATTTCCCAAAGTAGGGGGTTGGGCGCCTTATATAAAGGGTGTTTGTTTTGGCGACAACAAGCCAAAAAGAGGACCAATTATACACGAGACAAGCAAATATTTATACGGCGCTATTGATCCTTTAAACACTTTGCTGTAAGCTCTTTAAAATTGTATAGGTCTCATATTTTATTTATCTTTGGTTAGGGAGAAATAAACCCGTGAACATGGTCACTTGGCCATGTTGCGGTTAAAAGAAAAGTTCATTTTTGACCCATTAAATTTTACGGCGTAACCTATTGACATCGTAATATGTTAATTAACTCGTTTTAAGTCATTCTCTATCATCCTATAGCTCATAAGACTAAGATTTTGAAAAGTGCACGCAAGGTTCATTTGTGAAAATCATTACGAAACACCTTCTTCTTGATCGATTATAAAAGAGATCATAAGGGTTTTTAAGGACGTTCTTGGGGTTTTAAAATCTTTGCAGTGAGCTCTTCAAAATGTTATAACTCTTATATTTTACAACCCTTTGATTAGTGAGGAATTAATTATTGAAAATGGGCACTTAGGCTATTTTCGACAAATTTGAAAAAATCATTTTCATGCTTTAAAACTTTATAACTCTTGCATGCAACCTTGTGAAATGTCGTTTAACTTGTTTTCAATGTTTCTAGAGTAGCTCAAGGTCAAGTTTAATAAAAATCACGAATTTTCTCAAGACCTGTTATACAAGGTGCGTTTGGTTTTTGGGACATGTGACCACAAAGTAAGGCATAATTAAGCGTGACACAAAGGCTTTTCAACCAGGTTAGGGGGAATTTTGTAGTGCCCTAGGAACTTGTTAAGATGGCTTAATGGCCAGGCTTAAAGTCCCCATTTACTAGTTCAAAAATAGCGCGAAAGTGAGGGGGTTGGGGCCAGTTTTAGATGAACCGAAAGTAAGTACCTTACAACTTTTAGAATACATTATTACTAGAAGGAACGAGCAAAACTGGATATGGGTCAACATGGAACTTTTTCTCAGAACTCCAAAGCATAAGATTTTCTACTAATAAATGGTGTCAACCCTTATACTTTGTATTATTTTATAAATAACATGGTTTTTATGATTAATGTGATTTACGAGGTTTTATGGAACATAAATCTCGCAAGTGTATGTTTCAAAGTTGGGAACTATTAATTAGTTCGCATAGTGATGCATATATAAGTCGGAATTATAGGCGCCAACTTGCTTGAACATGATCAGGTTTAGATACAAAAATAGGCTTAAATGCGCCAATTTATTAGCATTAGCATATTGTGTTTCTTTGATGCGGTGCGTGATTGAAAAAGACAACAATGTCAAGCCGCTTGGACACAAATACATATCATTCTTTCCAGATAGGTGTCTGTGTTGCGTTGTTGTTTCATATTTCCGTTAACTTGCTCTAAAACAATCATGGAGGAGCCTTTTTTCCAGACAAGAACGATTCATGATATTTTAGCGTTTTTGCTCTGATTTATTGGCCCAAAACTGTATTCTTTACATTCAAATAAAATATGCAAGAAAGGTAAGATGATATGATACATGCACCTTTCCCGTATACCTGCAAACATGTTACAGGTCCTAATGTTTAATTTTGATAACATATTAGTTGAAGGTTTGAAATGAATTTATTATGTATTTTTGTTTGTGGATGAATCTGATGAATTTACTTTTTTACAGGTCCTAATGTTTAACTTTGATAACATACAAGTTGAAGGTTTGAAATGAATTTATTATGTATTTTTGTTTGAGGACGAATCTGATGAATTTACCTGTTGTAACACCCCCAAATTTTGTTATACGCAGCGGAATAAGAGTTGGGGTTTTACTTCATGGATCACAATCGTAATAATGGAAAACGACTCGAAAAGAGACGTTTTTAAAGAAAATAGTTATCATTCATTTATTTAATTCCGAGTTTACATAAAAAGAGGTCCCAACAGTAATTATTGAAATACACATTATTTTATGAATGATAACAAAATGGACGACATTTGAAAGAAAGTCCATAGCCACTCCGTGTCAAGCAGTGCATCAGTTACCAAAGATAAAACATGCTAAAAAGTCAACACAAACGTTGAGTGAATCCATAGTGTTTGTAATAATAATCAGTTGAACACAAGTTGAAAAATAGTAAAATTTGTAGTATCGTAGCACATCATATTGCCTTAAGTCTCATGAACGCAAACCTTAACCGGTGTAGTGTAATTGTCATAATGACATGGTTACAAGCATCATAATGATGATGGGAGCAACTGTGCCCTCGTGTAAGGAGTTTGCCAATTCTCCTGTTTGTCCCCAAATAAAGTGCATTTGGTTACCTGACCGGCTAACAGAAATAGGGCGTCAACTGCCAATAGATCTATTCACTATATTCGCGTTCACTTGTAAAGTGATTAATGGTTCATGATATGAGGGACTTTCAGTGGCAGGTGTAAGTAACTTAAGCAATAGCAATCAGGTGTAGGTGTAGATTAGAAAAATACTTGTGTTCGTGTTTGTAGCATGTATCTCCTCACGAGTTTGAAAAACAAGTAAAAAGTGGGACTATGAGCTCACAGTAATATGTAAAAGTATAAAGTACTTGTGAAAGTAAATAAAAATAGTTTAGCATGTATCTCCCCCAAAAATAGTATAAAACAAATTGAAAATGGGGCTATGAAACTCACCTCGGTGTTACCGTAGTCTGGATGAAAAATAAATTAAGTATTGTGAATAAACGGCTCCAACCCGTGACCTGAGTTCGTATGTCAAGTTTTTAGTATTCGAATTCAAGTGTATGTGATGATAATGTTTTATCGACGGTTGAGTGAACATGAAGTCTCTTAAAATTTTGGTAATACTCATCATACTTATTTTTATGGCCCGGTCGATCGTTTATAAGTTTTATCAAAACCCGAATTGTTAAATATGATATGTTACCAAAAATGTTATGTTTCATATCTTTATAATTTTGAGTATTGACGGTTTTTACCCTTGCACTTTCAAAAATGACACTTTATACCCTCAACTATGGGTTATTGGCAAAATCAGTCCTTATATTATTAACTTTGAAGAAATTACATTTTTAGCCCAAGAAAACTTTATCTTTCAAAAATTACAATTTCTACCCTTGTAGTTTTCTAAGAAAAATTCACTTGTTTTAGGCCTAAGTCGACCAAAATAAGGGTAAATATAAGCGAGGCATCTAAAGGTTTTTACTATGTTCTTGTTCCTTTCAAGAGTTTGTCGGGTGGTCTTTCCAATGGTTCAAACTAGAAGTCTTAAGCTCTTATGGTTTGGTCGCAATAATTTCCCAAAGTAGGGTGTTGGGCGCCTTATATAAAGGGTGTTTGTTTTGGCGACAACAAGCCAAAAAGAGGACCAATTATACACGAGGCAAGCAAATATTTTTACGGCGCTATTGATCCTTTAAACACTTTGCTGTAAGCTCTATAAAATGGTATAGGTCACATACTTTGTTTATCTTTGGTTAGGTAGAAACAAACCTGTGCACATGGTCACTTGTCCATGTCGCGGTTAAAAGAAAAGTTCATTTTTGACCCATTAAATTTTACGGCGTAACCTAGTGACATCGTAATATGTTTATTAACTCGTTTTAAGTCATTCTCTATCATCCTATAGCTCATAAGACTAAGATTTTGAAAAGTGCACGCAAGGGTCATTTATGAAAATCTTTACGAAACACCTTCTTCTTGATCGATTATAAAAGAGATCATAAGGTTTTTAAGGATGTTCTTGGGGTTTTAAAATCTTTGCAGCGAGCTCTTCAAAATGTTATAACTCTTATATTTTACAACCCTTCGATTAGTGAGAAATTAATAATTGAAAAGGGGCACTTAGGCTATTTTCGACAAATTTGAAAAAATCATTTTCATGCTTTAAAACTTTATAACTCTTGCATGCAACCTTGTGAAATGTCGTTTAATTTGTTTTTAATGTTTCTAGAGTAGGTCAAGGTCAAGTTAAATAAAAATCACGAATTTTCTCAAGACCTGTTATATAAGTTGTGTTTGGTTTTTGGGACATGTGACTACAAAGTAAGGCATAATTAAGCGTGACACAAAGGCTTTTCAACCAGGTTTGGGGGAATTTTGTAGTGCCCTAGGAACTTGTTAAGATGGCTTAATGGCCAGGCTTAGAGTCCCCATTTACTAGTTCAAAAATAGCGCGAAAGTGAGGGGGTTGGGGCCTGTTTTAGATGAACCGAAAGTAAGTACCTTACAACTTTTAGAATACATTATTACTAGAAGGAACGAGCGAAACTGGATATGGGTCAACATGGAACTTTTTATCAGAACTCCAAAGCATAATATTTTCTACTAATAAATGGTGTCAACCCTTATACTTTGTATTATTTTATAAATAACATGGTTTTTATGATTAATGAGATTTACGAGGTTTTATGGAACATAAATCTCGCAAGTGTATGTTTCAAAGTTGGGAACTATTAATTAGTTCGCATAGTGATGCATATATAAGTCGGAATTATAGCACCAACTTGCTTGCACACGATCAGGTTTAGATACAAAAATAGGCTTAAATGCGCCAATTTATTAGCATTAGCACATTGTGTTTCTTTGATGCGGTGCGTGATTGAAAAAGACAACAATGTCAAGCCGCTTGGACACAAATACATATCCTTCTTTCCAGATAGGTGTATGTGTTGCGTTGTTGTTTCATATTTCCGTTAACTTGCTCTAAAAAAATCATGGAGGAGCCTTTTTTCCAGACAAGAACGATTCATGATATTTCAGCGTTTTCGCTCCGATTTATTTGCCTAAAATTGTATTCTTTACATTCAAATAAAATATGCAAGAAAGGTAAGATGATATGATACATGCACACTTCCCGTATACCTGCAAACATGTTTCAGGTCCTAATGTTTAACTCTGATAACATATTAGTTGAAGGTTTGAAATGAATTTATTATGTATTTTTGTTTGTGGATGAATCTGATGAATTTACTTTTTTACAGGTCCTAATGTTTAACTTTGATAACATATAAGTTGAAGGTTTGAAATGAATTTATTATGTATTTTTGTTTGTGGACGAATCTGATGAATTTACCTATTGTAACACCCCCAAATTTTGTTATACGCAACGGAATAAGAGTTGGGGTAATACTTCATGGAATACAATCGTAATAATAGAAAACGACTCGAAAACATACGTTTTTAAATAAAATAGTTATCATTCATTTATTTAATTTAGAGTTTACATAAAAAGAGGTCCCAACAGTAATTATTGAAATACACATTATTTTATGAATGATAACAAAATGGACGACATTTGAAAGAAAGTCCATAGCCACTCCGTGCCAAGCAGTGCATCAGTTACCTGAGATAAAACTTGCTAAAAAGTCAACACAAAGGTTGAGTGAATCCATAGTGTTTGTAATAATAATCAGTTGAACACAAGTTGAAAAATAGTAAAATTTGTAGTATCGTAGCACATCATATTGCCTTAAGTCTCATGAACGCAAACCTTAACCGGTGTAGTGTAATTGTCATAATGACATGGTTACAAGCATCATAATGATGATGGGAGCAACCGTGCCCTCGTGTAAGGAGTTTGCCAATTCTCCTGTTTGTCCTCAAATAAAGTGCATTTCGTTACCTGACCGGCTAACAGAAATAGGGCGTCAACTGCCAATAGATCTATTCACTATATTCGCGTTCACTTGTAAAGTGATTAATGGTTCATGATATGAGGGACTTTCAGTGGCAGGTGTAAGTAACTTAAGCAATAGCAATCAGGTGTAGGTGTAGAATAGAAAAATACTTGTGTTCGGGTTTGTAGCATGTATCTCCTCACGAGTTTGAAAAACAAGTAAAAAGTGGGACTATGAGCTCACAGTAATATGTAAAAGTATAAAGTACTTGTGAAGTAAATAAAAATAGTTGGGCATGTATCTCCCCCAAAAATAGTATAAAAAAATTGAAAATGGGGCTATGAAACTCACCTCGGTGTTACCGTGGTCTGGATGGAAAATAAATTAAGTGTTGTGAATAAACGGCTCCGACCCGTGACCTGAGTTGGTATGTCAAGTTTTTAGTATTCGAATTCAAGTGTATGTGATGATAATGCTTTATCGACGGTTGAGTGAACATGAAGTCTCTTAAAATTTTGGTAATACTCATCATACTTATTTTTATGTCCCGGTCGATCGTTTATAAGTTTTATAAAACCCGAATTGTTAAATATGATATGTTTCCAAAAATGTTACGTTCTATATCTTTTTAATTTTGAATATTGACAGTTTTTACCCTTGCACTTTCAAAACTGACACTTTATACCCTCAACTATGGGTTATTGGCAAAATCAGTCCTTATATTATTAACTTTGAATAAATTACATTTTTAGCCCATGAAAACTTTATCTTTCAAAAATTACAATTTCTACCCTTGTAGTTTTCTAAGACAAATTCACTTGTTTTAGGCCTAAGTCGACCAAAATAAGGGTAAATATAAGCGAGGCATCGAGAGGTTTTTACTACGTTCTTGTTCCTTTCAAGAGTTTTCCGGGTGGTCTTTCTAATGGTTCAAACTAAAAGTATTAAGCTCTTATGGTTTGGTCGCAATAATTTCCCAAAGTAGGGGGGTTGGGGGCCTTATATAAATAGTGTTTGTTTTGGCGACAACAAGCCAAAAAGAGGACCAATTATACACGAGGCAAGCAAATATTTTTACGACGCTATTGATCCTTTAAAAACTTTGCTTTAAGCTCTTTAAAATGGTATAGGTCTCATATTTTATTTATCTTTGGTTAGGGAGACACAAACCCGTGAACATGGTCACTTGGCCATGTCGCGGTTAAAAGAAAAGTTCATTTTTGACCCATTAAATTTTACGACATAACCTAGTGACATCGTAATATGTTAATTAACTCGTTTTAAGTTATTCTCTATCATCCTATAGCTCATAAGACTTAGATTTTGAAAAGTGCACGCAAGGGTCATTTGTGAAAATCTTTACCAAACACCTTCTTCTTGATTGATTATAAAAGAGACCATAAGGGTTTTTAAAGACGTTCTTGGGGTTTTAAATCTTTGCAGCGAGCTCTTCAAAATGGTATAACTCTTATATTTTAGAACCTTTTAATTAGTGAGGAATTAATTATTGAAAAGGGCACTTAGGCTATTTTTGACAAATTTGAAAAACTCATTTTCATGCTTTAAAACTTTATAACTCTTGCATGCAACCTTGTGACATGTCGTTTAACTTGTTTTTAATGTTTCTAGAGTAGCTCAAGGTCAAGTTTAATAAATATCACGAATTTCTCAAGACCTGTTGTATAAGGTGCGTTTGGTTTTTTGGACATGTGACCACAAAGTAAGGCATAATTTAAGCGTGACACAAAGGCTTTTCAACCAGGTTAGGGGGCGTTTTGTAATGCATGTTTTAGCGACCAAGTCAAAAACAAAAACGAGTTTTAACTTTGTTGCATGCTATGACAATTACGTAGGACTTATCTACTATATATTTAACTTGTTTAAGAGTCTCTATTAGTGCCTTAATGTTTAGCAATGTTGCATTAACTAGGGTGTGTTTAGTCTTGCTCGACATAAACAGAAAGAAAGTAAAAGTTGCCGTATAGTTTTGATTCTTCATGACACTAAGTCTAGACTACATATAAATGTTTTTAAACATGAAAAATGATTAAAGAGGGGGTTGGGATAACTTACTACACTTGTCAGCTTAGTTGGACAAGAAAATGCCTATATAACAGCTTATATGGTAACCATGCTTCTACGAACCCTCTAGGCTTTTCTCTTCCTCCTAGACCACTCTAAACCCTTCCTTGGCTTGTACTAGAACCCTTAGATAGGAGAGAAACTGAATTTGTGTGTGTTTGAGGTGTGGTTCGAATGGGATGAGCAAAAATGCATGGGAATGCCTTGCTATTTATAGAGTGGAAATGAGAAGGCTTTGGAAGTTGTCTAAGTCATCATGTTGTGTAGTAGGGGACAAGACTAGGTGTCATGGTGTTGTATGAATCCAAGTGTTGGAATGGGGATTAAAGGATGGTGTGGTAAAATCTCCTTCATGTAAAATTTTGCACCATTTTGTCCATAGTAAAAATATCAAGGGGACACGACTATGTGGAAGTTTAGGGCACCAAAAGAGTCTCTTGTGGCTAGAAGATGAACATGTAGGACTTAGGAACTAAATTAGTTAGGTTTTAGTTCATTTTTAACCATAAGGTAACTAGGGGTTCGATTTGCTTAAAGGGGTGGTACCAAGGCTATAAGATGTTGTACATAGTCTATTTAGGGTTTTACTAGGGTTTTAGTGATATGGAAAATATATGGTTAAGCCTTTAGTTGAGTTTATAAAAGTTTAGATTAATTTAGTTACGTTTAAAATAAGTAAAAGTATTGTTTTTAGGTTTTATGCATTAGGAACTTGTACATTATGTTTAAGGACTTGTACTTAGGGTTATTAAATATAAGAAATATATTTTTAAAGCCTTGTGCATGAAAGACTTGTAATATGTGCTTTTAGGGTGAGTACACTAAGGTTTATAATGAGCTTAATATAATTATTACCTTTTTATGCTTTAATGACTTGTACCTTGGCTTGGAAAACTTGTACTTTTATATTTTTGTAGAAAACATGTCCCTATTAATTAGGGTTTGTAATTCGTCCACATAAAATCATGGTTTTGGAAGTTTAGGGTTTATACCGGGAGATATCGTAATAGTAGGGTTTTGTGTTTAAAAAGCTTGTACTTTAGCTTTGGAGTGTTTTACTTGAGGTTTATGGTTTAGTTACCCAAAATCGTGATTATAGCAATTCTAATAACAAAAATTTAGCTTTGAATGCTCGTTAACGGATTAACGTACAGTGGTAACTGAAAGTTGGTAAAACTTTGGTACTTGACTTATAAAATGTTTATGTTGAAATAAACATGAAGTAGGTCGGTGTCGGTCCGCGGGTTAACACATTCATTAAGGATGTGAGTTACGTCACATGAAAGGGTAGTAGTCAAACAAGTAGATATTGTAAAAAATATTATGCGTAGAAAATGGATAAGTATTCGTGATAAAATTAAGGTGAAATTACCAGTTGTTACACCTATTTACAGTGCTTTTGTTCTTGAATTAAGCTGACATAATTTTTATGTTGTCATATTGTAGGGGATGACATCAATCGAGATTATTGTTGCTTTCTGTGTAATAGCTATATGATAGCAGGGTTCGGGGTCGAGAAAACATTTTTTCTACAAGCAAACTTTTCAACCCTCTAGGAAGTGAACCTAATCGTTGTAGTGTAGTATGGGGTGAGCCTCGGGGATTGATTTCATTCTCTATGGGAATAGGAATGCTAGAAAGAGATATATGACGAGAAGGTGGGGTTGAGGATGATTCTTTTTAGTCTTTTTATGTTTTTTATAAAGCAAGGATAAAATCTCGGGGTATATGATTTGGGGTGGTACTTCTACTGATTTCACTACTTTAACTAATTATCTAATTTTTTAATTAACTAATGATAGTTTATGCTAATTGAGGTTTGCTCGTATGATGATTAAAGATGTGTTCACTTAGATGCTATTAATCCTTGGTTATCTTTTATTGGACGGTTGAATTGTCACTTCCTTTATCTTAATTGATGCGTTGTATTCCGATTAGTCATAGGGGGGTGCCTAATTTCTTAGTTCTATGAATTGTAACTCTCCTTTAGAATACCCGGGATCGGCAAGTGCAATAGCATCTCCCCCAAATACACTATTATCATAAAGCTACAACTCACGCAATAAACACAACGATGGCCTAGGTGCACTCCTATGGCTTTTTGCTATTTAGGATGCTCAAGCTCGCAACAATGAAAGAAAAAGCCAGTTTTCCTTAATCTAGCGTCTACCAATTAAGCCAACAGACAACCTAACAACAATCAATAACTAGGTTTCATAGATCTAAGCAAACACAAGAGTAATTTAGCTAGACATGTTAAACAAGAAAGCATACACACAATCAATTGAACATGGGGTAGAGATGATGATAAATTAGATAAACAAACTTATCTTGCAATGTAAAATAGGGTATGGGACCCTATAATACTGTCCAATTCAGACTACAACTGAGTTAGGATTTGCTCTCCAAAATTCTACCTCCTTAAATAAAGAAAAATCGAATTCTATATATAGATTTACAATCGCGACGGCGTCACTTTTTGCTAGTGACGCCCGTCAGGTCGCCGTCATTAGGGTTTCGTTTGGGCCAAGTCATCGTTGGGACGGCATCACTTGAGATGTGTGACATCGTCAGTCTTCATGTAGGACGTCGTCTGAATCTTGGATCATGGGCGTCTGGTGTAGTTTTTGTGAGTGACGCCTTCCAGAAATAAGGTGTGACACCGTCAGGCTTTAGGACCAGAAATTCCGCTAAGCCATCGCGTGCACTTTTGATCAAGTCTTCAATAGAGGGACGACGTCGCCCTTTGGATGGGACACCATCAGGTGTGCTGGAGTACCTTTGATCTTGACTTTGACATTTTCTTCATCTTTTCGCTCCTTTTCGTCCAAATATACTTCATTCCAGCAGTTTGCTTCCAAAAGACCTTAAAAGTGAAAAGGAACGATTTTAAGCAGTAACATATATAAAATGTGTCGATTTAGGGCTTAAATAACCCCCTAAAAACATATGTTTTAAATACTTATCAAATATACCTACACTTGGAATTTGCTTGTCCTCAAGCAAATGTGCTTTTGGCCAATCAATTTATAAGTTAGGGGGCATGAACCACTGGTTTTAGATATTCTACAACAAGTACAAGAGCCACAATAGTCGTAACAAGCACGGAAATTATACACTAGAACCTCACAATTGGTGTTTATATGAAATATAATATGAATGGAAATGGAAGATAAACACTCATTACCTGGCATAGTACATAGATTACCATAAGCTTGAGAATAGATCAAACCTCCATCGATTTGGCGTAAGTACCTAGGAATAACTATCTAATAGGTCTTTACAAGGGTTGTAACAATTAGGCTTAGGGTAGGGATGTAAAGGGTTTTGTTGGATAGGGGATATTTAGTGGTGGCAAGTCAAAAATCTTTTGTTACAAGCATGTAAACCGTGGCGTTGCTAAGCCAAGACTCGACTCACTAACATTAGATAACTTAAAACAAAACACAAACACAAACTTAAAAACATAAACATAAAGATAAATGTAGGATGGTAGCCCGTATGTTTTTCTCATTTTTTTTGAACAACTCTTTTTCTCTTTTTTTTCGATTTTTTTTCATACCTTTTTGTTAGGAATTAGAAATTCCATAGTGAAGAGTCGGGCACCCCAACTATTATCTAGCATAAGTTAGCTCGTAGACATATCGTTTTTACATGTTTGTTAGTTAGTTATTAGCTTAGTTTAGCTTAGAGTAACACCGTGGAGGAAGGACGGGTCTTTACCCACTGTATACCTGATCCACAGTCCGACAGGAGGACGAGTAGGTTGTAACTATAAATACCCCTTCCATCCTTGGAAAGGGTAGTGCTTCTTTCATAATCTAACCTTTTCTTTTTGTTACTCTCTCTCTCTCTCAGATCACCCTCTCATGTCTTTCACTCTCTATAATGGCTCTCTTGTTTAATTATAATCCTAGACCACCCGAATTATCTAAACAACATAAAATATACGATCCTACAAAATGGCTCTCTTGTTTAATCATAATCCTAGACCACCCCGAATCATCTAAACAACATAAAATATACGATCCTACAAATGGTATCAGAGCCATGGTTATTGTGTTTTGATGATTTTGTGTGGTTTTGAATCATGTTAAAACTGTTTTTTGTATCACTTTTATGGTCGAAAAATTATTTTTTTTCCTACTTGTTTTCTGAAAACAGTTTTATACTTGTTGGTATGTATCCATTTTGGTTTGTTTGTTGTGTATCCTTTTGGTTCAATAAAAGTCATGGTCCCAACATATGTCTTGGTCAGTTTTATGTCCAAACAGCATCCTTCTTGTGATCTTTGTTTCAAATCATTGAATATTTGTGGTCAAATTGTGGTCAAACATTGGTAAAAAAGGGTCACATAAAAAGTCCTTATGATGCTTTTATGGGTTATATGAATCTCGTTAGTTCCTTGTGGTCAAATACGGGTCAAAAGATGGTTTTTCTTTATGCAGTTTCTGGGTCTATTCTAGTTTGTTCTTGACTGCAAGTTGGGATATTTCTTCCCTGCGTTTTGTGGTTAACAAGGATGCGAGTTGGGATAACTTGTACGAATGTGAGTTGGGATAACCTGTACGAATGCGAGTTGGGTTAACAAGGATGCGAGTTGGGATAACCTGGATGCGAGTTGGGATGCAGTTTGACTTTTGAGTCAACTGTGAGTTGATAAAGTCAACTGTGACTTGTCACAATCTTGAATGCGACTTGTCACAATCTTGAATGCGACTTGACACAAAAGCATGTATGCTACTTGACTGTAACAAAGAAAGAGATGAAGACAGAGTTGACCTATGACCACTACACCATACCATCAAGACCCTAATGACCTCAGTTCAATTCATCATCAATCAACATAAACATATATCAAATCCAAGATCTCAGATTCGCTTTGTTTTGCTTCGAATCTCTTTTGAGAAACCAAGATCTTTTAGATCTTTGCAAAAACCAAACGATTCATCATTGATCAATGTATTACACCAATATCAAAAACAAACATGAAAAGTAGCTACATCAACTAACGAGTCTACATAAACCATTAACACCATTCCATCGTGACTCTACAAACATCATTCGTGCTAGTATCAAAAACTCATTACAAGACTCATCAACACCTTCCAAGACAAGACAATGTATCAAAACCTCAGATTTTTCCATGTTACAATACTCCACAGATCTCAAAGTCATCACATGAAAAAGAATCATCATCGGCACTTATCGAATGAAAAAAAATGAATCTCAGTTTTCTCTTTCATGGTTTTAACAAGACCTTTTCAGATCCATAACTCCACAATTGATAACATCATTGATCTATAAGCCTTTGACAATATTCGAATGTAATGAAGAGTTTTTAACAATTATGTTAAAACTAATCATTTATTCGTTTTATTAGAGACTACATGAATCGACATCTAATGATGAAAATGATCTCAGTTTCTCATGGGTTAAAAACAAATAAAAGATCTTTTCAGATTCTTTCAAACCCTAAGAAATCTTCATTGATCTCCTATTAGTAATTACTATCTAAAACAAAAGGTGAAAAGAATATAATTTCTTTGTTTTTTTTTACTTGCTCGCTACAAACAAAAGCAATGATATTAATAGGAGGATCGATCTCAGCTTTTTTCATTTGTGTGAGGTTCTTTAAACTCATAGATCTTAAAAGATCTATACACAAATGAAATATTGCCTCATAGATCAAAAAAAATTCTGTTGATATACGAAGTTAAAGAAAAGGTTATAACATTTATGTTACCCCTTTTGCTTTGATTCGTGTATAACCTTAAACAAATATGAGGTTCTTGAGTTAACTTACCCACTACTTCCATATGATCTCGATTCATTTCTCTTCACCTCATGCCATCTCTGTGGCGAGGACTTGTCTAATCCCATTCGAGAAATGAAATGATTAACTTGTCTCTTTCAGATTTAATTTTTGATGTGGTGGATGTTGAGATGAGGTTAGATGTATGAGAAGGAGGCGACTGTTATTAATCTAGGGTTTGGTGATATGTGAGAATTTTTAGGGCAATTGAGGGATTGATACGTTTTTATAACCCATTTTATTAGGGCAACATTTTTGGAATGGGTCATGTTGAGCCATGTTGGGTCGTGTAGTATTTTAAGTGGGCATGCATACAGGTGGAATTAATATGGGTTGCTACTTGGGCCGTGTATCTTGATTTACTTAATTTATCTTGGCATGTAGACAATTTATTATGGGCCGTGTTAATGCTGGATTGAGCCGATTTTGTTGAGCTGCTACAACGTGTTAACCACAAGTTTAGTATCAATCGAATTTTTGTGTTAAATGTTAGTACATTAAGAATATGTCAAAGGTATATGTGATAAGGTTGGACTGCACACTGCTTGCATTGAACTTTGGAGTTAATTTGTTACATGGGCTGAATAGATACCTTTTTTATGATTGGGCATGAAGTTGTAACAATGGACTGTGTCGTTCCGTGCTAAAGTGAACCAGGCTTAATGGATTTTAGATCGAATGACTATTGGTGATAATGAAATTCGATAATGATATTTAATTATAAGATTTGATGATGAGATTGGGTATGATGATGACATTTTTTTGTGTTATGGGGTTTGATACGTTGGGTTATACATTTTCACGGAGAATATTATGTCACGGCTTGAATTGATGGTTGAACAAAGTTGACTATGGGGTTGTTTGTACGATATTTCTCATTGGGATTTGAAGTAAGGTTTTCCGGGCACGTTCACTTATTTCGTCTTCTTTCTTTCTACCCTTCCGCAAAGATGACTTGTTTGGGAACTTATAGAGTGTGATAAAGACTTGGCTATTTAGTTACGTTTGTGATTCTTTCTCGCTTAACCCACAACGTAACTATCACTTCGGTGTCTCACGCAGTTGAGGATACGTCAAGATGTTTTGTACATTGGGTACACCATTTCTTTTTCACAAGGATTAGTACAAGTTTAAGTAACAAATCTGGGGAATTCTACTTCATGTTCAAATCTAGTATATCGGGTTTACGTCACCAAGTAGTCACAGCAATAGCCGACAGAATATGTGGAAGATGTACTTACTAAAGTATGTAATGGATGAGATGTGATCAGCAATTCCCATGAGATATTCGGTGATACAGATGTCAAAGACACTTCACAGTCTAAGCAAAATCTTTCTTGAATCTTCAGCGTCAGTCGTTATTTTTTCAAGATGTTTGCTTAGGACAAGAAATTTTCGTGCAGATGGTAGTACACGTTATGATGCTTCCGAAAGTTCGAAACCATCATGGGGGAGAAACGTGTACTTTGATGTCTTACGGTAAACCTCAGGTGAAGTAGTGTATACTACTCGACTTAGTATGGTTTGTGAAGTTGTCTACATATGGGTAAAGAATTGTTGATAATGTTGTTGATGTTGGATAATGAACCGTTGATGAACCGCTGCATGTTCCCCTAAAATAGATATTCACTGAAACCAAAGTTGTCATAACACATTCAAGCTGACATTGTTTACGGTTTTGTCTTGATTTTGTAAAATCCCGCGAAAGAATCTATTTCTCGGTTTAAATCATAGACTTGTAAAATCCTGTGACAATGGAAACATCCTGGTAATTGTAAAGTGCATTTCGAGATCTATCTTACGGTTTATTCTTGGTTTTGTAAAATCCCGCGAAAGAAACTATTTCTCAGTTTAAACCATAGAGTTGTAAAATCCCGTAATGATGGAACCATCTTGGAGAAAGGAAAGTGTATTTCGGGATCTTATTTGATGCTAGTGCTACGGGTTCTGTTTCAAAGAAGAGATAAAATGGTGTACTTCATGAATTGGATGTGTGTTTGGATATTCATCATGGCAGTTTGGTTATTACATGGTTTTACGGGGTTATGTGCTTTTAACCATGGTCGGGATGAAAACCATTATCATAGTTCACTTAAAACGTCAAAGGAGGCTAGATGTGAGCTTTTAACCAGAAGATGTGACAACGGGGTTAATTCACCATTATTTATTTGAGGTTGAAGTGAAATATCACGGGCGAGTTTACTTAGTATCTGAAGATATCGGGGATGGTTGGATGAAGATTCTTAAAGATCCTTGTTCAAGCTTATTATCAAAAATGAAGACTTGGAAATCTAGTTATTGTTGGGTGACTTTTTCCTTTTCTTTTACCACTTGGGGGAATTGGGCTCTTACCACCAAAAAAAACTATCACTTTAAGGAGTTACGTTGTAGTGCTCAGTGTCACATTGAATTGTGGATTTTCAAGAGGTGATGTACGTCTAATACTTGATGGTTGGTTGGTTGAAGAGTATAGAGTACTTAGAGATTCAAATGGGCATGAATTATTGGCACCGCTCTTTGTTACATATGTGCAAGTTTAAGTCACGAGTTCGGGTTAATTCACTTCATAGTCAAATTCATCATATTGGGTTTTCTCCATTAACTGTCACGACAAAGAGCCTATTGAATGATAATGGGGTTGATTACAAGTTTGCCAAGAGTAGATGAAAAGAGAGAGATTATGACGTTTGAACACAACAGTTCAAGCCTCATTCTCTAAAGAACAAAAAAGTGTACGTCTCAGTGCGCTTTATCTTCGAAAGAAGAGAAATCTTCTTATGACGTTTGAACACAACAGTTCAAGCCTCGTTCTCTAAAGAAAAGAAATGTGTACGATTCAGTGCGCATTATCTTCTGAAGAAGAGAAATCTTCTTACTTATGACCATTCTCATCAACATGCTTCAGACTTTTTCCATGCGCTTTCAGTCATCAAGTGAACCGGACTACTGTTAATTGTTCTGTTATTCCACTTGCTCAATTATAATGACGATGGCGAAATCATATGCTACCTTTGAGGGGGAGAAGTGTGAATAGACTACATTTGGATGATGTTCACTTATTCAATCAAGAATGGAAACTCCGTATGCAATTCTTGAGGGGGAGAAGAAGTGTGAAACTACTGCATGATGATTGATATATGAGAATAAATGGTCAAACGGCGCCAAACTCATGTAAGAACCGAGCTTCTTCTTATCGGGTCATCTTTACATGGAGTTTCTTGTAAGAGTCGTTGGTTGACATCTTCTCACGTACTGATGAGTTTAACGACAAAGTGCTTCCAGTTGCGGGGCTGATTTCCTTGATGAACATCTTTTTGTTCTTGTTTGATTGGGAGGGATTTGAGCTAAGGGATTTGCTATTTATAAGTTAACGGGAAGGAATTTGGTGAGAAGAAGATGTTAACATTCTATTCCCCAAACGGACAATCTAGAAGAAGGTCGAGTCTATAGTCGGTTCTACATTTTCTGCTCTATGTTAGAAGACTAAAAGACGAGTTGCATTTGATTATCAAAAGACTTCTTCTTATTCTAGACATTTATTAAAAGATTGTCGGTTTAGGGGAGAGCACTAATTGCAGGAGAGTGAAATGCCAGATTTAATCCCCAATTAGACTTGCTCACATCCTTCCGTAGCAAGTTGATTCTCACAAGAGTTCAAGTGTTCTTCTCAATAAATTTCTAGTATACGGGCTTACAATGAGTTGCTGATTCTGAAGTATCAAAACCAGCAAGGGGGAAGGAGACATACATCTAAACACGAGTAAACTTGATGAGCTTAATACTTCTAAGTGATTGAAGAAATCCCGGGAAGACATATGTCATGACCGCAGAGAAACTCAAGGTTTGACTCATGGCTTTTAGTGTTCTTATTCCAACTATATGGGGGAAGAGATGGAAGAGTTAGTTTCTGAAGATAAAAGAGGTACACAAGTGTGTGATGATTTCGAAGTTATCGTAATCATCAGGGGAGAGAGATTGTGTACATTTGGGATGCTCAGCTGTTTCACTTGAGAGCTTAATCAGTGATTCAGAGATATAATCACTTATTCCGGAGTTGACATCCGCAGAGATAATCAGTGATTCGGCATGCTTCTTCAATGTTATCGGTTATTCTCTCTTTGAGCATTCGGGTACTTCGGGTTCTTAAGCTTCATACACTTTCTTTAGGGGAGAGAAAAGTATACATCAGGGTTATTCTTTGGCTATCGAACTTAATCTGCTACTTCGATGGTATAAGTTTCTCTGTCTTTGAGTATATGTGTATTCGGGTTCGTGAGCTCTAGTCTAAGAGACTGACTGCATCAATTCATCTATTTGGGGGAAGTGGTCTCTTGACAACTTTTTGGTATGGATCACTTCAGATTTCTGTGGAAAAGGAATTTGAGAAGATTTTTCAAGTGTGGGATGATTCTTTGCTGTTCTACTTGATGATATAACCCCGAACGGATACTTACGATGATCATTCTTATATGGAGCAGCAAGATCGATGATATGATGTGCGTCTTTGTGCATCTAGCTAAGGCAAGCTTGAAAGAAAGCTTAGAATCTGCTCAATAAGAAGATTTACGGTTTGGGGGGAAGCTACCAAAGTCTCACTTTCAAATGGCTCAATTTCTCTCTTCGATTCAACAGCCTTGGAAGCTTTGGTGGTGAATGTTTAAGAGATGATGACTTCTATCTTCTTCAACTAGGCTGCTCGATATCCTTATCTCGGTACTTGTATCATTATCTTCTTAAACTATATCATCTACTCTATCTACGTAAATAATTATTAAAAACCAAAATACAAAAATATAAAACCAACATAAAAGAAAATAGAAAAATATAAAAACTACAAAAACCCATAAAAATCAGAAAATTTGGAAAAAGACAAAAAATATTGTTTTTCAAAGACATGTCTTCTGGTATCAATAACATCTACGGTCTTAAAAATGTCCTTCAATAATGGCACGGGACCATAGATGAAGTTCGAGCAGAAGGTGTAAATATTTATTTTCAAAACATGTCACAAACTATGGCTTGCAGTTATTTCAGACAGTAACTCGGGCTTAAACTATGGTTTGCTATTATTTCAGATAGCAACCCGTTCTTCAAAGAAGGAAAGTGTTGCGATAAAGCAGTTTTCAAAATTATTGAGCACTTATCCTAAAACTTAATGAGGAAAGTACGTCGAAGGACTGCTGTTCCTACACAAATGTTTTTCCATCTAAAATTCTTTAGAAAAATATTTGTTGTTTTCTAAATGGTGGAAAATGAGTTATTTCAAAAATCAATCAGAATCAGAGTTTTCGAAATTTTGGAAACTCAATCAATGACTTCAGCAGTTTTAAAATCTTTTATAAAATGAGTCATTGATTGAGGGGGAGAATGTTTTCAACTTTATATCATCTAACGAGCTTACATAATCATCCTACGTGCTTAACAGAAAAAGATACTTTCCTATGTTGAAGGACTAGGAATCTAGGATATGATTGTTATGATTAGATGATTAGAGTTTGATGAACACATTTTTCCCATGCCTTTGTATGATCTGATTGATATGTTGTGTTGACTTTTATTAGTCGATTGTTGTTTGGGTGTTGTCGACCACCATATATATGTATGTCCACTAACATATGCATATATATTGGTATATAAAAATGTTCCCGATCCGGATCCCACAAATGAAGATGATTGAATGCCGAAAGGAAATCGTAACTATTTATTGGGTCGACAAAAGAAGAAACAGAGCTTAATTAGATCTCTCTATGGATAGTTGGCACGATAGATGCAACTTCAGAGGTCTCACTGCAGTCAGCAGATGGTTTTCTTCCAAGCCCTACAGCAACAACAGAAGCAGCTTCTACTTTTCTCCACCTAACGTATCTTTGTGCAGGACAAGTAGTGGATACCATTTTTGACAAAACAATTTTAAAAATATTGTTTTTGAAAATGGAAAAATATTTGTTTGAAAATAAATTGAACTAAATTTTGGAAATCAACTGGACTTTACTTTTTCAAAACTTAAGTCACTTAATCAACGACTACGGTCATTGATTAAGGGGGATAGTGATTTCAAACTTAAGTATTTTCAAACGATATTTCCTCATAAAAGTCCGGTTTGTACAATAATAAGTGGTGATCTAAAGATTTAATGTTATGTCATGGTATGATTTTCTTTAAAACTCAAAGATCTTTCAAAATGAAATTTTTTCTGATCTTGTTTGATTGTGAAATTGTTTTATTTTATTTAAAGATCTCTTAAAACTATCATACTTGACACTAAAAATCTTTAATGTCTAAAATTGATCCTTATCAGTCATTTTTCAAAATTAAATTTTGCCATGTCTTTCCCCAAAATTTTCTAAATAATTTAAATCAATCGGGATACAAAATCTCAATTGGTTTGAAATTTTTGATCGGGGGAGAGATCGTGATTTAAATCTCAAATCGGTTTATAAGGGTGATTGTTTCAAAAGCACTCCTTCCTTCATGTGCCAAACGATTTTGTAATACATAATGCACATGATTGTGGAGGAGCATTTAACCATAAATCAGAAGAGCTTTTAAATCACGAACATTTTCTCCCATATTTTCTAAACCTTATTAAATCACTTGGGATCCAAAATCTCAAAGGGTTTGATATTTTTGATCGGGGGATAATTTGTGATTTAATTATGAAATTTAATAAAAGGTGATCGTTTTGACTCAAAGTGCAGACTGCTCTCCCATATGTGCTAAACGCTTTCGAATCTCGAAGCACATATTGAGGGGGAGCATTTCAAAAGAAAATAAACTTTCAAGGTACAAAGATTTCTAAGTTTCAACATAAGTACCTTGATTGATTTTCTTAATGGTTTCTTAATGGCTTTTGTGATCGTGGATGTACTTCAAAAGAACTTTTTCCTCTATGTGATAAAATGATTTCAAATATCCTACGCACATATTGAGGGGGACAATTTACCAAAGAAATTCAAATGGCTTTTTCTACGGAAATTGTGATCTAGAATACATTTCAAAGAACTCTTGCCTCTATGTGCTAAACAATTTCAAAATCATATGCACATGTTGAGGGGGAGCTTTTCTAAATGATCAAAAACAATTAAGGTACAAAATACGTTGATATTTTGTCACCAGTACCTTGATTGGTTTTTCCAAATGATTTTTCAATTTGTTTCAAGGAAGAATGAACTGTACCAAAAGACCGACCAATTTACTTTATGCATGGAGTTATAAGGATGGTTAGGTTATGTATTCGTTCCCACGATCCCGCCAGAGCCGGAGGGATCTACCCATGGACAATCCACTAGATAGTGTAGAGTCCTTAGGTATGATGAAAAAAGGAGAAAAATGAGAATACGGGAAGAGTGCGGAATGAGACAGAGCTAGTACTGGAATAAACCCAACAAGGTTCTAGTTATGAAGTCTCGGTAAGCACTGAAGGGGTTGAAGAATGAAAAATAATTGAATGTGAAAAGGGTGAAAAGAAATAGCCCTCCAATAATACAATCTTAGGGCAGAAACCGGGTTCAATACATGTGCTACTGGTGTCTACTAAGGTAACACTGGTATTGAAGACAAGACGTCATGGACCCAGTGACGCACTGCACCTAACTTCCCAAGCTACTCAAGTTCCTCTTAAAAGGACTTGTTTCATTCTCACGGGGAACCTATATAATCTATCGACTTTCTCTTAAAGATTGTTGATATTGAAGAAGGAGACCCTCTCCCTAGTCTCCGGCATAGGAAACCAAATGTGCACAATTGAGTCTAGAGCCAAGAGATCATCCACAAAATCTCATTAAGACACTAAATTAATGAACACTTTCTATTTCACGCAATGTGGAAAGTAAGTACATATTAAGAGTCCTACGCATTATCCTTGTGATTTTGCCAGAACATCCGAGTGATATGATAAATATTCACGATGAAGATGGAAATCCTTCTAGAGCCATCATCAAACAAGCTCTTGGTGGGTGACATGTGAGAACTTTTCTAAATATCAAGCTTGTGACAACTGGATAGAAGCAATGGGGCGATTCATTCTTGAGTCAACCTTGGTCCAGGAAATTAATTGATGTATACTTTTGGAAAAACCGTTCGATGTGCAAATCTCTTCTTTTCTCTAGCACATCAAATGTGTATTCATTTTCAAACACAAAAAGTATTTCTGATTGAAAATTGATATTTCTTATAAAACCTTCGTCGTATTGCAAAACTCTTTCTTCAAGCAATACGCGATTGTTTTTCAAATCAATTTGTCATCAATCATTGAATCTTAATTCGCTGGTTCACTCACTCCGTGTTGTCTTCTTTGGGACGTTCCGGTTTGAAAACGGCTAGATCAAGCTGCGAAACCCTGTCAAGGAGATTCTTCAGAATTCTTCCTGATCACAGGCAGTATTTATGCTGATCAACGGGGAACCGTGGTTCTTGCAACTATATTCAACGAAAGTGAACAAAGACACTTTTGTGAGTTTTAGTGCTAACTGTTGTTTGCAGGAACATTGGACGGTTGCAGCTGGTCGATATTGAGAAGTCAATTCACAGCCGCATGCTCACAGCATACACGCTCAAATGAAGAACATCATGACAAGTGCATATCTACATAACCTGGCTCTGATAGCTACAAATATCATGAACCAGTAAAGCTTCCGCTACTTGGATGAAAAGATGTCATGACCCAGAAAGTGTGAGCATGTCGGTCCATAAGTCACAACTTCACATGAAGGCAACACAATAAAGGGTGATCCAGAGATTTGTTATGGCTGATGATCTCAAAGAAAGCTCGAAGATCATTAAGATATGGATCAGTTCAAAGACCTCCACTCAAAGTACAAAACTATGTGGACTATGAAGAGTCACTGCTAAAGCACAAAGATACGGAAGTTGAAGAATTAAAGTCTACGAGCTCAAGAGTGAAGATAATATAGAATGCTAAGATTCAAAATGTAAATCATGGGGTGACCTCCCTTAGGGGGAGATTGCTAGGAATTAGAAATTCCATAGTGAAGAGTCGGTCATGTTAGGATTTAGAAAATCCAGGTATTTAAAGTGTCGGTCACCTCAAGTATATGTATCCGTTAGAAAGCACGTAGTTGTAGTTATTTACTGTTAAGTAGTATTTAGTTAAGTAACACCGTGGAGGACGGACGGGTCTTTACCCACTGTATGCCTGATCCACAGCCCGATAGGTGGGGTTTTATGAAAAGACTATAAATACTCTCTACCTCCCAAGGTAGAGAGTTGGAGCTCATAATAAGATTTTTCTTTCTCTCACTAAAGTTCCCTAAACCTCTAACTTTCTCTCTCTAGAACTCATCTTGTATGCCTACTTTGGTTATGGTTTAGTGTGTTAATGAAATCCAATATGTTACAAATGGTATCAGAGCCATGGTTAGATCATCTCTTACATATCTTTGGATTTCTAGTGGTTTTTAGGTGGTTTTTGAGTTTGAGAAAGTTTAGTGGTTTTTGCATCATTTGGTTGATTTCTAGTGTTAAAGTTTGGATTTTGATTGTAATTTTGTGTTTAGGATCATCATAAGTGTTTAGGTTTTGATTTGGAAGGCTTGAATCATTGTGGTTGGGTTGTTTTTGGATTGAAAAGTGGTGTTTTTGAATTTTTTCATGCTAGCGACTTGAGTCACGGTGTTCTTTTCTTGGTAGCGACTTGCTTTGTAAGTCTGTAGCGAGTTGTAGTGTATTGTGGTAGCGACTTGGTGGTTAGCGACTTGCCTTTAGAGACAAGCCGACAAAAAGTACTGTTTGTGGATTCTCTACTACGGGTAGCGACTTGGTAAGGTAGCGACTTGCTTTCAATTTTGATAGCGACTTGTTCTTAAGTTTCTTAGCGACTTGGTGTTAGCGATTTGGACCAGTAGCGAGTTGCTATTTAGCGACTTGATTTCTTAGCGACTTGGTGCATAGCGACTTGCTGTCAAAATTCATAGCGATTTGGAACTTAGCGACTTGTCTTAGCAACTTGGTCTTTAGCGACTTGATTCAAGGATTCTTAGCGACTTGGTTAATTTTTGTTTGTAATACGGTTTTCTCTTGATTTAGTAAAATCCCGTGAAAGAATCTATTTCCCCGTTTAATCATAGAGTTATAAAATTCCGTGTAATCTTTAAACATGTCTACCAACGTACCTACAATCATCTCCACTGTTGCCGAGGATGTTCAAGCAGCTGGTTCAGATACCCGTCCACCCATGCTTGACAGAACTGACTACGACTCTTGGGCTCAAAGAATCAGACTGTACTGTCTTGGAAAGGAAAATGGGGTCAACATTCTCAAATCAATTGATGAAGGACCTGATCAGATTGAGACTACATGAGACTTAATTGATACAGCTGCAGATGGAACAATGATCTATGGAATAGACATACCAATGATATATGATGAGCTCGATGATAAGGAGAAAAAGATATTCGATGCTGATATCAGGGCTTCTAACATCGTACTTCAAGGTCTTCCAAAAGATATCTACAAGCTAATCAATCACAACACCGAAGCCAAGGCAGTGTGGGATAATGTCAAGATGCTTCTGTCTGGTTCTGAATTAACTATGGAAGACAGAGAATCACAACTCTATGATTAGTTTGAGCACTTCAAGATGAAACCAGATGAGAACGTCTATGAGTATTACGTGAGATTCCAGAAGCTTGTCAATGACATGAGGAACATCAGAATGACCATGCCAAACATTCAATTGAACTCTAAATTTGTAAACAACATGAATCCCGAATGGCACAAGTTTGTCACTTATGTGAAGCTAACCAAAGGATTGAAGAATACAAACTATGAGCAACTCTATGCATTCCTTCTTCAGAATGAGAGACATGCTATGTTTGAAAAAAAGGATTCTTAATCAGTTCAAAACCAACCAGGGAGAGACAAGCTCATCGATTGATTCAACTGCCTTCTACTCAAACATTGGAATCACAACCAAAGCCTCACAAGTCATACCCATGGGTAATGGTAATCACAAACTCATTCCCGACCTAATGTTCAAACAAGCTGATGCTGATGCACACGTGGGAAACTTTATTAATCAACTGGCTCTTATGATCAGTCAAAACAGGAACTCTCTCCCACACACCAACAACAACCTCAGAACAGCATCTAATCCACACAATCAGGCCACTGTCAGAGACGGAAAGGTTATGGTACAACATGTTCAAGAAAGACAATATGAACAAGGAAGAGGTGGAGTTGGTAGAGGTTTTGCTGCAAATCAGAATAGGGGAAGGAATGGAAATCAAGGACAAGTAAAGTCGATCAAGTGTTACAACTGTGGTGGTGAGGGACATATTGCAAGGAACTACACATCGCCAAAACGCCCTCAGAATGCCGAGTACTTCAGGGATAAGATGTTGCTAGTGCAAGCTCAGGACAATGGAGCAGCTTTGGATGAAGAGGAGTTACTCTTTCTTGCTGAAGGGAATACCAAGACATATGATGTTGATGTTGATAAACAGCCAATTCATGAGATTGGTCATAATCATCAGAATGCCTTTCAAGTAGCTGATTGTGATGCATTTGAATCTGATGTAGATGATGAACCTACTGCTCAAACAATCTTCATGGCTAGCATCTCACCTATGGTTTCTCTAAAAGTTTCTTCACCACAACAAACTGGTCCATCCAAAGATAAAATCATTTCTGAGGTACTTAAACTATACGATGAAGCTGATGAGCAAAAGATACATGATGAAGTACAATCAACTGTAATAATTGAGTCAGATATTGAAAATATGGGTAATGTCGATGTTGCCCCATATGATCAATATGTGAAACAAAGTGAAAGTGAGATTGTACCATGTGATGTATCTTATGCAGTCAATGATGACTATGCTTTTGACGAATACACTGCATGTACCCCTGATGAGTCTGTTATCTCTGAACTTAATGCTTATAAAGAACGTGTTGCTATTTATGAACAACGAGCTAAGTTTGAGTTAACCACTCGTGAGTAGGAGATGGATGACCAAATGCGTACAACTATTAGACAAAGTAAGTTTAGAGAAGAAGTATTAAAACAAGAGTTAAACTCCTTACAAGAAAAGCTTTCTAAAACTGCTAAGCAAAAACAAGAACTTCAAGAAAATGTTAAAATGCTTAAGCAAGAATTCTGTGCTAAGGAATCAAAACTTTTGAATGATTTTTCTAATCTAAAAACCTTGAAAAACAAGCTTGAAAATAAGTTGTACGTACAAGGAAATACCATTCAAACTGCTCACTTAATCACTAAGCACAGAGTTTTAAGTGATAAGCATAGTACTCCCCTTGTTGAGGAACCAAATCCATAGGTCATTAAAAAGGCTAGAAGTGCTCATAAGGTAATCTATGATGGTAATGAAATCCTTAAGCCTAGACAAAAACCTAGTTGTGTTGAGTGCACTGAGGAAGATAGAAAATTAGATGATGCATCTAGGGAAAAAATGAATAAGAAGCTAGATGATCCTGAATGTAAAAAGAATAACATAATGATCAAACCCCATGATTACAAGAAGGAAAACCGGATCTCCTTAAACAAATTTAAGCCTCAAACGCTGTTAACACCTGAACAAGTGTTCTGGAAAAGGGACTTAGATAAGCAAAAAGCTGAAAATCTTGTTGAAACAAACCCTCCCCTTAGGAAAATGCCTGCAGCGACTGTGTATCCTCCAAATACACCAATGCATTTAGTTCCTAGAACTATTGCAACTAAGAGCAAGACCTTAATCAGTCAATATGTTATTTTTCAACTATTTGTCGATTTTGAGAAAACTTGTAAGAAAAGGATCACACCCACTGGGATTACTGAAGGGGAAAGGGGTTTTGAGCAAACAAAATAATGCTATCTAACTGAGGTCATGCCTTTCTTTAAACAACTAAAAGATCAATTTGAGAGTCTTAAAAAGGGGATAGATTCAGATATTAAAGGAATGGAAAAGGAATTTGATGCAATGATAGTTGAGGTTAGTGACTATGAGCGAGCACTAAAATATAATGAGATTGAGAGGAAGAACTTGCATACATTGAATGAGACTCTTATTTCTGAATGTATTACTCAAGATGTGTTTTACACTGCTACGAATTGTTCCATTAATGCTTCTCGATTTCATGAATTATCTGTTGCTCTGAAAGTCTCCCATGATCGTGTCATTGAGCTTGAAAAAACTAACTCTAAACTGCATGATAAAGTTGAACAGGATGATCATGATAACCTGGTAAAATAGTTTTCTAAATTAGAAGTTGAGCATCTTGCTTTGCAATTAAAATATCAACATCTGAAAGAAAATGTTAAAACCTCAAATATCAAGACATCTTTGGATGTTCCTGAATTTGATGCAGTTTTTGAAATTAGCAAACGTGATGAACAGATTCGAGCTCATTGTATCACGATCAGAAAGTTGAAAGCCCAAATCTCTCAATTAAAGGGTGAAATGAACAATGTGTCTGGCTCCTAAATGCCTCCTCCTTTAGATTCTCGGAATTCTCAAAATTTTCATCTACAAAACTTGGTCAATGCTTTACAAAAGGAAAATGAGAGTTTTCTCGAAGAAAATGAAAAGGTTAAACGTCATTTCAATGAGTTATTTGAGTCAATAAAAGTCACTCGTAATAAAAATAATGAACAAATAACTTCGTTGCAAAAGGAAATTGAGAATCTGAAGAGTCAGGTAAAAGGGAAAATGCCAATGACCAATGGGGAGAATGGTCCATCAAAGGTGCATGATTGTAATAAATATGCTTTGTCTGTGAAATATGTTCCTCCTTACCTTAGGAATAACAAACTTTCCATTCAAACATATTTCTCATACCTTAAGGATAGTGTAGAATGTCTCCGTGAGATTGTAGAAGACGATAAGTTAGAGAAACCACTTGATAATGCAATTGGCCATGCATGCTTATATGCCAAACGATCTCAAGAACTTCTAGAATGCTTGATTACAATATGCCCTAAATCCCTAGGTGAGCAAGTCAACCCCTTGATACCCTGTTCCATGCCTAATGCTAAGTATAAAAAGCATTCAATGCCCAATGTTATGAATGTGAACTTTAGTAGGCCTTCAAATAGTTCAGATCCCAGCACCTCCAGTGTTAAGAAAGTGAACCTCAATGTGCCTTCGAATAGTTCACATCCCAGCACATCAAAATAGGAAAGGCAAAAAGTAGCAAAACCAACTAATGTTCCCGTTCCCTCTACAGGAGTAATCAGTGACATTAAAGCGAGCAGGTCAAAGTCTCAAGGCAATACAAGGAATGATAGGGCCTCGCAAGCTAAGAATATGCATTGGAAGAAAGTAGAAGATCACCATATGGAGAATTTGAATAAAACGGATCGTGTTGATTCTAGTATTAGCCATAGGCGTACTGTAATTAATTCGAATTCTAATACTATTTGCAAACCTTGTAATGATGTCTGCGTGAATTCTGTTACTAATCATGATGGTGGTGTGAATGCTTTGTCTAATGCGCTCAAATCCCCATTTAATATTGTTAATGCAAAAAATCATTCTAAGAAGGCTAAAAGGCAAAGGCGAAAGAAAGTTAGAAAACAGTGGAAACCCACAGGAAGAACATTTAGTAAGATAGGTTATCAATGGATACCTGTTGGCCATATGGTTAATCAGACAATGCCCACTAGAAAATGGATGCCTATTGGTAGAATTATTCCCTTAAGAAGTGAACATACTTTGAATAGGGCAAATACGGACACTAGTACTGCATCTATTCATAATGATTCCATTGCTTCTATTTCTGATATGGATGTTTCTATTTCTGATATGGGTGTTCCAATCACTGTTACTAACCAAATGGAACCCATTCTTGCATGGGGATCCCAATAATCCAGTTATCCATTCTTGTCTGTGTTCAACTGCAGATCGTTCAAATCGTTCTGTGGTACCTGGACTCAGGTTGTTCCAAGCATTTGACTGGAAATCGTTCGCGGCTCATGAACTTCGTGAGTACATTCATTGGGACAGTTAGATTCGGGAACGACCAGTTTGGAGCTATTATGGGTTATGGAGATTATGTGGTTGGTAAAAGTGTGATTTCCAGGGTATATTATGTGGAAGGTCTTGGTCACAATCTGTTCTCTGTTGGTCAATTCTGTGATTCCGATCTAGAAGTGGCTTTTAGAAAACATTCTTGTTTCGTTAGAGAACTTAATGGTGTGGAATTATTAAGAGGTACTCGAGGTTCAAACCTATACACCATCTCTATCGACGACATGATGAAGTCCTCTCCAATCTGCTTGCTGTCAAATACCTTTAAAACAAAGTCTTGGTTATGGCATCGTCGTGTCAATCACTTGAACTTTGGTACCATAAACAACCTTTCCAGAAAGGATCTTGTTAGAGGTTTACCCAGATTAAAATATGAAAAAGATCATCTTTCCTCAGCCTGCCAATTAGGAAAAAGCACGAAATATGCCCATAAACCAAAACCCACAAACTCTGTAATGGAAGTTCTTCATACCCTTCATATGGATCTGTGCGGACCAATGAGAGTGCAAACGATAAATGGGAAGAAATACATTCTAGTAGTTGTTGATGACTACTCTCGATTTACTTGGGTAAAGTTTTTGAGGACAAAGGATGAAACTCCAGATGTCATCATCAAACTAATCAAACAGCTTCAGGTTCGACTCAACAATACAGTCAGAATTGTTCGAACAGACAATGGCACAGAGTTTGTTAACAAAGACTTAATTCAGTTTTATGAAAGTGTTGGAATCAGTCATCAAAGAAGTGTTCCACGAACTCCTCAACAGAACGGTGTAGTTGAAAGACGAAATCGAACTCTTGTAGAAGCCGCAAGAACAATGCTAATTTATTCAAAGGTTCCAATGTTTCTATGGGCTGAAGCCATTGACACTGCTTGCTACACCCAAAATCATTCCCTTATTCACACCTCTCATGGAAAAACTCCATATGAACTTATTCATAAACGAAAACCTGATCTCTCCTACCTTCGTGTGTTTGGTGCCTTGTGTTATCCAACGAATGATGGTCAAGACTTAGGAAAATTAAGAGCAAAGGCAGATATTGGAGTTTTTGTTGGTTATGCACCAAACAAGAAGGGTTACAGAATCTACAACAAGAGAACCCGAAATATCATGGAAACAATTCACGTTACGTTCGATGAGCTGACCGGTCAAATGGCTCCTGGACAATCCAGTTCTGGACCCGCACTTCAAAACAGTCCCATTGATTCATCCCTTGTACCAAATTCCTCTCCAGCAACTCCATATGTACCTCCAACTGAAAATGATTTGAAGAAATTGTTTGATCCGATGTTTGATGAACAGTATGAGCCAAGTGCTAATGAACTGTCAATTCCCACAACAGAGGCTGCTCATATCCCTGTGAATGAAGTTACTCCTTCAGTCTCAATATCACTTAGTCAAGAAGCGCCTGCTACTGATCGCTCTGTCTCATCAACAAATCATCAATCTTCAAATATGCATCATGGAACTGTTTCTGGCATCAATGATGAAGTTAATCCCTTTGCTACTCCTGAAGATGCTCCATTTGAAAACATATTTGCTCCTGAATCATCATCAGAACCATCTTCTTCAGGAGACATCGACTCTGCTACTTCAGTCCCTCAACAACAGCCACATGAACACCTCAGAAAATGGACTCACGATCATCCATTAGACAACATCATTGGAAATCCCTCTCGTCTAGTATCCACACGGAAACAACTGGCAACCGATGCCTTATGGTGCTTCTTCAACTCCGTACTCTCTAAGATCGAACCTAAAGATGTTAAAACCGCCATGAATGAAGACAGCTGGTTCAATGCTATGCAAGAAGAAATTCATGAGTTTGATCGACTTGATGTATGGGAATTAGTACCTGCTCCAGATTGTGTTATGATCATTGCTCTAAAATGGATCTTCAAAGTGAAACTTGATGAGCATGGTGATGTGTTAAAGAACAAGGCTCGATTAGTTGCAAAAGGATACCGTCAAGAGGAGGGTATAGACTTTGAAGAATCATTTGCTCCTGTTGCTCGTATCGAGGCAATAAGAATCTTCTTGGCTAATGCTGCAAGTAAAAACATGGTAGTCTATCAGATGGATGTAAAGACGGCGTTTCTTAACGGAGATCTTAAAGAATTCGTCTACGTCAGCCAACCTGAAGGCTTTGTGAATCCAGAGCATCCTACTCACGTTTATCGTTTGAAGAAGGCTCTTTACGGTCTAAACCAAGCTCCAAGGGCATGGTATGATACACTATCAAAGTTTCTTCTATCTACTGGATTCAGCAAAGGAGCAGTTGATCCTACATTGTTCACCAGAAAGTCAGGCAAACATTTAATTCACGTTCAAATTTATGTTGATGATATCATCTTTGCCTCGACTGACCCCAATGAGTGTGACCGTTTTTCAAAAGAAATGTGTTAATACAAATAAGCCGTGAAAACGTTTATTTATATTTTACGATCTTCTAATGTTTTGTTGATAACAAATATAAATTCATTTTAACGAAACAAATAGAGTACGTAAATAGTTTGAGTTAATAGTTTTCTAACACACTTACGCTTTCACATAAAACACTAAAACAAGTATAAGTGATTTTATGATTTAGATAAATATGTACAACAACTAGTGTTTGCATATTGGGTTAAACATATACTTAAACTAAGTATACTAAAATGGGTAAAAACTAAGTGTATGCTAAATTGGGTAAATACAAGTATATACTAAATGGGTAAATACTAGCAAATGGTTTTGACCCATAACCCATGGTTTTATATATACCACTTAACCAAGTTCATTGTATCTAGAAAGAAAACCATGGATCAACCCATAACCCATGACCCATGACCCTTAACCAAAAATACCCATGGGCAAAGAGGAGCGGACCACGGATCCCTAGCTTTGTGCTAGCCGGATCCCTTGTGGTAGGGATCCGTGGGATCCGGGGAAACAGAAGAGAATTTCCTCTATAAATAGAGAGCCATTTCTTCCTCTCTACTTGCACTTTTAATAAATACTTCCCCAAAGTATTCTAACCCTCTAACCTCAGATCTAAGTGATCTATGTAGTTTGTCTTTTGTTTTTGTGTGATCTTCTAGGTTCCTCTTAAAGGAAAGATCACCACTTCTTGAAGACGTGCAAGCTCAAGTCCATGAGTTGCCATGCTTCGTCATCATCAAGACAACGAAGGTTCTCTTGTTGATAGATCTACCTTTCTCCATAGATGTTGGGTTGAAGGCATTAGTGAAGAATGCCGAAAATGTAAAGATGCAAGCATTAGTGAAAGATGCTCATCATTCGTGTCAAGGCATTAGTGAAGAATGCTAAAGGTGTCAAGACGAAGGCATTAGTGAAGGATGCCAAGCGTTGTGTCAAAGGCATTAGTGAAGGATGCCAAGCATTGTGTCAAAGGCATTAGTGAAGGATGCCAAAGAATCAAATCAAGTAGCATTTGGGAAGAATGCTTAGGTCGTATAATCGATGAGGTGCATCGTTATACATATAAGTATTTGTTTATTTACAAGGATGGTGATATCCTTGATGGTGTTGTAACAAGGAGTAGATCTCCTTGAGAATAGGTGTTGTGTCGCGAAGGTGTAGTTCACCTAAGGTGTGAAAGAACTAGGTACTTAGCCTAGTACCTAATAAAGGGTAGGCGACGTTGTGATAGGATTAGTTCTCCTAAGGTGTGAAAGAACTTGGTGGTTAGCCTAGCACCGTATAAAGGGTAGGCGACGTTGTGTTTGGTGTGGTTCGCCTTGGTGTGAAAGAACTCGGTATTTAGCTTTGTACCGGAAAAAGGTTAAGCGACGTTGTGAAGGCTTCTCCGCCATAAGGAGTTGGTGTAGTGTTTACGAACTCTCGAGTAGGTGACTCGGGGAGTGGAGTAGGGCAAGGAAGGTGTCCTTGTAGCCGAACCACTATAAATACTTGTGTAGTGGTGATGTGCTTCTTACTCTTTATCTTTCATTACACGTTTATATATCTATCTATCAACGTCCAAAATAAACAACCAAATAGATTGACATAAGTCGATCTAAATATTTAAAAGGAAGTTTTAAATTGGTAAAACTATTCAACCCCCCCCCCCCTTCTAGTTTTCCACAATTGGCATCAGAGCTTCGTAACCAAGTTTCTTAAAGTATGTTGTACTTTAAAGACTTGATACGATCCGTGTATGTTTGAAAACTACAAAGAAGGATTTTTTTTTAAGGATCATATTCTTGTTTAAATCATTTTGTTGGACATTGATAGATTATTCTAACAACTTTTGTTTTCAAAAAATCTTCATACTAGAATCTCTCCAAAATCTTCATTCAAAGAATAATAAAGACAACATTCAAGGAAGGATCTATAAAGTAATTACTACTTACGTACACCAAGTACAAAGGATTACTTTAAAAGCTCATGAAGTATTTTTGCCATTAAGCCAAACCAAGAAGCATAGAGGTATGTTTTACCTTTCATTAGATAGGTTACATGAGTTCAATTTTTTTTTCATAGTTCTCTTGTTTAATAATCACTAGCATCATTAGAAGTCTCTTTCGTCACTTTTCCGTCTTTTTCATCATCGGGAATAGTATTCCTTTTGATTCGTCAAACTAACGCCGTCGTCACATATGAACCCTCGATATGTGATTCATCAAAAGCCGTCATCTAAAAACAATCTTCATCCAAATACCTCCAAACTATTTTTTTTGCCTATCTATAAGCCTACTACAAAAATAATGCCAAACAACCTTCTTTCTGTTCACAGTAGCCGGATCCCTCTACTTGTACTAGCCGGATCCCAAATACAAAGGATCCGGGGGAACCGTGGAACAGAACTCAGCTATACGCTTTCAAAATTTCACCACTGATTACTTTCCCTCTATTCACACAACACAAAAACGACCAAGCCACTGAATTAATCCTCATTGGCTTCCATAATTTCAAGTATTCCTTCCTAGAACACCATTGTAAGTAATTACATTAACTTGTTCTAATTTTCATCATTCTAATTCAAGGGTTTATGGTTTCTTAATTTCTAATCAATTAATTAGGGTTTTTCAAATTAATCATGAAAAGGGGTTTTTAAATCACATTGTGTTTACAACATTGTTAATACAAATCAAAACCATAAACTCATATCAACCAATTTAACCTAACTGAAAAACGTGTATTTTTAGGACCAACCATACCCAAAGCCACTCAACAAGATCATCATGACACCGTCCATTACCTTACTCATTACTATCGTAAAAGGGGTCTGACCAAAACTAACCGTAAAATTTTCAAAAGCCTCACAAAACGACTTATTCACGAAGGTCGTGCAGTCAAGGAATGTTTCCTTGAAGATACCGACATTCGTCAAGTTTTCTCGACAATCAACTTTGATTGTCTTCTTGACATTGATGAACAAATTTGTACGGTTTTCATTTTTGAGTTTTACAAAAGCTTTAGGATCATTAGAAACACCGATAATAGCATCTCAATCGCCTTTATCATCAACACACAAAACTTTACTCTTCCTCTCAACACTTTTGCTCAAATTCTTTTCATTCCTTGTGAAGGAATTTGTATGTACTCTCAAGATTGGGCAATTAACACTCAAAACCTTGCACTTGATCCTAAGCCTCTTTACAACACTCCTCTCGACAATCCCGAAACCATTCGTGATACTATCTTTAAAATTAGGACCGACCAATTCCGTTACGATCGTAACAAAAAGCTCATTCATCGTGATCCCTTTAAAATGGAACTTTTCGAAATGCATCCCATGTTTAGAAAATGGGAAGAAATCCTTAGGGAAAACATCATTAGCCTAGTTGGAAACAAAGATCATCCAAACGCATGCCTTGTGCAAATGATCTATTGTCTTACCCACCAAAGGCCATTTAATCTTGCCTATTACATGGTAAGGAGAATGGTTGGGGTATTCAAAGCTTCCAACATGGTACTCCCATATGGTATGCTCCTAACACGACTTTGTAAGTATGTTAGCACATTGCAACCATCCCCTATCAACGATGATCATTACCTTTCCGATCACGTCATGGTACCTCTTACCAAACAACCCTCTAAACGGTTCATGGTCAATGAAGAGAAACCTGAAGCTCTCTCGGACTCCTCGGCCGGAGAAGAAGAAGAAGATGATGAGGAAGACATCGACCCCGTATCCAACACCAAATTGGAAATCCTTGAATACCACGAACAACATCCAATCATTCCAAACGAGACCGCGGAATTTAAACA
Organism: Chrysanthemum seticuspe; assembly: GCA_019973895.1. NCBI lineage: Eukaryota > Viridiplantae > Streptophyta > Magnoliopsida > Asterales > Asteraceae > Chrysanthemum > Chrysanthemum seticuspe. Next base: position 157,209,163 of record BPTQ01000006.1, read on the forward strand.
AATAAGAGGCATGATTCAAAACCTCTCTTACAACCTCACTAAGCCGTCAAAAAGGAAAAGGAAGAATTGACGAAAGAGACAATAGGAATGTGCTTAGTTTCATTTATTTTATGTTTGAATGATTTCTCTTTAGTATTTTTAGTTTATGGTATTTTGGATATTGTTACCTTACCTTGTAAGTGATGTTTTATGGTAACTTGCTTGTTCCTTTTTGCTTGTTTTATAGATTTAATAGTGTACAAAATCTGCACATCATTTTCTGTGTAGGTTCTGTGTTGATTCTGATCTGCAGATGCCGGATCCCTAGGATTAGCCTAGCCGGATCCTTCCCTTGAAGGAACCGTGGGATCCGTAACATCAGATCAACAATGCAGCATTCAGCACATCAAAATTGCTTTCTAGATAACATCACATTAGCTTGGCATATGTTTTTTAGAACCCAACTAAGTCCACGTCAAGGATGAGAAAGGCTTAGACTCACTAAAGGCTTACTTAAGATCTTAGTCTGATTTTATCATCACATCTAAAACTCACCATACTTCCGCTTCAACTACTCACAAACTATTTCTCATCTCTCAAAACACTTAAGAAATCAAGCTAAACAATTTTAGGAAATTGCTTCTAGTCTTTTATATCTCAAGGTAAGACAAAAATTAGTTTTTCAATTCTTGAAATTTTTAAGAATTTTTCTTAATATCACCTCAAGCTAAAACCTGATCACTAGGATCATTTATTATGACTTGTCACCCTTATAACTCTTAGTGTTATCCTTGGACATCCATTGGTAGTCTTCTTGTCCCATCCTTCTTCCATAAAAAGCAATCATTTGCTATAACACTTATTACCTCTAATCATTCAAGTACCCCTTCATCCTAAACCCTTAGGAGAACTGAAACATTCAAAATGAGATAAGCCTTAGCTCCCAGAAACCTCATTACAAACCTGTCATAACTGCTGAGAGCCGGATCCCTAGGATTAGCCTAGCCGGATCCCTTCCAAAAGGGAACCGTGGGATCCGGGTGACAGTTTATGCCAAACATAGCTAAAACAATCATTTCAACTCACCTTCCTAACTCAAACACTTCATCTCATCTTAAATGAGTTCCTAGATCAGTGAAACTCTGAACATAAACTTTGTGCATGTTAATCATCACATTTCCAAGAACATTAATGGATTAAGTCTTAAAGGAAACTACCAAGCTCTTCCCTTATAAGCCATAGAACACCTTAGTCATCAAACACTAAACATCATTGCTTATGGTTGAGATTTCTAACAGCTAGAGACTTCAAAATTGAGTCAAAACCTCGAAACCCATTAATAATAATGATCTCACCTAAACTCTGTCTGATAGCCGGATCCCTGGTCTTTAACCAGGCGGATCCCTGCTGAGAGGGATCTGCGGGATCCGTAGCTGCAGAAAGCATAAGTCAACTTCCATATTCGAATCACCTTTTGGTTTTCTAAACCACTTTTTGAATTCATTTATTATTATCTTCCTAGAGATGATCAAAACCACAAGAACATGCATATTCCTCTAAGTGGTCATCAATTTAATTTCCTCATTCAAATCATCCTTTATAAACCAAACAACCTTAGGGTTAAAATCATCACTCTCAATCACATCCCTAAAATCAGCAACTAAAGAAGTTCTTGCTTGTATCATCATCATCATGACTAAGGCTCCTAGTGCTAACTCATCCACTCAAAGACCACCCAAGAAAATTGCTAGAATCACACATGAAGTTTCCTCAACCGGATCATCTTCGGGTAAGTCCACCAAAACTAGGATCTCTCCCACACTAAGAAAACCAATCAAACTAATTCACAAGAAGAGTGATTCCACTAGGACTACATCACATAATTCTACAAAACACACCACACAATCATTTGAAAATCCTCAACCCACTTCACTTGAACCTCCACTTCAAGAAACTCAAAACCATGACAAAGAGTGCGATCATTGCAAACATGTTGAAAGAATGAAACATGAACTAGATGTATTAATACATGACCTACAAGCTCAAACTGAGAATGTTTAGGAAACCTTTCTCATCCTTGATCATCGTTAAGCTTTTAGTCGAATCCTAAGTTTGGGTTAACTTATTAGCATTAGTAGCACCTATTTGGCTAGTTCATTCTCTTAGTTTTAGAGATTTGGTTGTGTATCTCTTGTTTTATTGAATGAATAAATCTATGCTATGATTATTATGTGTGTTCTGCGTGTTATATATCTCATTCCCTCCAATAACACTCCTTGATATTTCTTCACTGCTGAAGAAACTGTAACAGATAGCCGGATCCCTTCCAGATAACTAGACGGATCCCTCCTTGAAGGGAACCGTGGGATCCGTGGTACAGGAGCACAAATCTCTACTAACTTGAGTCTCTTTTGCAGTAAATTATGCATTATACTCTTGTTTTTCTAACCTTGTCTTGTAGTTATTCAAAATACACATGAAGATATTGACACCATAAAGCTAGGGGGAGCTTTGTGTCAAAACGACATTGCAAAATCATTTGCAAACTTAAATCCAAATTTTGGGTTACACTTCATGACACCCCATTGCAACTTTGCAATATTTAAGGGGGAGCACGTTCTCGTCACTTAGACGAACCATTTTGCAAACTTAATTGCAAACACAATTAGTTTATTTTACATTATGTCCTTGACGCCCTTTCAAAGGGATTGACTCGTCAAGGGGGAGTTAAGACGAGTACCATTCCCGTCACTTGCTCTCTTCACATTTTTACATTTGTTTTCTCTTTCTCTTATAAAAATTGTGTTAGTTTCTTTTAACACTTTTTGTTTCGACAAAAAGGGGGAGAAGAAAGTAAAAACTACAAATTCAAACTTTTACGAATTTTAGATTTTTCCTTAAAATAACTTTATGTTTTGTCATCAACAAAAAGGGGGAGATTGTTAATACAAATAAGCCGTGAAAACGTTTATTTATATTTTACGATCTTCTAATATTTTGTTGATAACAAATATAAATTCATTTTAACGAAACAAATAGAGTACGTAAATAGTTTGAGTTAATAGTTTTCTAACACACTTACGCTTTCACATAAAACACTAAAACAAGTATAAGTGATTTTATGATTTAGATAAATATGTACAACAACTAGTGTTTGCATATTGGGTCAAACATATACTTAAACTAAGTATACTAAAATGGGTAAAAACTAAGTATATGCTAAATTGGGTAAATACAAGTATATACTAAATGGGTAAATACTAGCAAATGGTTTTGACCCATAACCCATGGTTTTATATATACCACTTAACCAAGTTCATTGTATCTAGAAAGAAAACCATGGATCAACCCATAACCCATGACCCATGACCCTTAACCAAAAATACCCATGGGCAAAGAGGAGCGGACCACGGATCCCTAGCTTTGTGCTAGCCGGATCCCTTGTGGTAGAGATCCGTGGGATCCGGGGAAACAGAAGAGAACTTCCTCTATAAATAGAGAGCCATTTCTTCCTCTCTACTTGCACTTTTAATAAATACTTCCCCAAAGTATTCTAACCCTCTAACCTCATATCTAAGTGATCTATGTAGTTTGTCTTTTGTTTTTGTGTGATCTTCTAGGTTCCTCTTAAAGGAAAGATCACCACTTCTTGAAGACGTGCAAGCTCAAGTCCATGAGTTGCCATGCTTCGTCATCATCAAGACAACGAAGGTTCTCTTGTTGATAGATCTACCTTTCTCCATACACGTTGGGTTGAAGGCATTAGTGTAGAATGCCGAAAATGTAAAGATGCAAGCATTAGTGAAAGATGCTCATCATTCGTGTCAAGGCATTAGTGAAGAATGCTAAAGGTGTCAAGACGAAGGCATTAGTGAAGGATGCCAAGCGTTGTGTCAAAGGCATTAGTGAAGGATGCAAAGCGTTGTGTCAAAGGCATTAGTGAAGGATGCTAAAGAATCAAATCAAGTAGCATTTGGGAAGAATGCTTAGGTCGTATAATCGATGAGGTGCATCGTTATACATATAAGTATTTGTTTATTTACAAGGATGGTGATATCCTTGATGGTGTTGTAACAAGGAGTAGATCTCCTTGAGAATAGGTGTTGTGTCGTGAAGGTGTAGTTCACCTATGTGAAAGAACTAAGTACTTAGCCTAGTACCTAATAAAGGGTAGGAGACGTTGTGATAGGATTAGTTCTCCTAAGGTGTGAAAGAACTCGGTGGTTAGCCTAGCACCGTATAAAGGGTAGGCGACGTTGTGTTAGGTGTGGTTCGCCTTGGTGTGAAAGAACTAGGTATTTAGCTTTGTACCGGAAAAAGGTTAAGCGACGTTGTGAAGGCTTCTCCGCCATAAGGAGTTGGTGTAGTGTTTACAAACTCTCGAGTAGGTGTCTCGGGGAGTGGAGTAGGGCAAGGAAGGTGTCCTTGTAGCCGAACCACTATAAATACTTGTGTAGTGGTGATGTGCTTCTTACTCTTTATCTTTCATTACACGTTTATATATCTATCTATCAACGTCCAACATAAACAACCAAATAGATTGACATAAGTCGATCTAAATATTTAAATGGAAGTTTTAAATTGGTAAAACTATTCAACCCCCCCCTTCTAGTTTTCCACAAAATGGGTTCTAAATTTCAAATGTCAATGATGGGACAAATGTCATTTTTCTTGGGATTACAAATTTCACAAAGTCCCGGAGGCATTTTTATAAATCAATCTAAATATGCAAATGTGATTTTAAAGAAATTTGGATTTGATTCTAGTGACCCTGTTGACACTCCCATGATTGAACGTACCAAACTAGATGAGGACCACTCAGGGATCATGGTAGACCAAATAAAATATCGTAGTATGATTGGATCCCTGATGTACCTCACAGCTAGTAGACCAGACATCTTGTTCGTTGTTTGCATGTGTGCTAGATACCAGGCTAAGCCTACTACAAATCACCTTGAAGCGGTTAAACGGATCTTTCGGTATCTCCAAGGAACCATCAATATGGGACTTTGGTACTCGAAGGACACCGGTATGTCACTAACAGCCTATGCAGATGTTGATCATGCAGGATGTCAAGATACTCGTCGAAGTACGTCTGGAGGTGCTCAGTTTTTGGGTGATAAGCTTGTGAGCTGGTCTTCAAAGAAGCAAATGAGTACTTCTATTTCCTCTACAGAGGCTGAATACATAGCCATGTCATCTTGTTGTGCTCAAATCCTATGGATGAGATCCCAATTATCTGACTATGGCTTTGAATTCAACAAAATCCCTCTGTACTGTGATAATAAAAGTGCTAGTGCTCTCTCATGCAACAACGTTCAACACTCAAGAGCAAAGCACATCGACATTCGACATCATTTCATCCGGGAGCAAGTGGAAAACGGTGTGGTGGAACTTTATTTTGTGAAGTCAGAATATCAGTTAGCAGACATCTTCACCAAAGCTCTTCCTAGAGAACGTTTTGAGTTTATTCTTCCACGACTGGGTCTTAAGAGCCTACAACCAGAAACACTCAAACGTCTTCAAGAGGAAGAAGAGGAGTAAAAGGTTTCCTTCATCTATCTCTTGTAAATATTTATTTGAAAAACAAAATACAAAATTATAAAACCTTCAAAAATCAAATAGAAAAATATAAAACTTTCAAAATCCATAAAAATTTGAAAAATTCAAAAAATCTTCAAAAAAAAATAAATAAATAAATAAAATAAAAATAAAAAAATTGTCTCTTTGTCATGTTTTTCTCGATTCGATAATATCTACGGTCTTGATGCTGTCATTCAAAGAATGACACGGGACTTTAGATGTTGTTCGAATTTTCATAAATATATATATATATATATATATATATATATATATATATATATATATATATATATATATTGGGAGAAAGAGAAACAATGGTTTATTGTCATTCCAGGCAGTAACCCTCATTTCAAAGAAAGAACAGAGCCATGCTTTATCTTGGTTGTCAAATTTAATGCTCTGATTCTTTAAACAAATCTTTACTATCTAATGAAAACTAATTGCTTTGAAAAATAACTCGGACTCTATTTTTTTTGGAAATCATCTGGATTTAAAGTGTGTCAAAATATCTATCTCTCAATCAACAACTTAGGTCATTGATTGAGGGGGAGAATGATTTCAATTAAATTAAAAAGTTATGTGTCATTCAATTGTTTTCAAAAGATATTCATGCATGTTTAATCAATGGATTCCAAAGTCTCAAAATCTGATCCTTATCAGTTAAAACGCTTTCATAATCAAGTCACAATTCTCCTTAAAAGCTTTCAAAATTAATTTAAATCTATAGAGATCACAAATCTCAAATGATTTGATAATTGTGATCGGGGGAGAATTTGTGATTTAAATTGGATTTAAGCTGATAATTCGATAAATGGGTTCATAAGTGTTTAGCAAGTTTTCCTCCCCACATGTGACAAACGATTTCAAATTTTCCATGCACATGTTGAGGGTGAGCATCTATCTTAAACCACAAAGATCTGAAACATGATCAATTTGTTTCAATGTGCAGTCTGTTCCCTATTATATGTGCAAAACTCTTTCAAACCTCAAGGCACATATTGAGGGGGAGCAAGCTTATGAAAACCTCATCCTCCCTTATATGCTTTATCCACTTGTTTTAATTAGGGAAGTGATGATGATATCTTTTAGAAAATGGTAATCAAAGAAGTTAATTCTTCCTCTTACCTCCGTGTGCTTAAACAATTTCAAATACATGATGCACATGTTGAGGGGGAGCTCTTCTTCTAAAAATATCAAAAAAAATTCAGGTACAAAATTATTTGATAATATATCACAAGTATCTGGATTGATTTTCAAATGGTTTTCAATTGGTTCCAATGGCAGATGAACAATACCAAATAGACCGACCAAATTTACTTCATGTACGGTGATATAAGGATGATAAGGTTAGGTATTTATTCCCATGATCCGCCAGAACCGGAGGGATCTACCCAGGGACAATCCACTAGATAGTGTAGAAGTCCTTAGGTATATTGAAAAAAGGAGAAAAATGAGATGTGGGAAGAGTGCGGACTAAGACTGAACTAGTACTGGAATAAACCCAACAAGGTTCTAGTTATGAAGTCTCGGTAAGCACTGAAGGGGTTGAAGAATGAAAAAGAATTGAATGTGAAAAAGGGTGAAAAGAAATAGACCTCCATTTATTCAACCTTAGGGCAGAAACCGGGTTCAATTCATATGCTACTGGTGGTTACCAAGGTAACATCGGTATTGAAGACAAGACGTCATGGACCCAGTGACACACTGCACTACATCTTCCCAAACCACTCAAGTTCCTCTTAAAATGGCTTGTTTCATTCTCACGGGGAACCTACATAATCTATCGACTTTCTCTTAGAGATTGTTGATATTGAAGAAGGAGACCCTCTCCCTAGTCTCCGGCACAGGAACCAAATATGCACAAAATTGAGTCTAGAGCCACGAGATCATCCATAAATCTCATTAGGACACTTTCAATGAAGACTCTCTGTTTCACACAATGTGGAAAGAGAGATTATATCTTGAGTTCTACGCATTATCCTTGTGGTATTGCCAGAACATCTGAGTGATATGCAAACATATTCACAATGAAGATGGAAAGCCTTCTGGAGCCAACATCAAACAAGCTCCTGGTGGGTGGCATGTGAGATCTATCCAATAGATCAACCATGTGACAAATGAACAGAAACAATGGGGCGATTCAATCTTTTGAATCAATCCTGGTTCAGGTTATGGATTGACGGATACCTTGAAAAACCGGTCATTGTGCTTAAAAACTCTTTTCTTTAGCACATCGACTGTGTACTTACATTTCAAAATAAAAGGTGTTTATGATTGATAATTGATTTTCATCAAAACTTTCGTTGTATTGCAAAAACAATTTCTATTAAGCAGTACACGATTGTTTTTCAAATCTCTTCTTATCAATCGGTGAATCTCAATTCGCTGGTTCACTCACTTCGTGTTGTCTTCTTTGAGACGTTCCGGTTTGAGAACGGCTAGAACAGCTGCGAAACCCTGTCAAGGAAATTCTTCGGAATTATACCTGATCACAGGCAGTACTTGTACTGATCAACGGGGAACCGTGGGCCGTGTACCTCAATTCAACAAAAGTGATCAAAGACACTCTTGTGTGCTTTATTGCTAACTGTTTTATGCAGGAACACCCTACGTTTGCAGCTGATCAGAATGGAGCGGTCAATCCATAGCCGCATGCTCACACAACACATTCATTTCCAAAGAAATCATGATTAGTGCATCAATGACTCTGATATTATCACTCCATGCTTCTGCTACGCTGCTGCCAATATCATGATTCAACGAAAAGCTTCCGCTACTCTGATAAGAATACATCATGATCCAGAATGTGAGCATGTCGGTCCAAATGTCACAACTTCACTTCATACCAACACCACAATGGATGAGTCAGAGATTGATGTTTGCTGATGATCTCAAAGCTGGCTCAAAACTCGGTATCACGTGGATCAGTTAAAGACCTCCACTCAGATTATTCAAACATGCAATAATAAAGTATCAAGGACTACGAGCTACAGAACAAAGAACATGAACAAGAATTCAAGAACAATTTCAACATCTGTTTGTATTCTATGTAATTGTAATGTGTGTTTGATGTGACCTCCCTTAGGGGGAGATTGTTAGGATTTAGAAAATCCAGGTATTTAAAGTGTCGGTCACCTCAAGTATATGTATCCGTTAGAAAGCTCATAGTCGTAGTTATTTACTGTTAAGTAGTATTTAGTTAAGTAACACCGTGGAGGACGGACGGGTCTTTACCCACTGTATGCCTGATCCACAACCCGATAGGTGGCGTTTTATGTAAAGACTATAAATACTCTCTACCTCCCAAGGTAGAGAGTTGGAGCTCATAATAAGATTTTTCTTTCTCTCACTAAAGTTCCCTAAACCTCTAACTTTCTCTCTCTAGAACTCATCTTGTACGCCTACTTTGGTTATGGTTTAGTGTGTTTATGAAATCCAATATGTTACAGGTCACCCCAACTATTATCTAGCATAAGTTAGCTCGTAGACATATCGTTATTTACATGTTTGTTAGTTAGTTATTAGCTTAGTTTAGCTTAGAGTAACACCGTGGAGGAAGGACGGGTCTTTACCCACTGTATACCTGATCCACAGTCCGACAGGAGGACGAGTAGGTTGTAACTATAAATACCCCTTCCATCCTTGGAAGGGGTGGTGCTTCTTTCATAATCTAACCTTTTCTTTTTGTTACTCTCTCTCTCTCTCTCTAAGATCACCCTCTCATCTCTTTCACTCTCTATAATGGCTCTCTTGTTTAATCATAATCCTAGACCACCCGAATCATCTAAACAACATAAAATATACGATCCTACAAAATGGCTCTCTTGTTTAATCATAATCCTAGACCACCCGAATCATCTAAACAACATAAAATATACGATCCTACACTTTTTACTCTACCATCCTCTATGATAACATCAAAATATAAGGAATTTATAGGAGCATCCCTTCACTTGAGTTTTTATTTAACTTACACTAATTGACCTGATTTGAAAAGATCAAAACACTTGGTGTATTTAATTACGTAGACAAAGGGGATTTGAATTTATCGTTCTTTCCCGTTACTCCATAAAATATTACTTTTACCCGTGAGTCCCAATCGTCCTAAAATTGTATACAAAAGATATGAATCGACTTAGCAACCATGCAAGTAACTAGATAATTGAACTAAGGGTTTAATAGTGATAACAATAATGCACTAAAGATGAGTGCATATTGGGTGTACATTTGGGGGTGGATTGTAAACAATGTTCTTCATTGATATTCCGAAAAACCGAAACGTCATGAGAACCGCGAAAATGATAGGCTCTGAGAGGTTAACTAGGGTATCGTATACTAAAGATGAGTACATCGCAAGGGTGTGGGGTAATTACTCAACCGATGTGGAAGAGGTAATTTATAATACAGGTTTCAAACAAGGGTTATCCTAATGCCTCTTAGCATTTAGTTACTCCTAACTACACAAGTCTATTCTCACTAGCGATATCGAAATGCATCATAAAACAAGTTCTAGAATCTATATTACTACCGGTACACTCACTAAGCATTAAAGGTGAATGCTTTTATTCCTAAAGGTCTAGGGCGAACCTCACATTTTTTGGGTGGAATTTGAGTGGTATACGGTTTTTGTGCTAGTCATATAATTCCTATCCATGAGACGCTTTATTAAGACTAAAGTTTAGCTCATAAATGTCATAAAAAAATTTAAATTTGGTGCTAGAATTGCCCTAACAAATATTTCTTATGGTTTATTACACAAATTACTAAGGACAAGACAAATAATCAAGTGAGTGAATAGTTTCTAAGTTCCTGTTTTATTCTCCCCCCTACACTTAAACTAAACATTGTCCCCAATGTTCCCCGAGAGCATCAAAGTTATGATAAAGGAAGGGAAGTAAGGAAAAGAAACTAATACTTCCCTGATTAGCTCGGTAGGATATGTGTGAAGTTGCGGTTAAATCCTCCTTCAAGAAGAATGCATAAGTAATAAGCTTCATCCAATGTATGTTTCTTCTTCTTGTCCAATATAACCTGCATACTTATAAGAAAACAAACGAAACATTCGCGTAAAATCGGCGGTAAAACTATATATGACACACAACTACACTAGAAAGCAAATAAGATATAATGCTTGTGGAATGGATGTTTACAGTTTTTCTGGAAAATTAAGAATTGGGAATTTCCAAAAATTAAAAATTGCATAGAAATTGAAACTGATAATTTGTTTCTACATTACCTAACGTCGTCAGGTGTTAATCCTGACGCCGTCAGGTTGTCCTGACAAAAACTGGTCTGCTGCTTTTTTCTGGAAAAATTCCCTCATTAAAACCTGGAAACATTTCTGCAAAACATCCATTATGACTCGATACATGCATTTGACTCTAACAAACACACATATATATCAATTTCAATTGTTGTAATTCTCATGTTCATGTTCTTAAAAACATATATGATCTTCCCTACACTTATCTTTTTGTAAAATACCTTGATATGTAATTAAGACGAGGTTAAAAAAATTAAGCATTTTCACAAAGTCTAACATGAGAATAAACAACAATGAAAAAGATATATAAACACATAAATTGAAAAACAAAACAAGCAAATAATTAAGCATGGGTTGCCTCCCACGAAGAACTTTTCTTTATTTATGATTCTTGTAGCTAGACTCAAAGTCGTGCTCCTATTTTTCGTATATTTTAGATTCCCATTCGAATGCCTTGACTCTTCCTTCATCACGAATATATTCAGGGCCTAACTCTAGACAAGCAGTGTAGTAAACTTTATCCTTACAATCAACCTCAAAAGCCAGAATATTTTCTACATCTAACTCATCAATGCCCTTAAACTTTTTATTTTTGCAAGGCATTACATACTTAACACATTCGGTCCCATTTGAGAACTTTGCTACTCCTTCCTCTTGATCATAAATCATCATGGATTCCTCAATAAATAGTCTTTCAAGTATCACATCTCCTAGGAATCCATCAATGATGCCCTTAACATCTTCCAAGATCATGAAATCACACCTATATGTGAAATTACCTACAAAGACATGCAATCCTTTAGCTCTCCGAACATAGTTACTCAATTTCATAGGGTAAAAGGGATCTCTCCTAGGTCATAGGTTTTTGCTCATGATCCAATTGTAATAGAGCATAGACATTATGTTCATGGGCGCCTTATAGACTATGTAAGTGTGATCCCTATACAAGTACCCAATAATGCATGGTATCTTAATATTTCTAGGGTCACCCTTCTTTATGCATGGCTCGAAAGGTGGTCGCGGGTAGTTAACTACGTTATAATGATAGGAGATTTCTTTTCCATTGGGGTATGACTCATAATACTCATTAAGTTCCACTTCCTTACTACCCTCCATAATTTCTAACACTTTATAATCTCCTTCCTCAATTTTATCATCCGAATCATCACTCGTGCTGGAATTGCTATCAATTGTACTAGTTGTTCCTTCAAGGGCTTTCTCAAGTGCGCTTTCAATTATCCTATTCAATTTCCTAAGTTCTCCAATTTCACTAAAGATGCGAGCGCGGAGTTGGTTGGCATAGGTTCGATCAAGTGGTGGGTTTTGTGGTATATGGTATGATGGTGGATTGTTGTTTGGTGGGTTATCACCTTCCATGATGAAAAGTGACAAGGTTACAAACAAAAACACGAAGAAGGGGGATAGACTAAAAGGAAGCTAATGAAAAAGAGAAAAAATCTCACTTGATAGGAATCAAGCAAGGGGACATAAACGAGATAGAAATCTAACTAGCTATTTTATTCCCCAACAGCGGCGCCAAAAACATGATAGCAGGGTTCGGGGTTGAGAAAACCTCCTTTTGTATGAGCAAGTATTTCAACCCTCTAGGCAGTGAACCTAATCGTTGTAGTGTAGTATGGGGTAAGCCTCGGGGATTGATTTCGTTCTCTATGAGAATAGGAATGCTAGAAAGTGATATATGACGAGAAGGTGGGTTTGAGGATGATTCTTTTTAGTCTTTTTATGTTTTTTATAAAGCAAGGGTAAAATCTCGGGGTATATGATTGGGGGGTGGTACTTCTACCGATTTCACTACTTTAACTAATTATCTAATTTTCTAATTAACTACGGATAGTTTATGCTAATTGAGGTGTGCTCGTATGATGATTAAAGATGTGTTCACTTAGATGCTATTACTCCCTAATTATCTTTTATTGGTCGGTTGAATTGTCACTTTCTTTATCTTAATTGATGCGTTGTATTCCGATTAGTCATAGGGGGTGCCTAATTTCCTAGTTCTATGAATTGTAACTCTCCTTTAGAATACCCGGGATCGACAAGTGCAATAGCATCTCCCCCGAATACGCTATTATCATAAAGCTACAACTCACGCAATAAACACAACGATGGCCTAGGTGCACTCCTATGGATTTTTGCTATTTAGGATGTTCAAGCTCGCAACAATGAAAGAAGAAGCCAGTTTTCCTTAATCTAGGGTCTACCAATTAAGACAAGAGACAACCTAACAACAATCAATAACTAGGTTTCATAGATCTAAGCAAACACAAGAGTAATTTAGCTAGACAAGTTAAACAAGCAAGCATACACACAATCAATTGAACATGGGGTAGACATGATGATAAATTTGATAAAAAGAACTTATCTTGCAATGTAAAATAGGGTATGGGACCCTATATATAGATTTACAATCGCGACGGCGTCACCTTTTGCTAGTGACGTCGTCAAGTCGCCGTCATTAGGGTTTTGTTTTAGCCAAGTCATTGTTGGGACTGCGTCACTTGAGATGTGTGACGCCGTCAGTATTCATGCAGGATGTTGTCTGAATCTTGGATCTTGGACGTCTGGTGTAGTTTTTGTGAGTGACGCCTTCCAGAAATAAGGCGTGACGCCGTCAGGGTTTAGGATCAGAAATTCCGCTGAGCCGTCGTGTGCACTTTTGATCAGGTCTTCAATAGAGGGACGGCGTCGCCCTTTGGATGGGACGCCGTCAGGTATGCTGGAGTGCCTTTGATCTTGAGTTTGCCATTTTCTTCATGTTTTCGCTCTTTTTGGTCCAAATATGCTTCATTCCAGCATTTTGCTTTCAAAATACCTAAAAAGTGAAAGGAACGATTTTAAGCAGTAACGGATATAAAATGTGTCGATTTAGGGCTTAAATGACCCTCTAAAAATGTATGTTTTAAATCCTTATCACTATATTGAACCAAGAAGAGGCAAAGAAGAGGAACAAGTGCCAAAAAGCATATGGACCAAGTTGAAACATACATGTATCATTAAAGCTGTTGCTATAACTGGTGGAACCTTAATGGCAATTAGTGGTGGTGTGATATCTCAATTTTTTTAGTCTTTTGTGCACTGTAATGTCATGTGTATAATGAAAGGGATTTAAATACATTTGTCGCATCTTTAGAAGGTTTAGCTGCTCAAGCAATTGTTGGTGGATAAAATATGGGGTTGCTTATGGCGGGCGAGGAGAATGGTTGTGCGAGATTTGTGTCAGCTTATGTAATGTTGGTGAAGCTATTGAACAGGAGGTTCGACTATTTTCATTTTCTGATACTAAAGTTTTGATCATATTTTCGTAGTTTTTTAATGAATCTAATATATTATAATTGTTAATGGTTAAAATGGTCACGCGTTAGATGACTAACTACGAAGTTGCCATATGAAAAATGTAAAATTGCATACCAGTTCTTGGCTTAAAAAGTAAAGGGGCATTTTGACATGTGTGTGTATCAAACATGCTTTTAGCTACTTAAAAATACAGGAAAAGCCAACGTAACAAATTTAACATTTGTCTGAAATATCGATTTTGATAGGAAATAATTGAAAAGTTATCATCATCGTTTTTTTTCCTTCTTCTCAAGACTAAATGCACTTCCAAACAGCTACTCATCTATCACAACATGTTGCAAACTTAGTTTTACATCTTCTTTATGATTAAGAGATACTATCATTTTAGTGTAACCCCTGTGGTTTGAGTTTTGATATGCTGACTATTTTTGGTATTACCGGATTATGATATACAAACATGGACGGACCCACATGTATGCCGGGTGTGGCACGGGCTACACCCGATTTTAGGTCACGAAGTGCAAAAAGATTTCAAAACTGCCGTTTTTACGGTATGTGCAACCCTCAAAATTTTTTTTGCTACTTTCATTTTTTACGGTGTAACTTTAATTAGCCCAACATTTTTTTTGTGCAACACCCTTTTAAAAATCCTGGGTCCGTCCCTGTATACAAAGAGGTGAAAGCTACAAAACGTACAAAAAGTGAAGATGTTCCTGACATTATTACCAAAGAACAAGAGGGGGTACATAAGAAAGTCATAAAGTTGGTGAAAAAACAGAAATTGCATGTTGTAGAGCGCAATGATAATTCAAAACCATGGTCGCACCCTCCTAAAGGTGAGGCTTGCTCTACTTAAATGCAGCCTTCTGGTCTGATGGTGCTAAACCGGACTCGAATAGGATCCTTGAGGTCATAACCTTCTTCTCAAATTTGATCGAGCCGGTTTTTGGTGCTCCAATGTTATTCTGTGACTCTATACCAGTTGGAAAAATTCTAACACGAGTAGTTAGTTCTTCATCATCTATAAGGAACCAACAAATACAAAGGGATGATTATATATATTATTACTCTTGCAGGCTTCAACAGATTTTAGTGTACTGGACTTCATCAAAAAATA
Organism: Chrysanthemum seticuspe; assembly: GCA_019973895.1. Classification (NCBI taxonomy): domain Eukaryota; kingdom Viridiplantae; phylum Streptophyta; class Magnoliopsida; order Asterales; family Asteraceae; genus Chrysanthemum; species Chrysanthemum seticuspe. The sequence continues at coordinate 157,224,420 of BPTQ01000006.1, forward strand.
TAGCAAACACTCCCGCCGCATTACGGCAGGTTCCTGCACCTCGTTTATTATAAAATCAAGAGTTATTATCTATCTGTTTAAAAATAAGTAAAATTTCAATCAACTCTTTTTATATGAATAGAATGAAGTTGCACACTTTGACTTTGATCGACCAATTATTTTGGTTGATATCGAACAACAAAGAATTACGAGTTTAATAACCAATTTGAATCTTTATTAAATTATATTTAGTTATTTACTACAGTATGATTTAAGATCATTTCAGTATAAAAAAAATTTTACATACCAAGGAATTAATATTCACCATTCATTTTTATTTGATCTAATGAATGATATTAATCATAACAATTTAAAAAACACACTTTGATCAATTTTTTTCAAATATTAATATCTTTCAAACCGTTAATCGTTAAGCGAAAAAATATATATCATTGCGACGAGCATTTAATTATATTTCTATAGATAGGCACTTTGATATACTTTCGGAAAAAAAAAATCGTATTTTTCACCTTTTTTTTTAAATTTTTTTCTTTTTTTACGTTAATGAAATTTGCATTAAAAATCATATATGATAAAACACTAATTTTAATATCACATGTGATATTAGTGTTAAATCATATATAATATTTAATATCACATGTGATATTAATGTAAAATCAGATGTGATATACATATCATATCACATATGATATTACATATCACATATGATTTAACACAGATATCATATGTAATATTCAATTTAGTGTTTAATCTCAGTAACGTACAAAAACGAAAAAAGACAAAAAAACGTGAATGAAACGAATTTTTTCTTTTTTCGAAAGCATATCAAAGTGCCTGTTTATAGAAAGATAATTAAATGCTCGTCGCGACGGTGTAAATATTTTCGCTTAACGATTAACTGTTTAAGATATTTAAATTATAAAAAATAAGTGAAATAATAAAATGCTTTTAATCTCAGCCATTGATTTTTTTTTAAATGGATAGTGGAGATGAGTCCCTTATTATGTGAGAAAAGTTTGGTATGTAAAATAACTCTCCTCATTTAGTATCTAGATCATCTAACCTTGTATTTTATAAAGAAAGACGGTCAACTCTAAGCATAAAAATTCAAGAAATAAAACATATGACAAAAGCTATTAAGAGTTATTTTACATACGAAATTTTTTTTATATACCAAAGGGACTCATCTCCACCATCCATCTAAAAAGAAATCAATTGCTGAAATTAAAAGCATTTTATTATTTCACATATTTTTTATAATTTAAATATCTCTTAAACCGTTAATCGTTATGTGAAAATATTTACACCGTCGCGAAGAGCAATTAATTATTTTTCTATAGACGGGCACATTGATATGCTTTCGAAAAAAGAAAAAAAAAATCGTTTTTTCACGTTTTTTCATCTTTTTTACGTTACTTGAAATTTGTATGAAAAAAATCATATATGATTAAACACTAATTTGAATATCACATGTGATATAATGTTAAATCATATATGATATGTGATATCACATGTGATATGATATGTATATCATATGTGATATTACATATTATATATGATATAACACTAATATCATATATGATATAACACTAATATCATATATAATATATCACTAATATCACATGTGATATTAAAATTAGTGTTTACTCATATATGATTTTTTAATGCAAATTTCAGTAACGTAAAAAAACGAAAAAACTTAAAAAAAAAAGGTGAAAAATGTGAAGAAATTTTTTTTTGTCGAAAGTATATCAAAGTGCCTATCTATAGAAAGATAATTAAATGCTCGTCGCAATGATATTTTTTTTTCCGCTTAACGATTAACGGTTTGAAAGTTATTAATATTTGAAATAAGAGGATGAAAGTGGGTTTTTTAAATTGTTGAGATTAATCTCATCCATTAGATCAAATAAAAATGGATAGTGAAGATTGATCCTTTGATATGTAAATAATCTTTTCTACTCAAATGATCTTAAATCATAAATAAGATAGATTTAAGATCATTTGAGGACAAAAACTTTTTTACATACTAAGGGATCAATCTTCACCCTCCATTTTGATTAGATCTAATGAATGAGATTAATCTAACAATTAAAAAACTCATTTTCATTCTTTTTTTACAAATATAAATATCTTTCAAACCGTTAATCGTCAAGCCAAAAAAAACATACAATTACGACGAACATTTAATTATCTTTCTACAGATAGGCACTTTGATATACTTTCGACAATTTTTTTTTCTTCGTGTTTTTCACTTTTTTTTTAAGTTTTTTTCGTTTTTTACGTTACTGAAATTTTCATGAAAAAATCATATATGATTTAACACTAATTTGAATACCACATGTGATATTAATGTTAAATCATATATAATATGTATATTATATGTGATTTATCATATATGATTTAATACTAGTATCACATATGATATTACATATCATATGTGATTTAACACTAATATCACATGTGATATTCAAATTAGTGTTAAATCATATATGATATTTAATGCCAATTCCAGTTTCGAAGAAAAACAAAAAAAAAAGACGAAAAACGTGAAAAAGACGATTTTTTTTCTTTTTTCGAAAGTATATCAAAGTGCCCGTATATAGAAAGATAATTAAATGCTCGTCGCGATTGTGTAATTATTTTTGCTTAACGATTAACGGTTTAAGAGATATTTGAATTATAAAAATATTTGAAATGATAAAATGCTTTTAATATTAGCCATTGATTTCTTTTTAGATGGATGGTGAAGATGAGTGCTTTGGTATGTAAGAAAAGTTTGGTGTGTAAAATAACTCTCCTTAATAAGATACTAAATATTATAAGAAAATAAACACAGATTTAAGATCATTTGAGTAGAAAAGATTATTTACATATCAAGGGATCAATCTTAACCATCCATTTTTATCTGATCTAATGGATGAGATTAATCCCAACAATTTAAAAACCCACTTTCATCCTCTTATTTCAAATATTAATAACTTTCAAACCGTTAATCGTTAAGCGGAAAAAAAATATCATTGCGACGAGCATTTAATTATCTTTCTATAGATAGGCACTTTGATATACTTTCGACAAAAAAAAATTTCTTCATATTTTTCACGTTTTTTTTTTAAGTTTTTTCGTTTTTTTACGTTACTGAAATTTTGCATTAAAAAATCATATATGATTAAACACTAATTTGAATATCACATGTGATATTAGTGTTATATCATATATGATTTTAGTGTTATATCATATATGATATGTAATATCACATGTGATATTAGTGTAATATCACATATGATATGCATATCATATCACATGTGATATCACATATCATATATGATTTAACACTAATATTACATGTGATATTCAAATTAGTGTTTAGTCATATATGATGTTTTTCATGCAAATTTCAAGTAACGTAAAAAAAGATGAAAAAACGTGAAAAAACGAATTTTTTTTTTCTTTTTTCGAAAGTATATTAAAGTGCCCGTCTATAGAAAGATAATTAAATGCTCTTTGCGACGGTGTAAATATTTTCCATTAACGATTAACGGTTTAAGAGATATTTAATTATAAAAAATAAGTGAAATAATAAAATATTTTTAATCTCAGCTATTGATTTCTTTTTAGATGGATGGTGGAGATGAGTCCCTTGGTATGTAAGAAAAGTTTGGTATGTAAAATAACTCCCCTCATAAACATATATCGTTGCTAGATTAGAGGAATTTTCAAATGCTTACTTTTATTTTGGTGTTTACCAACGGATAAATCTCCACCATCCATCTAGTTTGATCTAATGGTAGGGATAAATCAAAGATTTAATATGGAAACCTAAGTCCATGTTTTTTTTTCCTTTATCTTTGTCATTTTGTTTTTGTTATTTATTAACATTTTTTTCTTTTTCTTTTCTTTTTTCTAAAATTCAAGTTTTTATTAAAAATTCACGTTTTTTTTTTTTTTTTTTTTTTTTTTAAATTCATGTTTTTTTTTTATTCTAAGTTTTTTTTCGCTTTCATACGTTTTCATCTATAATCATGCGTTTTCGTTCGTTTTTATACGTTTTCGTCCGTGTTCATATGTTTTCGTTCGTTATTTTACGTTTTCGTCTAATTTCAGACGTTTTCGTCCGTTTTCATCCTTTTTTTTTCGTTTTCGTCCATTTTTCATACATGTTTTTACGATTTCATACGTTTTCGTCTGTTTTCTTACGTTTTCGTCCGTTTTCTTACGTTTTCGGCCATTTTCATACATTTTTGTCTGTTTTTTTAGGTTTTCATGTATTTTCGTCCGTTTTTAGACGTTTTCGTCTATATTTGTATGTTTTCATGTATTTTTGTCCGTTTTCAGACGTTTTCATACGTTGTCATCCGTTTTTTTACGTTTTCGTCCGTTTTCATACGTTTTTGTCTGTTTTCTTACGTTTTCGTTTGTTTTCATACGTTTTTGTCCATTTTCTTACGTTTTCATACGTTTTCATCCGTTTTCTTTCGTTTTTGTCCATTTTTCATACGTGTTTTTACGATTTCATACGTTTTCATCAGTTTTCTTACGTTTCCGTCCGTATTCTTACGTTTTCGGCCATTTTCATACGTTTTTGTCTTTTTTTTTAGGTTTTCATGTATTTTCGTCCTTTTTTAGACGTTTTCATCTATATTTTTATGTTTTCATGTATTTTTGTCCGTTTTTATACGTTTTCGTACGTTGTCATCCGTTTTTTTACGTTTTCATCCAGTTTTAGACGTTTTCGTCCGTTTTCATCCGTTTTTGTCCATTTTTATACGTTTTGTCCGTTTTCAGACGTTTTTGTCCGTTTTTATACGTTCTTCATTCGATTTTATACGTTTTTGTCAGTTTTTTGACGTTTTTATTTTGATATTTGTAAGTGACACTTATTTATCTCTTGTGATATAACACTGTAATGAAGATGAAAAGTATTACATTCTTCATCATGTATGTGTTATCAGTTGTGGTACTCAACTAAGAATGTGATGGTTGTGTTTTTGAAAATATTTAGGAAGATTTTTTTGTTTTATGATATTATGAAATATTAGAAAAGTTGTTCAACTGAAAACAAGAGATGTTATGATACTTTTGTTAGACTTGTGGTGGATTTTTCTATTTAATGGGTACATTGTGCATGTTTCGATAGGTTTTATAATGGGATTTGAAAATATCTATGGTTGAATCAGCAAACTAAATAAGCTATGGTTGAAGATAACACACATCTTTATAAACAAACTGAGGAAGATCAAACACCTGTGATATCACAGGTGATATCACCTCACTTGTGATATCACACGTGATATCGTGTGTGATAACACCGGTGATATCACCTATGATATCATGTGTGATATTACCGGTGATATCATGTGTGATATCATAGTTTATATCACTTGTGATATCACCAGTGATATCACCTGTGGTATCATGTGATATCATAAGTGAGGTGATATCACTTGTGATATCATGTGTGATATCACAAGTGTTTGAGCTTAAAGATTTGTGCTTTCTTCAAACATAGCTTCTTTCGTTTGCTGATTCAACCATAGATATTTTCAAATCACGCTATAAAACCTATCGAAACATGCACAATGTATCCACTAAATTGAAAAATCCACCACAAGTCTAACAAAAGTTTCATAACATATCTTGTTTTCAGTTAAATACCTTTTCTAATATTTCATATTATCATAATACACAAAAATCTTCCTAAATATTTTCAAAAACACAAATAAGAAAAATTAACAGAATCAACACAGTAATATAATAAGTGATGTTTATTATCATTTCTTTCATATATACTTGGTAAAATACTAAATTCTTATCACATTTGGTATGAATTTAATATTTCTCATTCTTAGTTGAGTATCACAACTGATAACACATACATGATGAAGAGTGTAATACTCTTCATCTTTCTTACAGTGTTATCTCACAAGAGATAAATAAAGACTTAAAAATATCAAAATCAATAAAAATGAAGCAAAGTATGAAAATAAAGACTTGACATATTCTCAAAATCAAACAAGTGTTGCATTAAATTAGCATTTTTTTGAACAAAATAAGAATTCACCTAAAGATACTTTAACCCTTTTATTTCTACTAAGCGCATTAAAAAAAATATGCGCTTGTCAATTGCGATGAAAGGTACAAAAACTATCTTGTAACTCAAAATTATAAAAATATTAGAAAACATATAGGTGATAATAGATAAAAATATACAGAGCAATGAAATATCTCAGATGATATTAAAGGCTAACAAAACATACTTGTTTGTTTATGAAATATCACAAGTGATATTAGACATTAACTTTTTTTTTTAATAAAATATCACAATTGATATTATATATGTAATATAATAAAGTTTAATAATAAACATGAAAACGTATGAAAATAGACGAAAACGTATAAAAACTGCAAAAAACGGACGAAAACTTATGAGAACGGACAAAAATGTATAAAAACGAATGAAAAGCGTATAAAATTGTATGAAAACGGAAAAAGCATCTGAAAACGGACGAAAACGTATAAAAACGGATGAAAATTGACGAAAACGTATGAAAACGTCTGAAAAAAGATGAAAGCGTCTAAATATGGACGAAAACATAAAAAAACGGACGAAAGCGTATATAAACCAATGAAAACCGATTAAAATGTAAGAAAACGGACAAAAACGTAAGAAAACAGACGAAAACGTAAGAAAACAGGTGAAAAGGTATGAAAACGGACATAAACGTAATAAAACGGACGAAAATGTAAGAAAACGAACGAAAACATAGGAAAAAGGACGATAATGTAAGAAAACAGGCGAAAACGTAAGAAAACGGACGAAAAGTTATGAAAACGGATAAAAACGTGTGAAAACGGACGAAAACGTATGAAAACAGACGAAAACGTAAGAAAACGGACGAAAACGGACGAAAACGGACAAAAAACGTAAGAAAACAGAAGAAAACGTAAGAAAACAGACGAAAACGTAAGAAAACGAACGAAAACATAAGAAAACAGACAAAAACGTATGAAAAAGGACGAAAATGTAAGAAAACAGACGAAAACGGACGAAAATGTATGAAAACGGATGGACAAAAGTGTAAGAAAACGGACGAAAACTTAAGAAAACAGACGAAAACGTAACAAGACTGACGAAAACGGACGAAAACGTAAGAAAACGTATGAAAACGGACGAAAACGTAAGAAAACAGACGAAAACGGATGAAAACGTATGAAAACAGACGAAAACGTATGAAAAACGGACAAAAACGCAAAAAAAAACTGACGAAAACGGAAAAAGAAAAAAAAAAGGACAAATAATGAGAAAATAAATAAGAGAGATAAAAAGACAAGAAAAAAATATGAACTTAGGTTTAGACATATTAAATTTTAGGTTAATCACTACCATTAGATCAAACTAGATGGAAGGTGGGGATTTATCCTTTAGTATACAAGGAATTTTGAATATGCAAAATAAAGTGCCTCTGCTAATTATTGATTTGACTAATAGTGATGATTAGTGGCCCATTTGAAATTTTTTAGTACATTGACTCGTAAAATATATACTAGCAGGGTACACGCGCGTTGCAGCGGCGGGTACCCTGAAATAAAAGTTCCTGAGGAATCATATATTCTAGCTTATTATGTTCTTTTTGACAATAAGTTTACGAATATCAAGAATTTCGTTTATCGCGTGCCCGTTTGGCCATTGCCTATTCGGACTTGAATATTTGTATAATGTGCTTTATTATTTGTATTAGTGACATTTAATAATTGTGTTTGAGTTGGTTGTACAATATGCTTGATAATTTGTATTTCTTGTGTAAGGGGTGTTTTAATAAGTGTATTAATTGTATTTATTGACCAGTTAGTTAATTGAATATATTAAATGTCTTGTCAACATTAATGTCTTGTTAATTTCTTATTATAGAAATGTTTTTTTCTTTTATTTTTTAAGACTTCTAAATATAAATGTCCTAAATACATTATAAAGTAGTATAGATAGATGTTATTGGAAAATAAACTAAGAATTAAAGCATATAAGATATCAGAGTGGTTCATAAGATTAAAGCCTATACGTACTCACATATGTATAACCTTTTAAATAGCTATTAAAATTACACCATGCACGAGATATCTATCATGACGATATTATCAAATAATTATCTCTCTGTTATTAACCTAAAGAAGTTGCATAAGCAAGTAATTTAAACGATTACAAACTATATTTAAAAATATGCCATCGATGTAAATTGTAAAAGTGTCCGTCAAAAAGTATACAAGTGTAATTGATGAGTGTCTAAATACTCATCATTTTTGTACCTTTTAAACTGCAAAAACATCTGAAAACACTCAGAAATGCATCAAAATGATAAAAATATCACAAATAAGTGTTTTATGTGTTTTAAATGCAAAAATACCAAAATCATATGAAAAACGTATCAAGTTTGCATAATTGGCAGTTTTAGTCCCCCAAGTTTCAAAAATTGTCAAATCTAGTCCCTGGAATCCAAAAATGTGGAGTTTTATCATTCAAGGTCCCTGAAATATTCTAAGTTGTCAAAAATGGTCCTTGAATGAATCTTTGGGCAAATGGCAGAAAAGGTCCCTCAACTTTACAAAAGTGTCAAAATTGGTCCTTGGATATTTAAAAAGTGAAAATAATCAAATGTGGTCCTTGTACTATTAAAGATTGGCAAATTTGGTCCTTTTGATAAGTTTGGAAAAAGTACAGTTTTGGTCCCTCAAAAATCCAGAAATTACAAATTTGGTCCTTGTGATAATTCAAAACCAAATGGACCCTCTTTTGTATTATTAACCCAGCCAAAACCCAAAAGAACCCCTGTCAACAAACCTGTGACCCCCCATTGTGAACCCCCTGTTATTAATATTACTCGGTCAAATAAAGTCAAACGCGCCAAACCAGTATTACTGTGCTTCTCCCTCACCTCAACTGCATTCCAAAACCAGTGGTTTTACCACCACTTTTCCACCTTTCCACCTGTCTTTCCAGCTGTTTACCCACTCCCCTCCACCTCCACAATCTCCCAAACTTCTTTAAATGCTAAAAACCTGCTCAAAGATATTTTGGCGCCAAAATTGCCAAATGGACAGTGGTGATGAATTAGAAGGTTTCAATGGTCAAGATAAGGTGGGAAACAATCAGAGGTCGACAAGAAGTCTAAAGAGATCATTATAAAGCAAGAGAGAAGCAATGTGAAGACTAACTAGTGTAATTTTAATTTGCTTATGTCGAATTAATAAATTTTCAATTTCCAGTGTATTTTAAAGCTTTCATGTGTTTTGTTAAGTTATCTCAGTGTAAAAAAAACCTATTTTCAGTTTCAATTTCAGTATTAAGGTTCATATTCAGTTTATGCAATTTCCCTTGTTCAAAATCTCAATATGTTCTAATGTTGTTTGTAGCTGTTAATTTGGACTCATAAGCCCATATAAGCTCCTCAGAAAGCTATTTAAAGCTTTTAGTAACCTTTAAAATCAGTTTAGAAGTAAAAAATCAAAAATACCAAAAATACCAAAAAATTAGTGAAAAATAAAAAAATCCATGGAAATGAAGGTCAAAGCTGGAGCAGGGTGAATACAGGATTGCCCTTGGGTTTAGAGCTTCTTGGGAAGCTATAGGAAGTGGTTTTAGTCTTTGGTTCTCAGTCTCCACTTAAATTCCAACTTGTAAGCTAATTCTTCAAGATTTGCATTTTCTAGTATAAATGTTTAAAATCTGTTAATTTTAGTTTAATCATGTCTAAATATAGTTAATCTAAGTTAATTAATAGCTTCCTTGGTTTAAAAAGTTGTTTTGGTACTAAAAGTGTCATAACAGTCCTATAAAGGGGTGTTTGGATTTTTTTTTTTAACTGTGATAGAGGTTATTGGTGTTGTTACTTGTTGTTGTTACATGTTCCATTAGGTAATAATAGCTCAGAGACACAATAAAACACAGTCTTCATTTAGTGTAAAAGTCAAAATACCTTTTGATCACATCTTGTGTATTGACTGTTTGTTAGGAATTAGAAAATTCCATGATAAAGTGTCGGTTACCCCAATTATGATCTAGCATTAGTTAGCTCGTAGACGTGTCGTTATTTTAGTTGTTTAGTAGTTTATTAGTTATTTAGTAGCGTAGTTTAGCGTAGTGTAACACCGTGGAGGAAGGACGGGTCTTTACCCACTGTATATACCTGATCCACAGGCCGATAGGAGGTCGTTGTGTCTGTAACTATAAATACCCCTTCCATCCATGGAAGGGGTGGTGCTTCATTTCAATCTAATCTTTCCTTTGTGTAAACCTCTAGCAAGAACACCCTCTCTCTCTCTAAAATGGTAAACATGTATTTTGATCATCCAAGACCACCCGAATCATCAACACAATAAATATTCACGATCCTACAATTGGTATCAAGAGCCAAGGTTTTTGTGTTGTTTTGATTTGTGTGGTCTCGTATCATGGTTAAGTTGGTTTTTGTTGGTCGGAATTCATGGTTTTGGGTAAACTGCTTTTGTCTAGAATCTTATGTCTTATTGGTCAAAACAAATTAATATTGTCATGTGGTCCTTTATTGTTAACAGCTGCTTTGTGTCTTTGTTTGGTCCAAACAGTCGTTAATATCAGTATCTTTTGTTTTGTGACGATTTCTTGTATCAAAAGCAATGTTTATGGGTTTTCCTGAAACAGTAATCTTCTTGGTCTTAAACAGGGTCAAATAAATTGAATGCATTTTCATGTTTGTTTTCGTAACTGTTGGTACCAATACATGAATTAATGTTTTATGTCAAATGGGTCAATGAAGCTGTTTATATGCTGTTTTTATGGGTAAACTTGAAGATGGTCGGAAAACTTTTTGATATTCATGCTAGCGAGTTGGTCATTTGGTTCTTGCTAGCGACTTGTCAATGTATGATGTCCAGATACAATGTTTTCAAAGCGAGTTGACTATTGAGTCAACTGCTGCTAGCGACTTGGCTATGCTAGCGACTTGGCTATGCTAGCAACTTGGCTATGCTAGCAACTTGGCTCATTATCTAGCGACTTGACTCATATCTTAGACCTAGCGACTTATATTTATGAGTTAGCGACTTGTTTTGAAAAAAAAAACAAAAATGGGTAGCGACTTGGTTTTTAAGGTAATAGCGAGTTGGGTTATTTGACTATTGAGTCAAATAAATGTCTTAGTGACTTGATGCTACACATGACCTAGCGACTTGACTCTTAAGTTAGCGACATAGACAGAAAGGAAGAAGAAGAATAGACCACGACCACAAACAACAAATACCAAATACCAATCTAACATCACACAACCTCAGGTTCTACATAACCCATCATTGGTCCATGTTAGATCTACTATCACAAAAGGAATAACATCTAATACATCAACCACTGTCCCGAATCTAATCAACAACCTCTATCCTATATCAAGACTCACACTCAAAAGGGTCTAACAATCATATTAATGGTAATGAAACCATTTAAGAGATCTCAGTTTGTTTATCTTTGTCGTATGCTTCAACTGCCATAGAGCTCAAAAGATCTATACACGACTTTGTTCAAACCATCATTGATCCATGTGGTAATGATAATATCCGAAAATAATGAAGAAAGATCAAAACCATTTGGGGTTTCATCTTTCTCCTTGATTAGGTTATAAGGTAATAATCAAACGGGACTAAAAGGTGATCTCAGTTTGTTTTTTCGTGGTTCTCACATGTTACATCCAAGACTATCAAGAGTCTTAAACAAGAAAAAAATTCAAACCATCATTGATCTAAATGCTTTTGATTATTTCCGAATCCTTAGAAGTAAGTGAATAACAAGAATGTTATCCCTTTTGTCTAGGTTCGTGCATATCATTAACTATTATGAAAAAAAAACATGATATAACCTACCTTGATGCCGTTCTCAAAGCCTACCTGTAACCTCATCTTTGTCCTATTGCCGTCTCATAAGAACCCTCAAGCCATCCCTGTGGCGAGGCTATCCGTGTCTAGGATAGATGTCATCAATGTCGAATATTATTCAACTGATGGTATAATTAGTGTTGAAAGATGTTTTGAGGTTGCGTACAATTAGGTGAGGTTGCATACAATTATCTGTGACTTGGGTTTTTGATATGTGAATGATATTTGGAGTGGTGAGAAGATAACGGAGGAGAGAGCGGCATATTGTGATGTGGTTTATTAGGGTTATCTGAGTTTGATAAGTGAGTTATATACCAAGAATATTAGGGTTAAGGGGTGTGTGAGGTGGATAGTGTGGTATATCTCATGGGCCGTGATTGTTTGGGCTTTGTGTAAATACATTCATGGGTCTAGTTGGAGACAACATGTGTTACTTGGTTGAAAGAATATGGACCGAATATGGAGTTTATGATTTGACCGGGTATTCCATCATTTAGTGTGGGTGTGTCTTAAAACTGCTATCCGAGTTTAGTTCTGGACTTCGTTTAATTTGAAAGGGTCTCTGTGGAGTAATGTTGAATTGGGCGGACATTTTTTTAAAGTTGTGTAATAGTCTTAAGTCCATGAATTTGTAATGGCTCGGGTATATGGATTGTGGTTGAACCGAACTTATTCTCCAACGAAGCTTTGATGCAATAAAGATGTGCCGATTTATTGAGGAGGTCGACGAATATTATGATGGACTTTGAGGACTAATGAAACAATGTTTGGTCATTAAATTTCAACTAATGATACATGAGCTTACGGCTAATGTTTGTGTTTCATCTAGCTAAAAGATTGGGACTTGATAGTGAGAATTGGTGTGTTGATGTGATTTGATGGGTTATGAGGTTTGATACTTTGGCTTATACATTTCCACGGAGATTATTATGTCATGGCTTAAAAGTGTAATTGGAACATGTTTGTCTACGGGGTTGTTTGTTTGATATTTCTTATTTGGATTTGAAGTGAGGTTTTCCGGGCGAGTTCACTTATTACGTCTTCTTTCTCTCTACCCTTCCGCGAAGATGACTTGTTTGGGCGTTTATTGAGGGTGATAAAGACTTGGCTATTTAGTTACGTTTGTGATTCTTTCTCGCTTGACGCACAACGTTGCTATCACTACGGTGTCTCACTCAGTTGAGAATGTCAAGAGGTTTTGTACATTGGGTACACCGTTTCTTCTTCACAAGGATTAGTACAAGTTTAAGTAACAAATATGGGGAAGTTCACTTCATGATCAAGTTTGGCATATCGGATTTACTTCTCCATGTTGTCACTGCAATTACCGACAGAATGCGTGAGTGATGTGTTTACCAAGGTGTTTATTGGATGGTTGATGATAATGTTGATGTTGGATAATGAACAGTTGATGAACCGCTGCATGTTCCCCTAAAACAGATATTCACCGAAACCAATGTTGTCATAACACATTCAAGCTGACATTGTTTACGGTTTTGTCTTGATTTTGTAAAATCCCGCGAAAGAACCTATTTCTCGGTTTAAATCAGAGACTTATAAAATCCCGTGACAATGGAAATATCCTGGTAATTGTAAAGTGCATTTCCGGAACTATCATACGGTTTATTCTTGGTTTTGTAAAATCCCGCGAAAGAAACAATTTCTCGGTTTAAACTATAGAATTGTAAAATCCCGTGATGATGGAACCATCTTGGAGAAAGGAAAGCGTATCTCGGGGTCTTCTGATGCTGGTGTTACGGGTTCTGTTTCGAAGAAAGGATAAAAGGGTGTACTTCATAAATTGGATGTGTGTTTGGATATTCGTCATGGCAGTTTGGTTATTACATGGTTTTACGGGGTTATGTGTTGTTGACCATGGTCGGGATGAAACCATTATCAAAGTTCATTTAAATGTCAAAGAAGGCTAGATTTGAGCAGTTAACCAGAAGATGTGACAACGGAGTTAATTCACTATTATTTATTTGAGGTTGAAGTGAAGTATCACGAGCAAGTGTACTTAGTATCTGAAGGTATCGGGGATGGATGGATGAAGATTCTTCATGATCCTTGTTCGAGCTTTTTTCCAAAAACGAAGACTTGGAAATCTAGTTAGTTTTGAGAGTCTATTTTTTCTGGGGGAATTGGGCTCTTTTTGCCACAAAAATAACTATCACTTTAAGGAGTTACGTTGTAGTGCTCAGTGTCACATTTAATTGTGGATTTTCAAGAGGTGATGTACGTCTTATACTTGATGGTTGGTTGGTTGAAGAGTATAGAGTACTTAGAGATTCAAATGGGCATGAAGTCTCGACACCACTCTTTGTTACATATGTGCAAGTTTAAGTCACGAGTTCGGGTTAGTTTACTTCAGGGTCAAATTCATCATATTGGGTTTTCTCCATCAGCTGTCACGACAAATAGCCTACAGAATGATAATGGGGATGATTACATGTTTTGCTAAGAGAGCAGAAAAGAGAGAGATTGTGATGTCTGTTCACTTCAGTTCAAGCCTCGTTCTCTAAAGAAAAGAAAAGTGTACGCTTCAGTGCGCTTTATCTTCTGAAGAAGAGAAATCTTCTTATTATGACCATTCTCATCAACATGCTTCATACTTTTTCCATGCGCTTCAGTCATCAAGTGAACCGGGCTATCACTGATTGTTTTCTCATTCCACTTGCTCGATTATAATGAAGATGGCGACATCATGTGCTGATTTTGCGGGAGAGAAGTGTGAATAGAACATTCGGATGATTTTCACTTATTTAATCAAGAATGGCAATTCCGTATGCAATTCTTGAGGGGGAGAAGAAGTGTGAAATTACTGCATGGTTGATTATTACTTGAGAATTTAAATGGTCATACGGCTCTAAACTCATGTAAGAACCGAGCTTCTTCTTATCGGGTAATCTTGACATGGAGTTTCTTCTAAGAGCCGTTGGTTGACATCTTCACTCGGATTGATGAGTTTATCGACAAAGTGCTTCCGGTTAATGCTTCACGTATACATCAACATGATGATTCCGAACAATCTCTCTGTTCTTGTTTGATGTGATTGGTGGTTTGGTGTTAACATCTTGTGTGTTCGTTGCGGCCTGATTGCTGATTTCCTAGATGAACATCTTTCTGTTCTTGTTTGATTGGGAGAGATTTTAGTTAAGGGGACTTGCAAGATGTAAGTTAATTGGGATGCTTTTTGGTGATGATTCTTATTTTTTTGGTGAGTTGAAGATGTTAACTATCTATTCCCCAACTGCACAATCTTGAAGAAGGTCGAGTCTACAGTCTGTTCTACATTTTCTGCTACATGTTAGAAGACTAAAGACGAGTTACATTTAACGATCTAAAGACTTCTTCTTAAATCTGGGCATTTATCAAACAGATTGTCGGTTTAGGGGAGAGCACTAATTGGGGGAATGTGATACGTCGAATTTAATCCCCAATTAGACTTGCTCACATTATTCAGCATGTTGATTCTCACAAAGACTTCAAGCGATCTTCTCAACAAATTTCAAGTATACGGGCTTACAATGTTGCTGATTCTGAAGTGTCAAAACTAGCAAGGGGGAAAGGAGACACACATCTAAACACAAAGCGAGTAAACTTGATGAACTTAATTCTTCTAAGTGATTGAAGATATCCCGGGAAGACAAATGTTATTACCGCAGAGAAACTCAAGGTTTGACTCATGGCGAGTAAACTTGATGAACTTAATTCTTCTAAGTGATTGAAGATATCCTGGGAAAACAAATGTCATGACCGCAGAGAAACTCAAGGTTTTACTCATCAAGGCTTTTTGTGTTATTATTCCAACGACGTGGGGGAAGTGATGTAATAGAAAGTTTCTAAAGATAAAAGAGGTACACAAGTGTGTGATTCATTGGGGAGAGAGATTGTGTACATTGGGGATGCTCAGCTGTTTCACTTGAGTGCTTAATCAGTGATTCAGAGATATAATCACTTATCCTGGAGTTGACATCCGCAGAGATTGTCATCCGCAGAGATAATCAGTGACTTGGCCTGCTTCTTCAATGTTACCAGTTATTAATTCCTTGTGTATTGGTATACTTCGGATACTTGAGCTTCATACACGATCATCAGGGAAGAAAAATGTGAACATGGGGAGATGTTTTCATTCCCCTCATGATGTGTATTCGGGAGAGCTCTTGGGTATTGGTGTACTTCAGGTTCTTGAGCTTCATACACGTTCATCAGGGAAGAAAAATGTGAACATGGGAAGGTGTTCTTCATTCCCCTCATGAAGTGTATTCGAGAGAGTTCTTGAGCATTATACTAAGAGACGGACTGCATCATTTCAACTACACGGGGGAAGTGGTCTCTTGACAACCTTTTAGAATGGATTGCATCAGACTTCAGTGGTTATGAAATTTGAGAAGATTATTTATGAGTGGGATGATACGGTGTTGTTCTTCTATTGGATGATATAACCCCGAACGATGAATCACGGTGATTATTCTTAAAAGGAGCAGCAAGTTCGATGATAATGGTGTGCTTCCTTGTGCACCTGGCTAAGGGAAGCTTGAAAGAAAGCTTTGAATCTGCTCAGCTAAAGGATTTTCGGTTTGGGGGGAAGCTGCCAAAGTCTCACTTTCAGATGGCTCAATTTCTTTCTTCAATGCAAGAGCCTTGGAAGCTTTGGTGGTGAAAGTTTTAGGGATGATGACTTCTATCTTCTACAACGGGGCTGCTCGATATCTTTATCTCGGTACTCGTATCATCATCTTCTTTAACTATATCATCTTCTCTATCTTTGTATATATTTATCAGAAAACCAAAATACAAAAATATAAAACCAAGAAAAAGAAAATAGAAAAATATAAAATCTTCAAAAAGCCATAAAAATCAGAAAATTTGAAAAATACCAAAAATATGTTTTCAAAGACATGTCTTCTGGTATCGATAACATCTACGGTCTTAGAAATGTCATTCAATAATGGCACGGGACCATAGATGAAGTTCGAACAGGAGGTGTAAATATTTCTTTCTAAAACATGTCTCAAAATATGGCTTACAGTTATTTCAGACTGTAACCCGTGCTTCAAATGATGGCTTGCAGTTACTTCAGACTGTAACCCGTGCTTAAACTATGGCTTGCTATTATTTCAGATAGCAACCCGTTCTTCAAGAAAGGAAAGTGTTGCGCTAAACCCATTTTCAAATATTTCGTGCACTTATCCTATAACAAGGAAAGTATGTCGAAGGACTGCTGTTCCTACACAAATGTTTTTCCGTCTAAAATTCTTCAGAAAAATATTTGTTTTAACTTAATGGTGGTAAATGAGTTGCTATTAAATCAATCAGTATCAGAGTTTTCATATTAATTTGCAAACTCAATCAATGACTACTGCGCTTTTAAAATGTTTAAAAAAAAAAGAGTCATTGATTGAGGGGGAGAATGTTTTCAAATCTATATCATCTAACGAGCTTTCTTAATTATCCTACGTGCTTAATTAAAAATGATATTTGCCTATGTCGAAGGACTAGGAATTTAGGATATGATTGTTAGGTTTAGATGATTAGAGTTTGATTAACACATAAACCCCATACATTTAGATGATCTGATTGATATGTTGCATTGACTTTTATTAGTCGATTGTTGTTTGGGTGATGTCGACCACCATATATTTGTATGTGTGTTCACTAACGTATGCAGGTATATTGGTATAAAAGAATGTTCCCGATCCGGATCCCACAATTGAAGATGATTGGATGCCGAAAGGAAAGGGTAACTATATCTTGGGTTGACAAATGAAGAAACGGAGCTTAATTGGACTTCTATGGAGAGTTGGCATAAATGCAACGTAAGAGGTCTCACTGCATCGGCAGATGGTTTTCTTCTAAGTGATTGAAGAAACGGAGCTTAATTTGACCTCAGTTGGCATTCAAAATGCAACGTAAGAAGAAGTCTCACTGCATCAGCAGATGGTTTTTCTTCCAAACCCTACAGCAACAACTACGGAAGCTTCTCAACCACTAACGTATCTTTGTGCAGGATACCATTTTTAAACAATTTTGAATTAATTTGATTAAATTGTTTTGAAAATGGAAAATATTGTTTTGAAAATTATTGGACTTAATTTTGTAAATCATCGGACTTCATTTTATCAAAACCTAAGTCACTCAATTATCGACTTCGGTCATCGATTAAGGGGGAGAGTGATTTCATGTTAAAGATTTTCAAACGATATTTCTTCATAAAAGTCCGTGTGTACGTTAAAATGTGGTGATCTAAAGATTTAATGTTATGTCATGGTATGATTTTTTCTTTAGAATCAAGGTCTTTCAAAATGAAATTTTTTCTGTTCTTGTTTGATTGTGAAATTGTTTTATTTTACTAAAAGATCTCTTAAAAACTATCATACCTGACACTAACAATCTTTAATGTCTTAAAATGGTCCTTATCTGTCATCTTTCAAAATTGAATCTTGCCACGTCTTTCCCCAAATTTTTCTAAATGATTTAAATCAGTTGGGATCACAAATCTCAAATGGTTTGATGTTTCTGATCGGGGTAGAGATCGTGAGTTAAATCTCTTATCTGTTTAAATGGAATTGATTTTAGTCCTTTAAAGGCACTCCTGCCTCCATGTGCCAAACGACTTCATACACAATGCACATGATGAGGAGGAGGATTTATCCAAAAACATGATGAGTGTTTAAACCAGGCCACATATTCTCCCATGTTTTCTAAACCTTATTAAATCACTTGGGATCCAAAATCTCAAAGGGTTTGATATTTTTGATCGGGGGAGAATTTGTGATTTAATAATGAAATTTGATAAAAGGTGATCGTTTTGATTTAATTGTGCACGCTGCTCGCTCATATGTGCTAAACGCTTTCGAATCTTGAAGCACATATTGAGGGGGAGCAAATAAACTATCGAGGTACGAAAGTTTTTTAAAGTGATTTATAAAGTACCTTGATTGAGTTTTTAAATGGTTTCTTAATGGTTTGTGTGATCGTGGATGTGCTTCAAAAGAACTCTTGCCTCTATGTGATAAAATGTTTTTAAATATCCTATGCACATATTGAGGGGGAGAATTTTACCAAGAAAATCAAATGGCTTTTTCGTATGAAAATTGTGATCAAAGAAAATATTTCAAAGTCCTCTTGCCTCCTTGTGCTAAACAATTTCTAAATCATATGCACATGTTGAGGGGGAGGTTTTCTAAATGATCAAAACTATTAAGGTACAAAATGCTTTGATCTCGTATCACAAGTACCTTGATTGTTTTTCCAAATGATTTTTCAATTGGTTTCAAGGAAGAATGAACTGTACCAAAAGACCGACCAATTTACTTTATGCATGGTGTTATAAGGATGGTTAGGTTAGGTATTAGTTCCCACGATCCGCCAGAACCGGAGGGATTTTCCAGGGACAATCCACTAGATAGTGTAGAGTCCTTAGGAATATTGAAAAAAGGAGAAAAATGAGAAATGGGAAGAGTGCGGACTGAGACAGAGCTAGTACTGGAATAAACCCAACAAAGTTCTAGTTATGAAGTCTCGGTAAGCACTGAAGGGGTTGAAGAATGAAAAAGAAATGAATGTGAAAAAGGGTGAAAAGAAATAGCCCTCCATCAATTCAACCGTAGGGCAGAAACCGGGTTCAATACATATGCTACTGTTGTTACTAAGGTAACACTGGTATTGAAGACAAGACGTCATGGACCCAGTGACGCACTGCACTAAACTTCCCAAGCCACTCAAGTTCCTCTTAAAAGGGCTTGTTTCATTTTCACGGGGAACCGACATAATCTATCAACTCTCTCTTAGAGATTGTTGATATTGAAGAAGGAGACCCTCTCCCTAGTCTCCGGCACAGGAACCAAATGTGCACTATTGAGTCTAGAGCCAAGAGGTCATCCACAATATCTCGTTAGGACACTAAATTCTTGAAGACTTGCTTTTTCACACAATGTGGAAAGTAAGTATATATTAAGAGTCCTACGCATTATCCTTGTGGTATTGCCAGAACATCCGAGTGATATGTAAAAATATTCACAATGAAGATGGAAAATCTTCTAGAGCCAACATCTAACAAGCTCTTGGTGGGTGACATGTGAAATCTTGCAAAAGATCAAGCTTGTGACAACTGGATAGAAACGATGGGGAGATTCATTCTTGAATCAACCTTGGTCCAGGAATGGAATTGACGAATACTTTTGGAAAAACCGTTCGATGTGCAAACCTTCTTTTCTCTAGCACGTCGAATGTGTATTCATTTCAAATTCATAAAGTATATCTGATTGAAAAATACTTTTAGAAAAACCGTTCGATGTGCGAATCTCTTCTTTTCGCTAGCACGTCGAATGTGTACTCATTCTCTAATGCAAAAAGTATTTTGTTTGAAAATTGATCTTTCTCATAAAACCTTCGTCGTATTGCAAAACTCTTTCTTCAAGAAATACGCGATTGTTTTTCAAATCATTTTTCATCAATCAGTGAATCTCAATTCGCTGGTTCACTCACTCCGTGTTGTCTTCTTTGAGACGTTCCGGTTTGAGAACAGCTAGAACAGCTGCGAAACCCTGTCAAGGAGATTCTTAGGAATCCTACCTGATCACAGGCAGTACTTGTACTGATCAACGGGGAACCGTGGGCCGTGTACCTCAATTCAACGAAAGTGGTCAAAGACGCTTTCGTGTGTTTTATTGCTAACTGTTGTTTGCAGGTACATTTGGACGGTTGCAGATGATCAGAATTGAGGCGTCAATCCAAAGCCGCATGCTCACAGCAACCTCACTTAATTGAAGAAATCATGACTGGTGCATATCTACATAACATGGTTCTGATATTTTATACTATGCTTCTGCTACGCTGCTGCAAATATCATGAACCAGTAAGGCTTCCGCTACTCTGATGGAAAGATGTCATGATTTAAAAGTGTGAGCATGTCGGTCCGAAAGTCACAACTTCACATGTTGGCAACACAATAAAGGGTGATCCAGAGATTTAATGTGGCTGATGATCTCAAAGAAAGCTCGAAGATCATCAAAGATGTGGATCAGTTAAAGGCCTCCACTAAAAGTACAAATCAGTGCGGACTTTGAAGAATCGCTACTAAAGCACAAAGATTGTGAAAGTGAAGAATTCAAGTCTACGAGATCAAGAACGAAGTCAAGAATAGAATGCTAGGATTCGAAATGTAAAACATGGGGTGACCTCCCTTAGGGGGAGATTGTTAGGAATTAGAAAATTCCATGATAAAGTGTCGGTCACCCCAATTATGATCTAGCATTAGTTAGCTCGTAGACGTGTCGTTATTTTAGTTGTTTAGTAGTTTATTAGTTATTTAGTAGCGTAGTTTAGCGTAGTGTAACACCGTGGAGGAAGGACGGGTCTTTACCCACTGTATACCTGATCCACAGGCCGATAGGAGGTCGTTGTGTCTGTAACTATAAATACCCCTTCCATCCATGGAAGGGGTGGTGCTTCATTTCAATCTAATCTTTCCTTTGTGTAAACCTCTAGCAAGAACACCCTCTCTCTCTACTTTCTCTCTCTAAAATGGTAAACATGTATTTTGATCATCCAAGACCACCCGAATCATCAACACAATAAATATTCACGATCCTACACTGTTTGATCTTCATATCCCATGATCTTGTTTTCATGTTTATAAGTTGTTATAATTGATCAACACAGTCTTAATTCATCTTAATACATCATAATCAGTGATTAGGATTGATTCAAAGTCCATTTTAGTCAACTTATTTGGTTTTTATAAAAAGTCAAAATTTCCATTTGGTCAGTTTTTAAATAAAATAGATAATTTTATATAGGGTTTAATTTTGAGTTTCAAAATTTGAGCTTTTGGGATATTAAAATATAGCTGCTCATCTTTATCTCAGTATTTTTATATTTTCTAGATAGCTTATTTAACTGCTTATTCTTTAGCTTACTTTAGATCCTTTTTAAAAAATGTGCCCTGTGCACAGTTGAGCTAGCCACTTTCACAAGCTCACACAGAGCTTATTAGTGGGACCCAGGCATTGAACCTTGGCTTTTTGGAAAGCTAACCTGGCTGTCTCTCTAGTCCAGTGCTTATTTTCACCTCTATAGCTTATTTGATAAGGCTGCTAGTTGCTTTTTGTTTGTCCCAATTCACTCAGTAAATACTGAGTCATCCATCAGTGTTCTACAAGCTTTTTCACAAGCTTGTCATAAGCTCATTAGTCAACCATAGAGTGTGAGATTGGACTTTTTGGAAAGCCCACCAGTCCATCTTGACACCTCAGTCTTTGTTTTGAGCTTTTTAGCTTATTACATAAGCTTAAATTGCTTGTTAATATGGCTGCATGCCTGTTTGGTAGCTTGGATTAGGATAAGTGCTTATTTGATTATTAGTAGCTTATCAGTGTTGATATTTGTTCTTTTTAGCTTAATATTAGTAGCTTTAGCTTGTTTGTAGCTTATTTCACCTTTGGTTCCATCTTGTAAGCTTATTTGAGCTTGAAAAATCCAAAATAAGCTTATAAACTAACTGTTGAGCTAATAAGCTCATTTTCTGCTTATTTTTAAGTTTCAAACTTTTTGTTTTCATTAAAATTACTTAATATCAGTAGTTAAATAGTTTTGAAAAATAAAAAACACAAAAACATCATTTTAAAAATAGTGATAGCATTTATTTAATAGAAATTAGCTTTTTAAATTTTCTTTTCAGCTTATTATTAAGCAAATTCTGTTTTTATAATTTTCTTAGCTTTCTGTCATCATAGGATAATTTTATAAAAAATTTCATAATTTTATTAGCTTGTTTAGTATTTATTAGAATTTAAAATAGTTAAAAGTATTAAATAATTAATAATAAATAAATAAAAAACATAAAAAATATCTTTTTAGTTTTAAAATTAGTTTTATAATATTTTAGATTTTTCCAAGTTAAAATTTCATTTTTCCAGGTTAATTTTATATTTTCTTGTATTTAAGTGTATTTTAAATAGTAATTAAATAAAAATAAATAGATAAAAAGTGTAATAAATATATTTTCAGTTTTAAAATAAGTTTTATAATATTTTAGATTTTTCTAAGTCATAATTTCATTTTTCTAGTTTTATTTCACATTTTCTTATATTTTAGAGTATTATTAAATAGTTAAAAATAGTTTTTAATTAATAATAATTAAATAAATAGTTTTAAAAATAATTTTCTTTTTCTAATAATTTTCTTTTATTTTTAGAATTGTAAAAATATCATTTTCATATTTGTAGGTCTTTTATTTCTTAAAACTCACGTTTTATTTTGTACGTTTACGTAATTTAATAAACGTACGTATTTACGTTTGTCTTATCTGATTGTTGTGCTTTATAGTTCTGTATTCAAATACCATTCCAATCAATCAGTAGTGTAGTTATCAATCAAAATCCTTACTGATCATTATCCTTAGTGATCATTCGACATCTGAACGTTTTTAAGCACCATTAATCCTCCGTGGGACTTAACGACCCGGGAATCCACTATATTCCTCTGATCTTAATTGTATTGGTTTTAGACTGTTTGAATTTTACTACGGTTGACCATTCACAAGTGGTTGACTTGTGTAATAAACTTGACGGTTTGCCACCAATCAGTAATCAACATGAAACTGCAAATTTTTGGATAACGACTAATTAAACTTTAGTTGTGTATAATAATTTACATGTTGATAGATTTTTTACTCTGAATTTAAAGGACAAACATTGAGCCATTGGTTTACATATATATGTCGAGCATATGATTATCCACGAGTGAATCATAAGGGCCCGTTTGGTTTATAAGTGAGGTTGGATTCTGATTTAAATTTGATATAAAATTTAGATTTGAGTTAGATTTTGGAGATATAAATAATATTTATTTAAATATATTTTATAATAAATTTTAAATAAAATATATTATTTATATTATAGAATAATAAAAATGAGTCCATATATATATATATATATATATATATATATATATATATATATATATATATATATATATATATATATATATATATATATATATATATATATATATATATATATATAGGATAAAGATCAAATAAAAAGAAAAATATCCGTAAAAAGATAAAAAGATTTTTTTTTCAAAAAAAGTTCTCGAAAAATTCCCAAAACATTCCACAATATCGGGTATGATGGTGCATGAAAAAGTTGTGAAAAACTTTTTTCTAAAAGTGGATATTTTTTCCGAAAAAAAATTATGAAAAAATACGTTTGCGCATTAAATCGTTTTTTTGTGCATCAAAAATTGGTTTTTGAATACAACTTCTTTTGACTTTTTTCATCAAAATAACATTGCGCATCAAAATAAAACAAGTTGAAAATTTTGTGCATCAAAATTTTTTTGCGCATCAAAATTCGTTTTTTGTGCATTAAAAAAAACGTATCAAAACTCAAAATTATAAAAAATGTTTTCACAAAAGTTTTATGCACCAACATACCTGATCTTGTGAAATTTTTTGGGAATTTTTGAAGAATTTTTTTAAAAAAATAAATCTTTTTATTCTTTTTACGGATATTTGTCTTTTTATTTTAACTCTACCCTATATATATATATATATATATATATATATATATATATAGGGGAGGGTTAATGTGAGATCAAGCTTAAAGTTGTAAAAATAAGATCAAATCTAAAAAACCACTAAAACATTTATAAATAACAATTTAGCAATCATACACAAAAAAAATAATATTTTAATACAAATTAACATTTTAGCAACTAATAACCAAATGATACATGAGTTTGGATTAGTGATACACCTGATACACATTACACTAACAAATATTCCAAAACCTGATACTCATTAAACTTCTAATCAAAGTGTATCACCTAGGTTTCGTAAATTTTAAAAAGAAATCTATCGAAACTTTAACAGTTTTAGTTGTAGTAAATAAACAAATTATTTTTATTGTAAGGAGAGTATCTCTTGTCAAATTTTAGTTCGATCTCATTTTAACAACTTTAAGTTTGATCTTATTTGATCTAGTTTATATATATATATATATATATATATATATATATATATATATATATATATATATATATATATATATATATATATATATATATATATATTGGATCATTTAAAAAGTTGATCTCAAGAGAAAAGTGATAGAAGTGATCATCCATTAGATCTCCCTCCCTTCCCCTCCTTTTTTTCCTTCCCAACTAAAGGGGCTTCTTTGTTACTTTTTTTATTTGTCAAGGGTTGTTTTTGTAACTTTTAAATTTTCATTAATACTACAATTTCAAACAGCCCCATTATAGATTCAACGTGAGTGAGTGAGTTTTTTTTCCCCTGCACATATACACATAAGATTAATTATTTTCTATTTCGATTTACCCTTTAACTGAACAAATTAGATATACAATGTGTTCTATACAAAATAGTCATTCCCAGGTCTTAAAGAAAAGCATTATACTGAACATTTTTACACAACATAACACACTTTAAACCATCAAATTCAAGTCCGTTAGATCATCCATCTTCCCGAATTCTTTTCTTGACACCGGTTGCAGGATCTTGGACCTTTTTCGTGCCTCTGCAACTGCTTTGGAGACCTCTTCAGCATTTAAATGAGCTAATTTCCATAGGCTGATCTTCACAGGTGTTCACCTGGCTTAGTAATCTGAACGCGCATACCTTCTTTGTAACTGTTCACTTACTGTATCAAAACAGGATTAGCAGAAAGTGATTTAAATTAGGAATCCAAAACCATTCACTCACAAATAATCCGTCAAGTGATCGCAAACACTCTATGTCTGGATTAGCTTATTTTATCGGTAATGGGTTTATTAAATCCGGAAAATCTCACTTATTTCAGCTTATGAGCTTCTCATATGTCGAAACAATCAGTATTAGGAGCTTTTCCATATCCTAATAAGCTCATAAGTGGCCAAATAAGCTAATATAAACACCCCATAAAAGTATAAATACTTATCCTCACTAGGCTGACTATACCCAGAAACTAAAAACTAATAATATGATAACTTAAACCAATACTAAAAACAATTAAAAAAGAAAACTTTATATAAAATCAAACTTACGAAGCTCACTGGACACATGCAATTTCAAGATATTTAGTTACCTAGTTCTATGCTTTTCTATTGGCCTGCAAAGAACGCTTGCTGATCTGACTTCAGAACTAATGGTAACCATTTCCATATTCAAATCTTCATCTGAAAATAAACATATAAACATATGCATTAAACATACATATAGATGCCTTAATATATCAAATGATGCACTAATCTTACTCATTGATGCCCTAACTGTATTAAAACAACTTTATGTCAATTACTCAATACTACTTAGAGACACTCTACCTCTACTAGGGCTAAATCATATATATTAGTAATCCATGTCTCTTTTAACACTCTTCGTAGGGATTTTCTAGTGAAGCAATAACCCCAAACACAAAAGCATATCGATTTAGTCACTCTCAACTAATCATATTGATCGTGCAGGGTTTTTGGATACTTATTTATAGCACTGGAAACTCTACTCGTATACTGGGGAAAAGTAATTAACATCAACTTACTTCTTTTGTTTAAATTTACTGAAAGTGATGGTCCCATTCCTATGATAATTGTTACTCGATATCTTCGAATGTAATCATCGTTATAAGTTTACTGATTCATTTTTTTCTTAAAGGAAAGGTAACGCTGAAATATGTATCGTTTATATTCCCTAATACTCTAACAGCTCTTAAAATACTAAAAACCTACAATTAATTTCTGAATAAAAGATTACATTGCAAACATAATACGAAACTAACCATGGTAATGAATAATTAATTTGGCAGAATATGAAATAGGATATCAGGTAATGTGCCTATATCTAGGTTAAAAAACTACTCTAACAACTTTCTTGCATGGAATTAGTTATTCTAATTAGTTTAGAAGCTATGCTTATAATATACTATAACTAAGGAGTAGTGTGGTGCCAAGCTGGTAATCAACCTAAGTAGTTCCCCAAATAATGGAAGACTCATGTTGTCGTTATCCTGTGAGGTCTACACCAACTTCCCATATGAGAAAGCATTACCGGCTTCTCGTGGGCTCAGACCCTTAGACATATTCATTTAGTCAACCAACAGTCGGATACCACAATTACCAAAGAAAAATAATTACTTGCATACATAAAGATCTCTTAATATGTCTAAATAGATGCTCTAAATATGCAAATGGATGCACTAATCATACTCATAGATTCTCTAATATATACCTTTTCTCGACTCAGCATAATACATAAATATTTCATCATAATACATAAAGCTTGTATCATATATTAGAGATACCGAAGAAAAGATCAATTTCCCTTTACTTTTCTATTTAAATAGTAAACATGCAAATGGATGCACTAATATGTCCAAATAGATGCACTAAACAGGCAAATGGATGCACTAAACATGTAAATAGATGACTTAATAAGTTCAACATGCAAATGGATGCACTAAACATGCATATCAATGCCTTAATTTGTCCAATGATGCACTAATAATACTCACTTATGACATAACAAATAAGAAACAAAATAGATTAAGTAATCACTTATTCTACCGTTATAAAATTTTCTAAATAGTTACTAAATCATAGGACTAAAATGAAATGCAGTAGACCTTTTAAATAATCTTAGGCAGTTTGGCTAGTCTTAAGTAACACCTTTTATGTCATACATCAGCTAACATCTCGTTGCTTTAGAGTGTCAAAAAAACTAAAAGTACAAACACAGGTTTGACATTTAAGTCAAAAACGACAACTGATAGGAGGATGAAAGGTCATCTAAGGTGTATAAGAAGATCAAATCATAATGTGAACATATCTAGTGTGGCTAATATCTCATAGGAACTTGCAACAGAAGTTTTACATCTCTTAAGATTTCTGTAACTCCTATTGAACTTTTGAGTTTTGATTGGTGGAAGCAAGGCGAGGGATTTGATTCTACTTTCTAATTACTCGTCCTTTTGTCTTTTATTTTATGGCTCAGTAATGGTAGGCAAGTGTCAATAAATACCTTTCTTTTAACATTCTTCCTCGTCCTATGTTTGCAATACTAAAATTAAATTCATGTTGCATATTCACTAAATGTGCAGGTGGGTAAACATTTGGTCCCTGAACCGTCGTTATGTTTTTCTTGACATCGGCAACCTGAAAGTAACAATGAAGCGAGTCTTCAGCCTATTTTCAAACAACAAAAGCAGTATAAGTCAATGAACAAGAATACAATGCAATTTATCATTTCTTTTTCCGGGTCGAAACTTAGGTATAGTTGGATACAATCGATGAATCGAAGCTGCACCTTCAAATACCCAAGTTGTCTCAATGTTATGTCTATGTACTTGTATACTGAGAAGATCAACTAATACAAATGGATACACTAAACATACATACAGATGCCTTAATATATCCAACGATGCACTAATCTTACTCATGATGCCCTCATATGTTTATCGATGCACTGAACATACAAACAGATGCCCAAGTAGTTCCTACGATGCACTAAATATGCAAATGGATGAACTAAACATACACATTGATTCCTCAGTATGTATGATGATGCACTAATTGTACTCACTGATTCCCTAATCGTTACTTACTGATGCTTTGATATGTTCAACGATGCACCAAACATACAAACATTTAACCTGATGCAGCAACTACGAACAAAGATGCACTAATACAATATGATGTCATAAGGTGTAATCTCACGTTGCAAATATATACACAGATGCCCTAAGATGTCATATTAATCATAATTAAACACATATCCTTTAATTTAGTGAATCGCATTTCATAAAAGCTTATTCAAACATTCTATCAAACACCTGGTGAACAATTTTAAACATCCACACTCATACCATACATAAACTACTAATAATGACATAATTTACAAAATAATGCACAAACTAACATAGAAAGTGAACAATTACTAATTAAAGACTTACTATTTTTCGAGCTCTTAGTTTCGATTCCATTACTCTTCTTCATTAGGTTAGTTACAAGTCATAGATGGCTTTTCCTTCATTTTTAAGATAACTAGATTAAAAATCAGTGCATTCACGAGTTTTGTGATGGGATTTTGATCAAAATCTATATTAATCAGGGGTTTTTTGATCGTTTTTAATGATGGATCTGTATTTTTATCAGTTTTTGATTGGAGTGTTTGATCGAAACTAATGGTGGATCAGGGATCGTGTTTCTTTTCTGTATGTTTTTGATAGTTGACTTTTTTGTTGTAATGAAAATGACGATCTGAATGGCTACCAGCTATTTGTTTGTGTTTTTTTTTTAAATTTAACCCTAAAGTTTGAAATGTTTTCACAATCTACCCTCAAACTTTTTTTCTCACTTTTCTCTCTAATTACACTTTTCTCTAGAACCGCAGTCTATATATATATATATATATATATATATATATATATATATATATATATATATATAGGGTAAAGTTAAAATAAAAAGACAAATATCCGTAAAAAGAATAATTTTTTTTTTTCTAAAAAATTCTTTTCCAAAATTCCAAAAAAAATCCACAAGATCGGGTATGTTGGTGCATAAAACTTTTGTGAAAATATATTTTTTTTATAATTTTGAGTTTTGATACGTTTTTTTTAATGCACAAAAAACAAATTTTGATGCACAAATTTTTTAACTTGTTTTGGTTAGATGCGCAATGTTATTTTGATACAAAAACTCAAAAAGAAGTTGGATGCAAAAACCAATTTTTGATGCACAGAAAAGAGATTTTATGCATAAACGTATTTTTTCATAATTTTTTTTCGGAAAAAATATCAACTTTTAGAAAACATTCCTTCACAACTTTTTCATGCACCATCATACCCGATATTGTGGAATTTTTTTGGAATTTTTCGAGAACTCTTTTTGAAAAAAAAAATCCTTTTATCTTTTTACGGATATTTGTCTTTTTATTTTATCTTTATCCTATATATATATATATATATATATATATATATATATATATATATATATATATATATATATATATATATATATATATATATATATATATATATATATATATATATTATATAACTAGAGGCATAACACGTAGATTATTCAACAATTGACACATCAATGCCATGTAATCATTAGTTGTCCACCTAAGCAATATTTTTTTAATTTCGGATTTTCGGATTTTTAATAGTTATTTTCGAAAATTATTAATAAAAAAGGAGCCTTGCAAGGATTGAACCTTGGTTATTTGGATAAATAACAAGTGTGTTTACCACTTAGGCAGCAAGTTATTTTGATAATTATGTTGCATATTATAATCTATAAATGCCTATAATTATAAATCTATGCAACCAATTATGTGGAGAATCCCTACAACTTAGGTAACCCTAAAAACTTATATACGGTTCATTATATTTTTTTCTCAAAAACCCTAATATCCTTTTTTTCCTCACATTCTCTTCTAATGTTCGGTTTACTGTTTTTTTTTGTTTTCTTCATCACATGTTTGCAACCATGAACGCTTGACATGTCGTGTAATGTTTCTTTGATCTATTATTGTTAACATATTTTTATTTTTTGTGTAATGTTTCTTTGAGCATGTGGGGTTTATCTTCAGGAAATTGTTCTTATATTGGAAATTGTTTGTTTACACATCTAATATTAATGACTTCCTTATTGTTAGTGCTCATAAAGTTTTTAACATACATGAGAGTATATAATAGCAGATGAAGTGTTCGGAATGGTAGTAACGTTACACCATGTGCAGCGTAAGGTGCCTTTGATACAATAACAGTATACAATTATAGTTTTCTGTATATTGTATTTATAATGGTTTTCGTATGTCGAACCAGCTTAGGCTTATACAGCCAAATGTATATTGTATATTATATATTTATATTCGACATTGATAATTTTAAGTTTTCAACCATAATTTATCAATCTGATATTATTATGTTGTTTCGAATTGAAGGTATCTTTGAAGGTATCTCAGCTTCTTCAAAAACTAAGATCAAATATTCAAGTAAGTTTGTGGTAACACAATAAAATATAAACTCAACTTTTAAATGATTCTTTGACGTAACAACGGTTAAATGGTAGTACTATTTCTGAACTAAACTGTAGTATATTACATTAGCCTTATTGTCTATAGCAATTGTGATATAAGGTTAGGATAACAAAAGTTCAGGCCATGTGCAGATTTTATTGTAATAGGTGTTAAAATGTTGAGAGTTCTTATGAGTTCATATAGGACATGATATCATGCTATGTGGAACGAATCAGTATGTATCTATGTCTCCCTTCTCAATATATCATGTTCACCCAGGCGTATTAATATCTCTGCTGAGAATATATGGTAATGAAGTTGTTTTCAATGAATTTACTGACATTTTTGCTTTTGTTTATCTAGAGAGAGTTTATACGAGGATGAAGGATTTGATTAGAAAGAACGATAGTTAGCTGGAAGGTACACATTTGATGTTAGCATTAGCCACTTTTCTAATAATGAATTAGATAGTTTGATGACTAACTGATCATTTATGCAGGTATGTAAAATGTTAGGCTGCAATGGCTTCTCTCCCGCCATTCTCATCAACTATTTTTAATCTCGATGCTTAAAAAAAATGAGGTATCAATGAAATGTTTTTGTGTCGTTGTTTGAACTTGTCATTCTGAAATGCTATAGCTGTATTTGGGATTGTTTGCCAAAGTTGGTAATATGGTTATTGTGTTTTGATATACTAGCTATGTACGTTTTGAGGGTGTTTGGCATTGTTTGTACAAACTAGATGTCTTATTGTTTGTGACTTTATAAATTTTGATGAGCAGATTCAAAAGAATTAGCAGATAAATAGCATGTTTTCTATGTAATCGCTTTCACCAAGTCTAATTTATCACTTGCTAAAAAGTGTTAATGACAATGTTTTTAATGCTGGCAGTTTCTTAGATGCAGAGAGTCATGGTTGTCTGGGATTCTTGATGACCTGGATCAGAGAAATGCTTATGAATACCTAAAAGGATGGTTAACTGTCACGGGATGCATCTTTTTGATGTTGTTAACCAATATCGTGCCATATTCGCTGATGATACATCAGGAAGTGAAGAAAACTATGATGGTGGACTTCTCTTCAGTTGGGCCATGCATCTGATTGCATCTCACCTCAAAACTCTCAAGATTATGCTCCCAAAGATAACTGAAGGCGGGTCCTTGTCTAATATATTGGACCAGTGCATGGTATGTGGCCGACTTTCCCTTTTATGATTCCAAAATTTCAATTATGACGTGTGAATTACGATACTATTAACTTTTCCTACATACTTATTGTCCATTTGACCTGAGCATAACAACTTTTATAGCTTTTGGGGTTTAATTTTTTGAACTTTTACATGCTTGTCAAGTCCGTCAAAAGAGAGTAAAAATAAGCCCAATGTGCAGCTCAAAATAAGCTGCAAATTCAACCATTAGACCTGAGCACACCAATAGCATTTATAGTTGTTCAGTAGAGATGGTGTTGAGAACTTGGAAAATGGAAAAAACCTGAAGTATGTGCTTAAAGCCAGCTTTCAACCACATGACTACTACACAATTGGGAGCTATGACGCTGGTAGAGAAAAGTTGGTACGAGATAATAAAGGTCTTACAGGAAGTAGATTAGATTTAAGATATGATTACGGAAAGTTCTATGCATCAAAAACATTTTTCGACAATGTGAAGAACAGAAGGATACTATGGGGCTGGATTAACGAGTCTGATAGTTCGACAGATGATAACAAGAAAGGATGGGCTGGAATCCATGTAAAAAAGTTCATATTAACATTTTGATTTCTTTTTTGATGCACCATGCATGGCCAACTATGACTATATTGTTTTCCAACTTTATAAATTCCTCAGGTGGGATTTCTGAGTGATCGTAGACGTATGAATGTTGCTGTGACTCGGGCAAGGAGACAGTGTTGTATCATTTGTGACACAGAGACTGTGACCAGCGACAAGTTCCTGAAACGGTTGATTGAATATTTTGAGGAGAATGGTGAGTATCTAAGTGGTTCATAGTAAGGAAATGAATGATATGAACTCAACAAGGTTTTGTTCTGGCCATGGTTTTGAAAGATATGGAACCCATTTATAGAAGAGAACTAATTCCTCTGGGTTCCTTAGTAAAAATCGATTTATACATATAGTGGATAAATGGATAAATTATCCCCATAGTGGATAAATGGATAAATTATCCCCTTTTCATTTTTAGCAATAATATTGTTTCATGATTTTTAATGTTTTTTTGACACTCATAATGTTTGGATAATATTTATTAGCTGTTGGAAATGCTTTTGCAGAGCTGTTTGTAACAAGGCTCTTAGTTTTTCACATTGATCGATCATATGGCATGACTTAATCAACTCCCTAAGTTTACACCACAATCATTCAATTATTGTGTATGGAAAGCACACGTCAAATGTCCTCTTTCTACGAATAACATCAGCGGGACTCAGTGGTGTGAGGGATTCAATATAGTGAAGCAACAGATTAGTAGCCTCCGGATATCGCCCATAATCAACATAAAGTTGGAACAACAATGCAGGACTTGATTCAGACCCAGCCATGCCCAATGTTCCTGTATGTTATGCATATGGTCGTTATAAGGGGTACAAAGAGCTCCCTGAATTTCAGCTTTTTGGGGATCTGTTGGAAGATGCTCCAGTACATGAAGGGGTCGAAGAAGTTCATAAAAATGTTGAGAAATTTGAGAATAATTTGGTCAAAAGTGCATACCCAAATAAGGAGAGAAGTTTTTCAGATATAATGGACGAGGCGCCAGAATCTGGAGGTGTCACCAGTAAATCTGTTTCTTCATATGCTTTAAAAAAACGTAAGGCTCGCCATTCCATTTCTAATGGTTCACTGAAAAAGCCAAAACGACAACCTGAAAAAGTATCTACCGCTGCTCCAATTTCAACTCCAAAGTCGTCTTTTAAAATTGGCCGATTGATTCAGAGAGTAGCAAGCCAGATGGCTGCACCTCCATCTGCTCTGAATTCCAATAGTGATACAAAGGTAGACCATGGTCAAGAAGACAACCAACATACTGACCAAGGTGTGGGCTCTGTTATTCCGTTGCAGACTCCTGAAACTCCCCAAGTTGAAGCATCTGTAGCTGAAATGCTATCGCAACTGCACTTGACTGCTCAAGACCCCATGAAAACTTACGCCCATTTGCATACCATCCTTCCTTTCTTTTACAACCGTAGAGCAGATCTGTATAGCAAGTCACTAAAGAAAAGCCCGCCTGTGGAAAAACCAGTCAATGGTAGCGAAATAAAAGCGTCCGACAAAAATGATCCCGAGAAGTTTGATTTTGATATTCAGTTTGATGATGTTGATAATGATTCTTATTGGACAGACAGGATTATTCAAAATACATCTGAAGAGCAATATTTGCAAGATCATCAAAATGGAGGGATAGAATACCAGGTAATATGGCGCCCTTGGAAGTGTAAAAGAAAAGTAAGTCGTAAGGAAGAAGTCATACCTCATTTGCACATTTCTTTTCTGGTGAACAACTTAATGAGGCTCAGAATATTAACCACTCCCTATTCACACTGACGTTATCTATGCATTATAAAATAAAAGCAATCATATTCCTTATACGAATTTAAAAATAATAATACATAAGTCTTAGTTATTTATGCATCTTAATAACTACTTATAAATTCTCAAACTTGATGACCCTGACTTCATAAATTGTTTACAGATGACCAATGTATATCTCTACTTGAAGAATTTTCTAAGGATCAGGAGCCCATTGTTTCTCAGAGCTGTGAAGTTGCCTTAAGCATGCTGGATTTTGAACGATCTGGCAAATCATTTGAGGTAATTCCAGATGATAAAAGTTAGAAACTTTTGGAGTGCTTGGACTAATCTACTATTCTACTACTGTTTATGTTTTTTTGCAGTACCTCTTTATGCAAGCACCTCAATTGCAAGAGACAGTATGATGGTTTTACTTCATTGTGCCTTTATGTCATATTCCTTTACTGAGCTGTTAGATACTCGATGGCTGATGCTGTTGTGGGCTTGACCCTGATCATTGACGTGTGTTAATTCTTTTAAAGCAGATATAGGGTGATGTTGATCCCAGTTGAGCAAACGATCTAATATAGAAACTGACTTAAGCAAAGAACTTATTAAGTATTACACGGAATTTAACACTTAATCTTAAGAAGAAGAACAGTAAACATTCAACACCTCAATATTATTATTAATACGAATACTCTAACCAGTATTAGGGTTTTACAACCTTGAAGTGTATCGACCTTAGATATAAAACATAAGTATTTCTAATCTAACCTAGAACCTCCTTTTATTGGCTAAGGAGTCCTTCACAATATACAATACGTAACCTACAAGATAAATATCTTTTCCATATTTATCTAATACAAAATACTAAACCGACTATAAAAGACTAGCAGTGGTTACAATAGTCTATTAGTAGTTACACAATACTACTAGCCGCGGTTTGTCTTCATCAGTGGTTACATTCTTCTGTCCGTGGTTATATCAAGTTTGTCTGTGGTTCAAGTACTTAGAATAATTCTTGATCCAAGGAACCAAAAACCCAACAATCCTCCCCTAAACTTGATACATTCTAACAAAATTCTCAAGTTTCCTTTAAGCTCAAAACATCTGGATTGGAGGATGTAGCCAAACACTTACCAGATTTAAGAATATTCTCATACTTCAACAACAAATTGTAAGCTTGACCATCATAAGGCAACAATATCTTGATAATACCAGGCTTCAACATCTGAGCAATAACTGCTGGATACTTATTCAGTTGAGGATAATCACCTTCTACAAGCATATGAATAACTTCTCCAGAAACAGTTAAAACATGAACTCCACAAGTCTGATATAAAAACCATCTTGTAACCTGACCATTGTAGAGTCCTTTCCATTCAGGTTCATCATGAGTAGGTTCAAATAAAATCTTCAAATGATAATAAACCAGTCTCTCATGATAATCATTTGGATGTACTTCACCAAACTTATTCTTGTAAAGTATCCAAAGATTCATCAAATCATCTCTATGATAAGGTTTTAAAAGGTACCTTTTTGAGGGGTCGTTTAAGCCCTTATTTGATCACTTTTGTATCCGTTATTGCTTAATATCGTTCCTTTTCACTTTTTAGGTCTCTTGAAGGCAAAATGCTGGAATGGCACTTATTTGGACGAAAAGGCGCGAATATACGAAGAAAATGGCCAAAGTCAGAATCGAGACACTCAAAGCTGCTGAAAACATAAGGGGACGGCGTCACTGCTTAACTGCGACGCCGTCGGAGGATTTTGTGACGGGACAGAAGCCAAAACTCCTATTTTCAAGTGACGACGTCAAGTTATAAAAGAGTAGGCCGTCGCAACTCAGACGGCCTAGATGCAATCAAGACGGCGTCAGAAGCTGAAGAGGACGGCGTCACAAGCATAAGGTGATGCCGTCGCAAGTCTAACGTGGACAAGACGAAACCCTAATGACGGCGACACGACGGCGTCACAAAACATAAGGTGAAGCCGTCGCATGTGTAATCTTATATATAGAATCCGAATTTTTCAGTATTAGTGTGTAGTCTTTTGGAGTAAAAACCTAAACCGAACCAAGGCTGTCTTGTACAGTATTTTTGGGTTGCAAACCCTATCTTACACCAAGATAAGTGTTTTACTTCGTTAATTCAATTATGTCATTGATTATTTGTGTGTATGCTTGCATGTTCTCCATGTCCGGCTAATTTACTTGTGTGTTTGCTTAGGGAATATGAAACTTAATTATTGAATATTGATTGGTTGTCTCTTATCTTAGTTGATTAATGATCTAGTAATGCGATAGGTCATTCGTTGTGTACTTAATGCTTGATTAAATCTTTGTGAACCTTCGAATATAACTCCTTGAGTAGTTGTAAGCTAAACCATCCAAAGAGTGCCTTAGAGTAAGAGTTTATTATCCCTATTGGGTTTTGTAGACGAGACCCTTTGGTAAGTTCAAAGAGTTAGGGAGAAACGCATACCCTATAACCTTAGACACACAACGCAACTAAGAATAAGGACGTGACAATTCAACCACCAATAGGAGATAATTAAGGAGTAGTAAAACCTAAGTAAACACATCTTTAAACTATCATACGAGCACACAATAATTAGACATAGACTACATACACCTTAGATTAGATAATTAGATAAGTAGAGTAATCGGTAGCAATACCAACCCCCCAAATCCAAACCCCGAGATTCGTACCTTTCCATTCCATAAAATATAAAAAGATAAAAAAATAATCTTCCTCAACCCCAACCTTAGCGTAGTAACTTCTCACTAGCATTCCTATTCCCCTAGAGAACGATATCAATACCCGTGGCTTACCCTAATACTACACTACAATGATTAGGTTCACTGCCTAGGGTGTTGAAAAACTTGCTCGATGAAAAGGAAGTTCCTTTAACCCCGAACGACGCGTGTAGCGTTATCAAGTTTTTGGCGCCGCTGCCGGGGAATAGAATAGCTAGTTAGTAGTCCACCTCGTTTAGGTTTCTTTACTTGATTCCTATCAAGTAAACTTTTTTCTCATTTTTAGCTTTCTCTTAGTCTATCCCCCTTCTTCGTGACCTTTGTTCGTAACCCCATCACTTTTCATCATGGAAGGTGATAACCACCCACCATTCATCAACCCACCACCAATTGACCCGCCAAGAGCCCGTACTCTTGGTGAATACTCGAGACCAAACCACTTAGGCTATAGGAACACCATTGAGCTTTCCGAACAAGCCCAAACTACGGCCCTGCGATCCGACACCATCCGGTTGGTGCAAAACGGATGTGCATTCCATGGACTTCGTTCCGAAGATCCAAATCAGCATCTTAGGGATTTCCTTAAAATTGTCGATTCCATCGACCTTGATGCTACTACTCGGGAGACCACGCGCCTGCGTCTCTTCCAATTCTCTCTACGGGACCAAGCTAGTAATTGGCTTGAGCGACTTCCCGCCGGCTCCATCTCAAGTTGGGATGATCTTACCTCTCACTTCCTTGCTCAATTTTTCCCACCGGGGAGAACCACTAAACTTAGGCGAGACATCTTGACGTTTCAACAATGTCAAGGTGAATCTCTCTATAAAGCATGAACTCGATTCAAGGACTTACTTCATAAAGTCCCTCATCACGGCATTGATCTTTGGCTCCAAGTCCAAATCTTTTATGATCATGTCAACTCCCCCACCAAGCGATCCATTGACCAAGCGGCCGGTGGAAAACTTAGTGATCTCACCGCGGAAGAATCATGGGGTATAATAGAGGACCTTGCCCTCTATGACAACGAAAGTTGGGATGACCCCCGTGAGCTGCCCAAAACCGTTAAGGCAATCTCTTTGCCTCCCATTGACTCACAACCTTCCGACCGTAGGATGACCGAACTTGGAGATCAAGTTAAATTCCTAATGAGTTCCTACAAAAATCCTAAGTCCTCACGTCAAGTGAATAAAATCACTCTACCTTGTGAGTTGTGTAGTGGTCCCCATGACACTCGTGATTGCACAAGACTCCCCGAACAAGCTTTTGCGGACTACGCCTCCATGCGTACCGACGGAGCGGGAGAGAAGTGGTACACTTTCAAGCCCGAACAAAACAACTTAGGAAACTCTTACAACCCCTCATGGAGAAATCATCCTAACCTTAAGTGGAACCAAAACTCAAGCACACCCCAAAGCTCATCTAGTCCACCTAATAGGTTCAACTCTCTAAACACCGGGAACCCCACTAATCTTGAGGCAATTGCATCTAGATTCATGTCATCTCAAGAGACTCGATTGACTAAGCTTGAAGCCGATTTTAAGCAAAGACAAAGCAAGATGACAAACAAGCTTGATGCCCTCTTAAAAGCCTTCAATGAACGGGAAGTTGGAGCACTCCCAAGTGATACTATAAAGAACCCAAAAGTGAATTCGATTTCGTCGACTTCATGTTCTTGTTCACCATGGGAGAATACACATCCATGCCCCTCACACACAATAGTTCACTCGGTAAATGCTATCAAAAAGGGTTCCAAGCCATCCAAAATGAGGTACCAAGGCCCTGCACCATTGGTAGAACCTACTCTTGAGAAACCCGTCAACCAAGAATCTAAACCTAGTTTAGAGGAGGAGTACAAGGAACTCCATCAAGAAAAACCGATTCTTGAGGTCTTAGCTCATGCACCTTATTATAATGCTTTAAAAGAAAAATATGAGTTAGAACTTAAGCTTGGAAAACATGGGTCCGCTTTTGTGCGAAATAATTTACCTAAGAAGTTAGACGATCCCGAGCTATTTACTCTTCCGTGTAGGCTTGGAACTTCCAAACCTCTCGACGCTCTAGCCGACTTAGGGTCATGCATCAATCTTGTTCCGTTGTCCCTCCATAGAAGCCTTAACTTAGGTAAAATAGAACCAACGGAAACCATCTTAGGTCTAGCGGACGGTAGTGTTGCACGTCCGGTAGGAATAATAAAAGACATGGTAGTACACGTAGGAGAGTTGACTCTTTTGGCCGACTTTCATGTGCTAGACATGAATAAGGACCCGACATGCCCATTACTAGTAGGAAGAGGATTCTTAGCTACCGCTAGTGCCATCATCGATTGTAAGATGTCCAAGATACTGGTAGGAGAGGGGAGTGCTAGGTCAATTTACGATGTCAAAAAGCATACGTACTACAAAGAAGAGGAAATCCCACATGAGATTAGGTTGGATAGAGAGCCTTCTAGATATGGACCTTGGATAGATAAGAACCTCATAGGCCCCCAAAGACCTTTTTACCTAGATGAAGCCTCACTAGTAAAGCAACTTTCCAAGAAAAAGAAATGGCTAGGGACATGGAAGTGAACCCGTTCGAGGAAGCCTTAGTATTTAGGAAGATGACCGAGTTCTTAGGAAGCTTGCCCATCAACCTTGTCATGAATAAGTGGAAAGTTGAGAAATCTAAACACAAATGGGATTGGGATAGACCGCCTAGTGACGGTGATGGAAAGTGGCACATTAGGATAACAATCTATGATCCCGATGGAGAGAAGTTTGAAAAGGCATATCTAACTGAACGTACTACTAGGAACTTGAATGATAAGTTTGATCCTTATGACATTGTTGAGGATAGGCTTACTTATATCGGTACGTAGGAGCACGACTACGAGTCTAGCTACAAGACTCTTAAATAAAGAAAAGCGCTTCGTGGGAGGCAACCCATGCTTAATTGTTTGCTTGTTAGTATCATATTTCTTTTATTGACTGTTTATTCTCATGTTTAAATTTGTAAAAATGCTTTATTTTGTTTTTAACCTCGTCTTAATTGCATATAAAGGTATTTTACATAAGGGATAAGTGTAGGGAGGATTACACACGTTTTCAAAAGAAACGTAAACATGAGAATAACAATTAACTAAAAGATATATATGTTTGTTTGTTCGAGTCAAATGCTTGTATCGAGTCATAATGGGTGTTTTGTAGAAATTTTTCCAGATTCTAAAGATGTAAATTTTCCAGAATTTTTTTTCAGAAAATCGCGGACCAGTTTTTGTCAGAATAACCTGACGGCGTCAGGATCGCAACCTGACGGCGTCAGGAAGGAGTAAAAACAACGGATTACTTTTTTCTCGTTTTCTGAGCTACTTATAAATTTTTGGAATTTTCCAGGTCTTAATTTTCCAGAAATTCTGTAAACATCCATTCCACAAGCATTATATCCTAGTTTAAATCGAGTCTTATATATATTATTACCGCCGATTTTACGCGAAGGTTTCGTTTGTTTTCTTCAAGTGTGCAGGTTTAATTTATCAAGAAGAAGTTACATAAGATTGGAAGGAGCTTTTCACGCATAAATTCTTCTTGGAAAGGATTTAACCACTACTTCACACACGGATCCTACCGAGCTAATCAGAGGAGTACTAGTTTCTTTCGTTTTTAATTACCTTCCAATTATCATAACTTTGATACTTTCGGGGAACATTGGGGACAATGTTCAGTTTAAGTGTAGGGAGGGAAAATAAAACGGGAACTTTGAAACTATGCTTATCCTTGATTATTTGCTTTGTCCAATTGTATTTGTGTAATAAACCATGAGAAAATGTCGGTTAGGGTAATTTTGGCACCAAATTTAAAATTTTTCATGATATATAGGAGTGGGCCATTAGTCTTAACAAAAGCGTCTCACGGATAGGAAGTTGCATGACTAGCACAAAAACCCTTTACCACCTAAATTCCACCCAAAATGTGAGGATCGCCCTTAGATTAGTAGGAATTGAAGCATTCATCTTTAATGCTTAGAGTGTGAACCGGTAGTATATTAGATTCTAGAACTTGTTTTGTGATGCATTCCGAGATCGCAAGTAAGACTACACTTGTGTAGTTAGGAATAACTAAATGATAAGAGGCACTAAGATAACCCTTGTTTGATACCCGTAATATAATTACTTCTTCCACATCGGTTGAGTAATTACCCCACACCCTTTGCGTTGTACTCAATTTTAGTACACGATACCCCTAGTTAACCCCTCAGAGCCTATCCTTTTCGCGGTTCTCGTGATGTTTCGGTTTTTTCCGGAATATCAATGAAGAGCATTGTTTACACCCCACCCCCAAATATACACCCAAATCACCTTAGCCTACCATGTATGCACTCAGTTTTAGTGCATTTTTGTTATCACCCTAAACCCTTAGTTCTATTATCTAGTTGCTTGCATGAGTTGCTAAGTCGAGTCATATCCTTTGTACACAGTGTTGGGACGATAGGGATTCATGGGAAAAGTTAAAGTTTATGAAATGACGAGAAGGGAACGTTAAATTCAAATTCCCTTTGTTTGCATAATAATGTACCCCAAGTGTTTTGATCTTTTCAATTCGGGTCAAATTAGTGTTAGAGTAATAAAAACTCAAGTGTAGGGAGGTGCCCATAAATCCCTATCATTTTGATGTTACCGTAGAGGATGGTAGAGTAAAAGTGTATGATGAAAAAAAAAAATCGAAAAAAAGAGAAAAAGAGAAAAAAAAAATAGAGTGAAAAAAAAAAAAAAAAAAAAAAAAAAAAAAAAAAAAAAAAAACATACGGGCTACCATCCTACATCTATCCTTTAAATTTATGTTTGTTTATTTCAGTTAGCTAGAGTTTAGAGTGTCGAGTCTTGGCTTAGCAACGCCATTCGTCGTATGCATTTAACATAGAGATTTTTGACTTGCCACCACTATATAGCCTATCCCACCAAACCCTTTGTTTCCCTACCGTAATCCTAACGTAACAACCCTTTAAAGACCTCTTTGATAGTCTTTCCTAGGTGCTTACTGATCTGTGCCAAACCGTCAAGTTTTATCACTCAAGCCGGCCACTTGTGAATGGCCGACCGTAACAAACTTAAAACGGCTCAAGCACAAACTCAATGAAGATCAGGGGAGTATAGTGTTTCCCCGGGTCGTTATGTCCCAGCGAGCTATGCAATGGATCACCAAACGTATAGTGATCGAGGAATTTGAACGGAAAAGAAATTTGAATATGATTATAACTAAGGAAAAGGACATAAACTACAAGGGCTTAAATGCAAATTAAAGAAAATTAAAAAGATAAAAAATATTAAATAAACGCTATCACTATTTTTAAAAATGATGTTTTTGATTTTATGTTTTTATAAAACTGAATTAAAAACTACGTAGCGTACAAATGAAAATATGAAACTTACACAATATTAATCCTAAAAATATGAAAATGATATTTTTACAAACCTAATGATAAAAGAAAATATTTAGAAAAAGAAAATTATTTTTATAACTAATTAATTAATTATTATTAATTAAAAACTATTTTTAACTATTTAATAAAAGCCTAAAATACAAGAAAATAGGAAATAAAGCTAGAAAAATAAAATTATGACTTGGAAAAGTCTAAAATAACAAAAGAGAATTTTCAAAACTATTTTTGTATTTTTCTGAATATTTTTCTATTTTCTAGGAATTAAAAACTATAAAAAACTAATTAAATTATTTAAAAATACAAATTTAACTAAGAAAAATCTAGAAAAATATTTTTTTGTCTTTTTATATTTATCTTAACTTAAGAAAAATGAAAAATTATTTTTTTAAAGCTTTTCTTAATTAATTGTATTTAAAGCTAATTAAAAAGGCCTAAAAATTAATTTAAATGCAGAAAAATAGCAAACCAACTTGGAAAAATCTGAAAAATTCAAGATAAGCTTAAAATAATATTTAGAATATATGAAAAATATAAAAAACAGGGGTTGTGTGAAGGAATAAGAAGCTGCAAGCACAAGTGCTTAGAAATAAGCACTTGGAATAAGCTAATGGGAACCAAAGGCCACCCACTGATCACAGAGGCTAAACTATGCTAAAATTAACCAAATGCAACAAGTACTAACTACTCTTAACCTCTGAATTGCAAGTTGCTAAGACTTGGCTTATTTGAGTTTAAACACAAAAACAGTTTCTAGGGTCTACTTTGCAGCTGAAAAATAAGCACTTAATTAAGCTAGAAACTAAAAAACAATTGTTGGAACTTAAAGAGGACTTGGCCAAGTTTGTCTAAACCAAAGCTGAGCTGCTCACAAGCTCTTATGAGCTTTTCCCACTATCTGCAAGTCCCTGTGCAGACTCAGCTTTCACTGAGTCAACGCACAGGGCAAGTGAGGCCATGTTGACAAGCAGTTTTAATGCTTATAAAAATTTTACAAAAATCTGTAAAAATCACCATAAGAAATTAGACCAATAGGACCTTTTAAAACCACAAGTTTCATTGAAATTGACTCAGAAATGAGTCCATGAAAATTCCCTCTAGTTTGGCTAAAAACTGGAATTAACCACTTTGACTTTTTTAACAAAACTGAAAATTTGACTAAATGGAACTTTGATCATGATTTCTCAACTGAATATGATGTTAATAGGTATAATGCAACTAATTCAAGCTACTCTAGCATTTTCCTAACACAAATCAAGCTTTTGAATATCAAAAATCCTAACAGTTAAGGTTTAAGAACAGTTGAACTGATTTTTTGACTTTTAAGATTTAAAGGTGCACTAATAAGACAGATATGAGCTAGAATAAACTAAACAAGCATGGAACCACAAGTCTTAAGCACTGAAATAACCTCTAAAACAGATAATTCAGCCTATCCAAACACCCTATATATAACTGATATGAACTAAAAACTGAACAAACTACTGAACCAACATGATTTCTTGATCAAACTAAGTCTAAATACCTTAATTAACATTAAATAAACAAGTAGGAACTAAAATTAAACACAGATACATATTATGCATCAAACTTGAAAATCACT
Source organism: Chrysanthemum seticuspe (assembly GCA_019973895.1). Taxonomy (NCBI): domain Eukaryota; kingdom Viridiplantae; phylum Streptophyta; class Magnoliopsida; order Asterales; family Asteraceae; genus Chrysanthemum; species Chrysanthemum seticuspe. The sequence continues at coordinate 157,268,637 of BPTQ01000006.1, forward strand.
TACATGTGGTCCTTTCCACAGTGGATTGCCAAAGAAACACAAGACCATTTATCTATTCTAAACCATAAAACAACCCAATATCATTCCAAATCCAAGCTCTGCATCACCCTTTTCCATTTCCAAGACCCTATGAAACCAGTTTGACTTTTATTGACCAAAAGCCAAAACTGCTTAAAATTGAAATGTAAGCTTACAGTAAGCTTTAATAAGCTTGTAGAAGCTTGTTTGAGCTAAGAAATAAGTTAATAGAAGCTTGTTCACAAGAGTTTAAAACTGAGAGTTGCAACAGTGCACAAAAATATGAAATTGGAACATTAACTTGAATTGACACTTGAAATAAGTTGCAATACACTTAAACAAAGTAATTTGATACACTGAAACTGAAAATAACAACTAAGGATCTATTTTAAGCTTAAGAAATACAAAACGACATAATTTTTTAAAATTTAACTAAGTACACTTGCATCTCTGTCTTCCTCCTCTTTTTATACCCAAACTGAGCTTCTCTCTCCTCTATGAATAGTTCCCAGCATTAATATGGGCCATTGGATGGCTTAGGATCATTTTGGCCATTGGATGGCTTTTGGCGCCAAAAACTGTATTTAACAGTTGGGGTTGAGTGAGAGGTTGGAGAAGGCATTAAATGCATCCTTGGCTTTGAGTGCTTGGAGTGATAAGGGGTAGGGGTGATGATGGAAAAAGGGGAGCAGTTGCAGGTGCAGGGTGATGATGGAGGGGGGAAGGGAAAACCCGTGACCTGTTTTATTATTTAAAATGGGCGGGGTTGTTTATTATTTGGCCGGGTCGGGTTGTGGGTTTGGACTGGACCGGGTGTTGGGCTAGGATTAGTTTGGGCTTGGGTAAATAACAAGGGTCCATTTGTTTTGTTTTAAGCATAATGGCCATTCATGTAATTCACCAAAACTTAAGGACTGAACCTGCCAAATCTGATTTTTGAGGAGCCAATCATACACATTCTGAAAAATGATCCAAGGGTTGGTTTTGCCAGTCATCAATAATATAAGGGCCATTTTTGTCATTTTCTGAAACTCTGAGGACTAAACTTGTAAATTCTCAAACTTTTGACATTTTTCACCAAAGGACTAATTTTGACAAGTTATAATTTTAAAAGGACCTTTGGTGACTTTTCTTTTGAAATTATGTGCTCAGGGACTATTTCTGACAATATTTGAAACTTGGGGGACTGAAACTGTCAATTATGTAAACTTTGCTCATTTTTCATCTGATTTTGAACATTTTGCATCTGAAACATATAAAATGCAATTTTGGAATATTTTCAGTATTTTGATGCATTTCTGAGCATTTTTAAACGTTTTGCAGTTCAGATTTGACTAAAAATGATGAGTATTTACACACTCATCACTTACGCCAAAGCGATGGATGTTTGATCTATTCTCAAGCCTATGGTAATCTATGTACTAGGACCGGTTAATGAGTGTTTATCTTCCATTTCCAATTTGTTATATTTCATATACACCCGAGAGAGATGTGAGTATCCAAACACCCCATGTGAGGTGCTAGTATGTAATTTCCGTGCTTGTTATGACTTTTGCGGGGCTTATATGTGTTGTGGACTGTTTTAAACCAATGCTTCATGACCCCTAACTTCTAAATTAATTGGCTAAAAGCACATTTGCTTGAGGACAAGCAAATACCAAGTGTATGGATATTTGATAAGGTTTTAAAAGGTACCTTTTTGAGGGGTCGTTTAATCCCTTATTTGATCACTTTTGTATCCGTTATTGCTTAATATCGTTCCTTTTCACTTTTTAGGTCTCTTGACGGCAAAATGCTGGAATGACACTTATTTGGACGAAAAGGCGCGAATATACGAAGAAAATGGCCACAGTCAGAATCGAGACACTCAAAGCTGCTGAAAACATAAGGGGACGGTGTCACTGCTTAACTGCGATGTCGTCGGAGGATTTTGTGACGGGACAGAAGCCAAAACTCCTATTTTCAAGTGACGACGTCAAGTTATAAAAGAGTAGGACGTCGCAACTCAAACGGCCTAGATGCAATCCAGATGGCGTCAGAAGCTGAAGAGGACGGCGTCACAAGCATAAGGTGATGCCGTCGCAAGTCTAACGTGGCCAAGACGAAACCCTAATGACGGCGACACGACGGCGTCACAAAACATAAGGTGACGGCCGTCGCATGTGTAATCTTATATATAGAATCCGAATTTTTCAGTATTAGTGTGTAGTCTTTTGGAGTAAAAACCTAAACCGAACCAAGGCTGTCTTGTATAGTATTTTAGGGTTCCAAACCCTATCTTACACCAAGATAAGTGTTTTACTTCATTAATTCAATTATGTCTTTGATTATTTGTGTGTATGCTTGCATGTTCTCCATGTCCGGCTAACTTACTTGTGTGTTTGCTTAGGGAATATGAAACTTAATTATTGAATATTGATTGGTTGTCTCTTATCTTAGTTGATTAATGATCTAGTAATGCGATAGGTCATTCGTTGTGTACTTAATGCTTGATTAAATCTTTGTGAACCTTAGAATATAACTCCTTGAGTAGTTGAAAGCTAAACCATCCAAAGAGTGCCTTAGAGTAAGAGTTTATTATCCCTAGTGGGTTTTGTAGACGAGACCCTTTGGTAAGTTCAAAGAGTTAGGGAGAAACGCATACCCTACAACCTTAGACACACAACGCAACTAAGAATAAGGACGTGACAATTCAACCACCAATAGGAGATAATTAAGGAGTAGTAAAACCTAAGTAAACACATCTTTAAACTATCATACGAGCACACAATAATTAGACATAGACTACATACACCTTAGATTAGATAATTAGATAAGTAGAGTAGTCGGTAGCAATACCAACCCCCCAAATCCAAACCCCGAGATTCGTACCTTTCCATTCCATAAAATATAAAAAGATAAAAAAATAATCTTCCTCAACCCCAACCTTAGCGTAGTAATTTCTCACTAGCATTCCTATTCCCCTAGAGAACGATATCAATACCCGTGGCTTACCCTAATACTACACTACAACGATTAGGTTCACTGCCTAGGGTGTTGAAAAACTTGCTCGACGAAAAGGAAGTTCCTTTAACCCCGAATGACGCGTGTAGCGTTATCACTCTATCAAAATACTGAAGCATCTGTGAAAATTTATTATACTCATAAACTTCATTGTTGAGTCTTTGAATTTTCCAAACTCCTTCACTTCCAACTTTAAGCTTAAACTCATAAGAAACAATTTGATTAACATCTTCAACTACTTTCAATCTTTTAGAATCAGATGTCTCCTAAACCTCAGATTTTCTCTTTCGTTTACTTTGAATCCACTCTTCATCCTTTTGAATCCACTCTTCTTCCTTTTTAGAATTCATTGGACAAAAATCATCATTATTAATCCTCATACATCTCTCATAAAGCTCATAAATTCTTTCAAAAGTACATTTATTAAGATTATCAGGAACATGGATGCCTGAATTCTTAATAATCTTCATCAATACATTCCTCATCTGTGCAATTGAAGGAGGTTTCTTTCTTATAACTTGCTTCCTTTCTTTACCAATCCTCCTTGCCCATTGACCCAAAAGTCTAGCTCTTTCCTCATCATCCAACAGTTCGCATTCTTGTCCAGTATATTCATTATGTATTTGTTGAGAAGCTTCAATATAGTTTTGTGATTCATACCATGTAGCTAACCATCTCTGACTAGCTTCCTCTTCTTCTAGCTTCCTTTTCTCTAAAGCTTCTTGTTCTACAGCTAACATATTTCTAACATACTCTTCATCATAAGCAACTTGTTCTGCTTTACTTTTAAACTTCAACTCTGGTACTGCAACCCCTTTACCTTTTCCAATATCAGATTGAACCACTTTCTTCTTCAAAGGTCCACCAATAACTAAACTTTTTCCTTTGGGTTTAGTTGCAGTAGATTGAACAGATAAAACAGGTGCAATGATAGGTGTAGAAATAGATGAGGTTTTGCATAGATTTATCAATGTACTTGCAGCTTCTTTCTCAACTTCTTTAGATTTAGCTGGTGATACAGAGAGAGTTGTGACAACAGTGGAAGTGGTTATGATAGCAGTGGGTATGATAGTAGTGGGTACAATTTCCATGTCTGAAACTGCAGCAGTGGTTTCAAGAGTACTAACCGTGGTTGCAGACATACCATCAGTGGTTGTGTCCTGCACTACTTCATCTTCTACAACATTCTTCAAATTTTCAAGAACTGCCTCATTCCCATCTTTATCAGATACCAAAAATTCTTGATCTCCACTATCAACATCTTCTTCCATAGATCCATCAACAGCCTCCCCTGAATTCATGCATTCACTCCTCCCCTGTTTGGATACATCCTCCATATTTAAAGCTGGAGAGGAGTCCACCTTCTTTTTCATCCTTTGCAGTTTTCTCAAAACAGCAATCCTAGGTCTTCGTATTTTCTCCAAAATCAATACCCTGTGCTTCAATCGCCTAATGTCTTTACCTGAAACACAGCCAGCTCCTGAAGACTTGAGATTGTTTCCTCTATTTTGGCACATTTATCCGTCAATTCATTAAAACGTTCAAGAATATCCTCCCCACTTCGACCTGTGTGAACTGGTCCGATAGGTGGTTCATTGGAAAAGTCATCATGTACCAGCTTAGGATCCGTCAATTCATGTTCATGTTCCAAATTATCCTCATCACTTCGAGCTGTGTTAACTGCTCCGAGAGGTGAATCCTTGGATATAGTAAACATAGCATCAGACCTTGCCTGATCATCTATGTACCCTGTAGCAGTAAGTTGGCTAGGGATTCCTCCACCTGTGTTAAGTTCCAAAGAACTTTCCATATTAGGAGTTGCCAAAGGTTGGGTCTTATTTATGTTTCCACTATCCAGACCAACATCTAAGCATGAATCATTAGTGGAAGCCCATCCAATCATGTCACCTCCACTCCATGTGACAGCCTCATTAACAACACCACTAACACCAGCCTAAGGTAGCTTGGTGCCCTTCAGTCTCCTAGTCCATACAATTGGTTTAACAGTGGTTTGGGTTTGACTAGAAGTAAGTTGAGTGTCACTAACAGTGGTTTGAGGTGAACTAGCAGTGGGTTCAGATGTACTAGCAGTAGGTTCAGTGACTAGAGGTTGAGATGCAAGACCTTCATCAAACTCAGGATCAGTAGGCAAAGAAAGCATATGGGGAAACAAAGGAACATCTCTAATTTGAACATTTGGTTTCTGATTCCTCATATGTGCAAAAACCTTAGGAAGCATATGATGTACTTCATACTCTCTAGAATGCTCAACAGGTTCATCAATTTGGCTTTCCACAATAAGTTGAACAAACCTAGGATACAAATAGTATTTGTGACAACCCGTACTTTCAGGTCATTTCTCGACACAGTTCATGTCTCATTATTTCAACATTTATAGTAAACTTGGTTTACTTGTTTCAAATTCGCGTAACCTTGAAGGTTTAGCGGCGAATTCATGATCATGACATCACGTACATTTCATATGGACTATGATTAGTCTACATTTCATTGACATCATGTGCATCTCATTAAT
>BPTQ01000006.1:157279688-157542493 GCA_019973895.1 Chrysanthemum seticuspe
TCGAGGCTCCTCAAACCGCTTGTGACAACCCGTACTTTCAGGTCATTTCTCGACACAGTTCATGTCTCATTATTTCAACATTTATAGTAAACTTGGTTTACTTGTTTCAAATTCGCGTAACCTTGAAGGTTTAGCGGCGAATTCATGATCATGACATCACGTACATTTCATATGGACTATGATTAGTCTACATTTCATTGACATCATGTGCATCTCATTAATTCATTCACGACATTTCATTTCACCTTCAACGCGTAATTTTTATGTTTAATAAACTTTATCGCGTGAGTTATTATTTTGTATATTTAACCCGTTACTTTCAAAAATGATCCCGAGGTATTTTTAAACTTACATTTGGTTTATAAAAACTATATTTTTAGTTTTCCTAGTGTTTCAAATTTATTTGGTATTTTAATCGTTAAAGTTTAATTATTACGTCGTTTTCTTAAAAATTATACGACAATTATTTTATCACTCAATTTTCACAAGGAAAGTATTTTTACAATTTTTATCATCTCAATACAGTCTATTTTGACTTATTAAAAACTTACTTGCACCAAAAATTTCCATTTACCTATATTTGTACATTTTCTACATATATTACTTACATTTTGTCAAAGTTTACCAATTTTTAACACAAGTTGCAATTGAAAGAAAAAAAAAAAAAAACATAAAATCTCTACATCCCTCCCCCCTTGGCCGACAAGGGGGAGAGTGTAGTTATTGAATGGTATGGCTCATGTCTCTAATTATTTCAATCAACTTATAAGTCTTACATCTCCAATAATTTCACATTCATTTCATTCTCATTCACATAGTTAAGAAAAAAAATTATTTCTCTCTTCCTTTTGGCTCTCAAAACCGGTCACCATATCAAAGAGCAAGGGATCAAGATTTTGCAAAAATCAAGTGTTTACAATCTAGTATATATCCTTTATATGGTTTTGAAATAAAAACCAAGGATATTTAAGTTTTATCCTTGTTACCTACACCTCTTCACTATCACTTGTAAGCATGTTTTATTCATTTTCATGTTTCCTCTTCATTTTCATATGCTTCTTTTCATTTTTGGAGCTTATATGCATGTTATGTGATTTATACCATTTTTCTTATGATTTTTGAGTTATATATATAATTATGGTCATCCTATAAATATTCCCATGGTAATCTTTGGTCTTGATGGTGATTAGGAACCCATGACACCCTAAGAAGGTGTATGGTAGGATTAGATTAGTTTTGGAGTTGATTTGAAGGGATTAGAATAGGTTTTGTCCGAGAAAAACTATTTTCGATAACTGTATATTTGTGTTCTGTCCTTAATTCGAATTTCTGGAAAAACCTACTGTTGGTACGACATTTTGGCCTTGATATTTAGAAAATATACTTTAAAACGAATCCGTGGCCTTTTGAACGGATAAAAACGGAGTTATAACGAAGCCGTGGTGAATTTTTAAAGTTTGACGACGAAACGTATATTTTCAGAAAATTTCAGCTTGCTGTTTTTAGTATTTTCGGGTCAAAAACGAGCCTTAAGCTTCACAAATTATTTCGACTAGTCAAAAATATATTAGTTTACTTCGATACGAAGCTAAGGACGTATTATACGTAGAAAACGGATTTAAAACGACAAAGTTATGGCCGTTTTCATAAAGTTGCCATAAATATTATTTTCTGAAAAACTATATTATTTTACGTTACAAGTATTTCATTAGCTGTAAAGGCTATGTTTGCGGCTGTTTTTAACAAGGTTATGAAACTTTTTAGAACGAATTGTCTTCTAGTAAAATCAAGTTCACCGGCCATATTTTTCAAAACAAAAAGCCGTTCGTAAAGCGGAGTTATAGTAAATTAATTACGGATGTTCAAACTTGGCCGAAACTCATTTTCTGCACACAATTAGCAAAAACCACCATCTTTAGCCCTTAATATCTTTATGATCGAGACTTTTTGGACGAAAACTCCTGAACTGAAACTTCTAGATATCGATACAAACTTTCCAAAACCGTCGAGTTCGTTCTCTAACGATCGACGTACACCGTTTTACGACTATTTTTCCGGAGCCATTTTTGTTGATTTCATGATTTTTCCGACGACATTGTTTTGCGACGAAAAGTGTTAATTTCACCAAAAATCATTATAAAACCATTGCAGGATGACATTTTGACGTAAAAACATGTAAAGTCATTTTTGAAGGGTCAAGACGTCAAAAGAGTATTTTTCGACGACGAGTAATATTTTCAAAACCCGTAAATGGTATAAATAACATACGAAGTGCATGCATAACATTACATTGCAACTCATGACGTATCATATCCTTCACAATAGGTCAAGATTAACGTATCACATTACATCTCGGTGTACTCACTTTTGTCTTCGCATCATTCCACCAAGTGAGTTTCATAGCCCCTGCTTTTACTTGTTTTCATAAATGTTTTGGGGGAGATACATGCTCAATTGTTTTCATAACTATCATGATTATTTGAAACTACATGTTTAACTGAACTGAATGCTTAGTCGTGCGTAGTAACAGTTTTGCCACACTTAGAACTTCCATATCATATTCATTGAGCTAATGGTCTTGGTATATTCATTGAGCTAATGGTCTTGGTATATTCATTGAGCTAATGGTCTTGGTATAATATTGATCTAACGGACTTGGATAATGTTGAGCTAACGGTCTTGGTATAACATTGGGCTAACGGACTTGGTATATTCATGTACTTGGTACAATCATGGACTAACGGTCTTGGAACGATTTGATCAACACTCATACTTGTTATATCAAGTAACTATTGATACATTAAGTTAGGCACTATTTTGTGAATTCATTTGACGATGTGGGCTTGAACATAAACTATACACATTTTGGCAGTGGGTTGTGAACACACAGGTTGCAAGTTTTGTATGGGCGGAACTTGGAACTGGGTGGATTTACAATGCCTTTGCTGCATAAACGATTTTGGAAGGCTTTACATTTCAAAACAAACTCTATGAACTCACTCAACCTTTGTGTTGACACTTTTAGCATGTTTTTATCTCAGGTTTCTAAGGCATTCACTTCATGGCATGCATTTGGACACATCATGGAGTCGCGATGACGACGCGTCTCACTTGGGTTTTACGTACTTTAAAACATCGTTTGAATTGTAACAAACTTATTTCCGCACAAGTTGATTTTCATTTGGGACCTACTTTGTAAACTCTGATTATTTTATTAAATCAAATGATGTATTTTCCAAACGACACTTTAGGTCGTTCAATATAACTGTGATTGTGATGCTATGACAGTCAATCCCCAGGAATTCCATTCCGCTGCAAAACAGGTAATTTGGGGGTGTGACAGATTGGCATCAGAGCTTCAGTTATAGAGAACTAGGTTGCATCATTGACCCTAGACTATAACTACATTATCATAGCATCTCATCATTTCATCATAAGTATATGTTCACTTTACATGCGGATTATACGTACATTTTTCGAGTTATTTACTTTCATTTCATATCGATTGTCACATGGATGCCCTTAAATGCCCATTCCATTATCTTTTCCCCATACTTTAACGTGGAGAATTCCTTGTCATTCCCTATCACAAATTTTTTTTATATCAGCTGATTCATCACCGATAACGTCGAATACCGAAATAAACCTTTATATAGGGCGAAGTCACTTTCACTCCTTTGTTTCACCACTAACATGTCGAGTTACACTTTATTCACACATTAAGTCTCTAAACCATCATACATTGAAGCACTTACAACACCTCATAACCCATCTTTTCGGAACCCGTCGATCATTTCGAAAAATAACCTCAAACTCATCGTTTCTTATCACATTTCTTTGAAGCGCTTATTATTAACATCGGATTTTGCTACGTCTCACATTTCCTCTTGTTTTGAAGAAGATATGGCACCGAAGAAAGCTACAGTTGAAATGACCCAAGCGGCTATTCAGAAGTTAGTGAATGATAGCATTGCTAATGCTCTAAGAGTTGAAAGGGAAACGGTGGCTGCTGCTGCTGCCGAGGCCGCGACTGCTGCTATAGCCGCAAGGCTTGCTGCTGCTACTGGAAATGCCGGAGGATCCGGAGTTAAGAAATGTTCGTACAAGGATTTCAAAAGTGGTGAGCCCACGAAATTTAGAGGTACCGAGGGAGCTACAGCAATGGTTCGATGGTTTGAAAAATTGGAATCAGTGTTTTTGCTATGTAACTGTCCGGATGATAGTAAAGTTAAATTTGCTACGAGCACATTACTCGATGGAGCATTATCGTGGTGGAATTCTTATGCTCAACCGATTGGGATGGAGAATGCTTTCAAGCTTACTTGGGAGCAATTTAAGGGTTTGGTGACTAAGAAGTTTTGTCCACGTACGGAAATCAAAAAGTTGGAGACGGAGTTCTATGAATTAGTAACCATTGGGTACGATATTGACACTTACATTCGGAGATTCCAAGAATTGGCTGTGTTATGCCCGTCCATGGTTTCTGATAATGAGAAGTTGCTAGAGGCTTTCATCGGGGGACTTCCCGAAATTATTCAAGGCGATGTGACTTCTTCTGACCCGCAAACGATTGAGGAAGCTATTCGATTGACTCAAAAGCTCATGGCCCAGGTAGTGAAGAGAGGCAAGTACCCCAACACCAACCAAAACAACAACAACCCCAACAACTGCACCAACTACTACAATAACCAAAACAACAACTACATAGACGATAACCAAATCAACAACAACAAAAGAAAATGGGAAAACGACCAAGGATATTATAACAACAACAACCAAAACCGCAACACTAACTATCATCAACAACAGAAAAGAGGGCAAGAAACTGCAATGGTATATGTTGCTGCACCAGTAGAAGGCAGAGGTTATGCTGGAACCTACCCACTATGTAATCGATGTAAGTATCATCACACGGGTCTTTGTCCTGCTAAGTGTTACAAGTGTCAACAACTGGGACACCTTGCCAGGAATTGTAGAGGCAAGGCCATGGTTACATGTTACAGATGCGGGGAACAAGGACACTATCGGAATCAATGTCCTCAAAACCAAGATCAACAAGTCGAAGGTGCTCATGGGAATGTATATATGTTAGAAGGAGGAGGAGGAGCTCGTCAAGGTATCAACGACGCGGAAGACTGAAGAAGTTCGGAAACTAACAGTCTTATTTCTCCTTATGTACTATGTCGTACCAAGTTTATGTCTAATCATCGTATCCAAAACTTTATAACTTAAAGATGTACTACTTTTGCTGAACCACTCGTTGTAAAATACTCTCATCTATCGTACTTTATTTTCTTTCCGATTTGTTATCATTTACGAGGATTTTAATTCTTTTTACTTTAACTATTATTTTAACGACACTTCTCCATGTCTTCTCTCCTCGATGTTCATCACAATTTTAACATCAGTTGACTTAACACCAAACAACATATGAGTCGATTAGTCCAAGCATTGCATAGTTACTCCTAAATTATACATAGCCTGATCACCTATGTCTAATTCAGGAAGAATCATGCAATGAAGGGGGTAGTAGTCTCATATGTGTAAGCAATTCCGTAATTAAGCCAAATTTTCAAGAGATTTTCTTCAAACCACTTGTTTCCAGTTTGATCCGAGTGACAGTTCTTGTTTGATGAGTTGCAAAGATCGAGCTAGAAACAAGTCGTTACCTAAACCGATTTAGCCTAATCTCATGACAGTTCTTGTTTGATGAGTTGTGAGATTAAGTAAAAATCGGTTACCAAAAAGTCTTTTGAGGGTTTTGCTCGAGAATGGGAAGGCTTGCCTCATCAAACCCTAACCCTGAGAGACCAACACGAACTGAATTCAGGGACTGAATTCCTTTTTGGATGGGCGAATGTGACAACCCGTACTTTCAGGTCATTTCTCGACACAGTTCATGTCTCATTATTTCAACATTTATAGTAAACTTGGTTTACTTGTTTCAAATTCGCGTAACCTTGAAGGTTTAGCGGCGAATTCATGATCATGACATCACGTACATTTCATATGGACTATGATTAGTCTACATTTCATTGACATCATGTGCATCTCATTAATTCATTCACGACATTTCATTTCACCTTCAACGCGTAATTTTTATGTTTAATAAACTTTATCGCGTGAGTTATTATTTTGTATATTTAACCCGTTACTTTCAAAAATGATCCCGAGGTATTTTTAAACTTACATTTGGTTTATAAAAACTATATTTTTAGTTTTCCTAGTGTTTCAAATTTATTTGGTATTTTAATCGTTAAAGTTTAATTATTACGTCGTTTTCTTAAAAATTATACGACAATTATTTTATCACTCAATTTTCACAAGGAAAGTATTTTTACAATTTTTATCATCTCAATACAGTCTATTTTGACTTATTAAAAACTTACTTGCACCAAAAATTTCCATTTACCTATATTTGTACATTTTCTACATATATTACTTACATTTTGTCAAAGTTTACCAATTTTTAACACAAGTTGCAATTGAAAGAAAAAAAAAAAAAACATAAAATCTCTACATCCCTCCCCCCTTGGCCGACAAGGGGGAGAGTGTAGTTATTGAATGGTATGGCTCATGTCTCTAATTATTTCAATCAACTTATAAGTCTTACATCTCCAATAATTTCACATTCATTTCATTCTCATTCACATAGTTAAGAAAAAAAATTATTTCTCTCTTCCTTTTGGCTCTCAAAACCGGTCACCATATCAAAGAGCAAGGGATCAAGATTTTGCAAAAATCAAGTGTTTACAATCTAGTATATATCCTTTATATGGTTTTGAAATAAAAACCAAGGATATTTAAGTTTTATCCTTGTTACCTACACCTCTTCACTATCACTTGTAAGCATGTTTTATTCATTTTCATGTTTCCTCTTCATTTTCATATGCTTCTTTTCATTTTTGGAGCTTATATGCATGTTATGTGATTTATACCATTTTTCTTATGATTTTTGAGTTATATATATAATTATGGTCATCCTATAAATATTCCCATGGTAATCTTTGGTCTTGATGGTGATTAGGAACCCATGACACCCTAAGAAGGTGTATGGTAGGATTAGATTAGTTTTGGAGTTGATTTGAAGGGATTAGAATAGGTTTTGTCCGAGAAAAACTATTTTCGATAACTATATATTTGTGTTCTGTCCTTAATTCGAATTTCTGGAAAAACCTACTGTTGGTACGACATTTTGGCCTTGATATTTAGAAAATATACTTTAAAACGAATCCGTGGCCTTTTGAACGGATAAAAACGGAGTTATAACGAAGCCGTGGTGAATTTTTAAAGTTTGACGACGAAACGTATATTTTCAGAAAATTTCAGCTTGCTGTTTTTAGTATTTTCGGGTCAAAAACGAGCCTTAAGCTTCACAAATTATTTCGACTAGTCAAAAATATATTAGTTTACTTCGATACGAAGCTAAGGACGTATTATACGTAGAAAACGGATTTAAAACGACAAAGTTATGGCCGTTTTCATAAAGTTGCCGTAAATATTATTTTCTGAAAAACTATATTATTTTACGTTACAAGTATTTCATTAGCTGTAAAGGCTATGTTTGCGGCTGTTTTTAACAAGGTTATGAAACTTTTTAGAACGAATTGTCTTCTAGTAAAATCAAGTTCACCGGCCATATTTTTCAAAACAAAAAGCCGTTCGTAAAGCGGAGTTATAGTAAATTAATTACGGATGTTCAAACTTGGCCGAAACTCATTTTCTGCACACAATTAGCAAAAACCACCATCTTTAGCCCTTAATATCTTTATGATCAAGACTTTTTGGACGAAAACTCCTGAACTGAAACTTCTAGATATCGATACAAACTTTCCAAAACCGTCGAGTTCGTTCTCTAACGATCGACGTACACCGTTTTACGACTATTTTTCCGGAGCCATTTTTGTTGATTTCATGATTTTTCCGACGACATTGTTTTGCGACGAAAAGTGTTAATTTCACCAAAAATCATTATAAAACCATTGTAGGATGACATTTTGACGTAAAAACATGTAAAGTCATTTTTGAAGGGTCAAGACGTCAAAAGAGTATTTTTCGACGACGAGTAATATTTTCAAAATCCGTAAATGGTATAAATAACATACGAAGTGCATGCATAACATTACATTGCAACTCATGACGTATCATATCCTTCACAATAGGTCAAGATTAACGTATCACATTACATCTCGGTGTACTCACTTTTGTCTTCGCATCATTCCACCAATTGAGTTTCATAGCCCCTGCTTTTACTTGTTTTCATAAATGTTTTGGGGGAGATACATGCTCAATTGTTTTCATAACTATCATGATTATTTGAAACTACATGTTTAACTGAACTGAATGCTTAGTCGTGCGTAGTAACAGTTTTGCCACACTTAGAACTTCCATATCATATTCATTGAGCTAATGGTCTTGGTATATTCATTGAGCTAATGGTCTTGGTATAATATTGATCTAACGGACTTGGATAATGTTGAGCTAACGGTCTTGGTATAACATTGGGCTAACGGACTTGGTATATTCATGTACTTGGTACAATCATGGACTAACGGTCTTGGAACGATTTGATCAACACTCATACTTGTTATATCAAGTAACTATTGATACATTAAGTTAGGCACTATTTTGTGAATTCATTTGACGATGTGGGCTTGAACATAAACTATACACATTTTGGCAGTGGGTTGTGAACACACAGGTTGCAAGTTTTGTATGGGCGGAACTTGGAACTGGGTGGATTTACAATGCCTTTGCTGCATAAACGATTTTGGAAGGCTTTACATTTCAAAACAAACTCTATGAACTCACTCAACCTTTGTGTTGACACTTTTAGCATGTTTTTATCTCAGGTTTCTAAGGCATTCACTTCATGGCATGCATTTGGACACATCATGGAGTCGCGATGACGACGCGTCTCACTTGGGTTTTACGTACTTTAAAACATCGTTTGAATTGTAACAAACTTATTTCCGCACAAGTTGATTTTCATTTGGGACCTACTTTGTAAACTCTGATTATTTTATTAAATCAAATGATGTATTTTCCAAACGACACTTTAGGTCGTTCAATATAACTGTGATTGTGATGCTATGACAGTCAATCCCCAGGAATTCCATTCCGCTGCAAAACAGGTAATTTGGGGGTGTGACAGTATTTACCCTTCTTCCTAATGTTTTGTACGAACCCCTCATAAATCATCCTAGACCAATTGAACTTTCTTCCATCAGACAAACAAATAACAACAGTAGCAATTTTGGAAGGAAAGTCATTAAACCCAGTGGTCTTATTGCTCATACACATCAACAAGGTATGAATAAGAAACTTCCATTGTGGTGAAAACAAACTCTTAAAAAATTATACCTTATCATCCCTGTGTGTATATCCTAACCTCTCTAAACTAGCTACAATCTCAGCATCTTAAAGATTATCAATACCATCAGCATCATCAAACTTTAAAACTCTTCTAATGATCTCCTCATCAACTGAAATAGCATTTTCATCCACAACAGTGCTAAACACTGCAACTCCTTCAACCTCTTCAAGCTTAGCATTCCTCCAGAACTGATGTACGTAGGCTTTAAGGATGGTTGGTGTGACAGTTAATGCATAGTGAATAGGACTGTGAACAAGGAAATCAATCATTTGATGAAAACCTTCAGATCGATCGTTTTTGGTGAGAATAGCAACAAGGTTATGTGTGTTAGAATACTTTTCCGCCATTGTGATTAATGATGGGTATGATGTGGGTTTTGCGAATAAGACAAAGTAAAGTGATTAGGGTTAATGTTGAGCGCTGATGAGTGTCTAAATACTCATCATTTTTGTATAATCTAAACTGCAAAATCATCTGAAAACACTCAAAAACACATCAAAATGGTCAAAATATCACAAATCAGTGTTTTATGTGTTTTAAATGCAAAAATATCAAAATCAGATGAAAAATGATTCAAGTTTGCAAAATTGGCAGTTTTAGTCCCCCAAGTTTTAAAAGTTGTCAAATCTAGTCCCTGGAATATCAAAATGTGGAATTTTATCATTCAAGGTCCTTAAAGTATTCTAAGTTGTAAAAAATGATCCTTGAATGATTTTTTTGGTCAATTGGCAAGAAAGGTCCCTAAACTTTGGAAAATTGCAAAATTAGTCCTTGGACCTTTTAAAATGGATTTTATGCAAAAAAGGATCATTGTACTATCAATGTTTGTCATTTTTGGTTCTTGTTATAAGTTTGAAAATGTGGCATTTTTAGTCCTCAAGTTTGGATAAATTACATTTTTGGTCCTTATAAACCATTTAAACCAAACGGACACACTTTTAAATATCAAGCTCAACATAAACATATGCCCAATCCAATATTTAGCCCAACTTGGACTTGAACCTTGAGCCATGCACCTTGGCCCCAGTCCACAACCCATTGTGAACCCCAGCCACCCCCTTTTGACCTCCCCCGTGTTATTAATATTGCGGTCAACGAAAGTCAAACCAGGCAAATACCGCCAGGTACTGTTCACCTCCCTCTCCACCCCTGTAACACCAAAACCAGAGATGGTTTGCCAACATTTTCAACCCTCCTCTCCATACCTTGTCCCCTCCACCTCTACTAACACCCAAACTCTCTTAATTGACTCAACCCACCCCAATTAATGATAAAACCTGCTTTGAAGAAAATTGGCGCCAAAATCCAAGTGTATGGTTTTGATGAGTTAGAGTGATCCAAGGGCTCAGAGTTGGTGGGATAGATTCAGAGGACATCAGAGATTCAAAAAAGTCATTATATATAGAGAGAGATGCAATGTATCTTAGTATCTAGTGTAACTTTTTAATTTCTATGTCGTTTTAGTTAAGTTCAGAATTCCAGTGTAATTTAATCTTTCCAAGTCTTTTGTTTAAGTTATTAAAAGTATTTGAGAACCTTTTTCAGTTTCAATTTCAGTTTTAAGTTACTTTTCAAGTTTATGCATATTTTCTTGTTCAAAATCTCAAAATGATTTGAATGTTGTTAATAGATGTTATAAGGACTGAGTAGGTACATATAAGCTCCCAGGTAGCTTATAAAAGCTATTAGAAACACTAAAATTCAGTTTAGAAGCAAAATCAAAAAAATCACCAAAAATACAAATTAAATAGTTCAAAAATCAAAAATCACATGGAGAAGGTGTTCACAGCTGGAGCAAGGTGAATTGTAGATGGCCTTGGGTTAGAAGCTTTGTGGAAAGCTGTTAGGATTGGTCTTAGTTCTTGGTTCTTAGTTTTGAGCTTGGAAAGCTTTTGTAAGCCTTTTATTCATTTTTACATCTTACTGTTGTAGTTGTTCTTTAGCTTGAATTTCTGTTCCTTATTGTTCATTAGATATAGTTAAGTGTTATTAATCATTAAAACAAGTGGTGTGTTCTTTTAAATTAGTAGTTAGCAAAAAAATTTCAATTTGACAGTTAAAATAGCTCAAGTCTAAATTCATAGTTTTATGTTGCTATTACTGTTGGTTCAAGCTTATTTGGTCTTAGTTAATGATTATATGATGTCTGAAATCAATTTCATGGTTTAAATTTGTGAGTTGCTTTGAAAAAGGTTCAAAACAGTCAAATAAGTCTTGTTTGGATTTGTAAGCTTAGCTGTCTAAAAGGTTGTTTGAGTGCTTGTTTGTTATTACTTTGTATCACATTTGACTCTAATAACTGATCTCAGTCACAAAAACAAGTGCTCATAAGCAAAAAGTCAAAATTCCTTTGGATCAAATATTGTGTACTCACTGTTTGATTTTTAGAATTTATGATCATGATTCTGTGTTAGGAAGTTGGTAATCTTGCTCAAGTTAGTCTTATTACACCTTAACATAACATAATCAGTGATTGTAATCAACTCAAAGTTCATTTTGGTCAACTTAGCTAGTTTTCTTAAAAAGTCAAAATTTCATTTGGGTCGTTTTTGAATAAAAAAGATAATTTCACTGTGGGTTTAATAATAAGTTTTAGCCTAAAAGCTCTTAGGGTATTAAAGTTTGGTTGCTATACAAAAATACAAAAATGCTAGTTCTTTGTTTCTCAGCTTTTTAAGTGCTTATTTCCTAGCTTATTGTGGATACCTAGTCTGTTATAGTGCCCTGTGCACACTTGGTTGGTCAAACTTCATAAGCTCACCAAAAGCTCTATAGTTGTCCAAATCTTGTGAACTTTGGTTCTTTGGGAAGCCAAACTGGTCATCTTGAAGTCTCAAGACTTGTCTTTCATTTTTAAGTTTGTTTGCTAGGGCTGCAATAAGCCCTAACTTTGTCCCATTTTCTGTTTTTCACCACAAATAGCCAAGTGCTTATTTGCTTGTTTATAGCTTTTCAGTGTGCTTCTTTGTATCTCTTAGCTTCATTTCAGTTCATACAGCTTTTTTTCATCTTATTCTAGCTTTTGTTTCAGTGTGTGAGCTTGTTTGAGCTTATTTCCACCAAATAAGCTCTTAAGCTAACTGTTGTGATATTAAGCTCCTCTAACAGCTTATTTGTGACTTGTAAAATTTTTGTCTTTGTTAAAGTTTCATAATATCAGTATTAAAGTAGTTTTCAAAAAGAAAATCCAGAAAAAGGTCAATTAAAAATCAGTGATAGTGTTTATTTAATATTTCTTAGCTTTTTGATTTTTCTTTTCATCTTATTAATAAGAAAATCTTGTTTTTCTATTTTTCTTAGGTTTCTGTCATCATATAGTATTTTTAGAAAAAGTTTCATATTTTTCTCTATCTTTTTAGTATTTATTGTAATTTTAATTAGTTAAAAATAGTAATTAATTAGTAATAAATAATTAAAAAGCAAAAAAAAATATATTTTCAGTTTTAAAATTAGTTTTATTATATTTTAGATTTTTCAAAGTTAAAATTTTATTTTTCCAAGTTTATTTTATATTTTCTAGTAATTAAGTGTATTTTAAATAGTTATTAATTAGTAATAATTAAATAAAAAGTGTGAAAAATATATTTTTAATTTTAAAATTAGTTTTATAGTATTTTAGATTTTTCTGAATCATAAGTTTATTTTTCTAGCCTTATTTTGTATTTTCTTCTATTTTAGAGTATTTATTAAATAGTTAAAATAGTTTTTAATTAATAATTAATTAAATAGTGTTAAAAATAATTTTCTTTTTCTAATAATTTTCTTTTATTTTTAGGATCCCAAAAATGTTATTTTCATATTTTTAGGTCTTTTATTTCTTAGATTTTACTTTTTATTTTGTACGTCTACGTAGTTTTTTTAAACTTACGTTTACGTTTCTTTCATCTGATTGTTGTGCTTTCCTAATCTGTACTCCATTCCATTCCAATCAATCAGTAGTGTAATATTTCTAATCAAAACCTTTACAGATCACTATCCTTAGTGATCATTCTATCCTCTGAGTTTGTTTTGACACACCATTGAGTCTCCGTGGGACTAAACGACCCGGGAATTCACTATATTCTCCAGGACTTCATTATATTTGTGTCTGAACTGTTTTAAGCCTGTTACGGCTGGTCATTCACAAGTGGCCAGTTTGTGTGATTAGACTTGACGGTTTGGCACAGTTCAAATTTTGGCGCCGCTGTCGGGGAGGCTTTAGCGTGTGTTTAGCCATTTTCAGACTCATTCTTGCACATACCCATCATTTGTAAAAAGTTTTTTGTAAAGTTATAAGAAAATCAAAAAGTTCATTAACACTTTTCCTAAAGTGTTAAAACACCAAAAAAATATAAAACAACAAAACAATCGGAACGTTTTCTATTTTGTATTCTCTTTTAAGGTGATTCTTAAAGAGATACGATTTGGGTAAACGAGACGATACCAAAAATATTGTCCAAAAGTTTTTAAACCCATTTGCACAAATCTTACCTACGTCTTTTCAGTGGTACTTAATATATACATAAAAATCAACCACCGCAAATCAAGGCAGTGCACTACCTAACTGGGGGTGCGACCATAATAAGTTCCCGAACATCAGATTTAAAACTTGCCTTTGTGTCACTTGTGATTTGGTGTACCTTTTTCAAAGAAGCCATTTCATTTGTGATTATTGGTTAAGTTCACTTGTTGTTTTGCCTCATTTGTTTTGAAAATTGATTTTTATACATAGTGCATGCGCACTCGTTCTTCCAGTTCTACAAGTCCACTTTCTGAACTTGGAAACATTCCTCGTAGACGTAGAGGACGTTCAGCTCCTTCAGCCGTGACTGAGGAACGTCTACCACCACCACCTCCTGTCGAAATGGCAGAAGACAAACCGATGAATGAGCTTCTCCAAGCACCCATCGAGGGTTACGGAGATGCCATTGTTGTTCCAGCTATCGTGGCTGACACTTTCGAGCTCAAAACCGGGTTGCTTAATCTAGTAACCCAAAGCCAATTCTATGGTTTTGAGCGGGATGATCCTCATGCACACATTCGATGGTTTAACAAGATTGCATCTACCATCAAGTACAAGAATGTCCCACATGAAGCTATCAAGCTTCTTCTGTTCCCATTTTCTCTAGAGGGACAAGCCCGGAATTGGCTTGAGAAACAACCCCCTCGTTCTATTGAGACATGGGAAGATCTTGTCACCAAGTTCGTTAACGAGTTCTATCCTCCATCCCGAACCACAAGTCTTAAGAATGAGATAATGAAATTTTCTCAGAGATTTGATGAATCATTCGGGGAGGCATGGGATCGTTACAAAGAGTTGCTTCGCAAGTGTCCGCATCACGGTTTTACCGAGTTAATGCAAATGGATACTTTCTATAATGGTCTCAATCAGACTAATCAAGACTCTTTGAATGCCTCCGCGGGAGGTAATTTCCTGAGCAAGACCACAAAAGAGGCCTTGCAAATCATTGAGAACAAATCTCAGGTCCGTCCTTTCAGAGCAAAGACATATCAGTCTCATGCTGGACCTTCTTCTTCTTCATCCCCCGTGAGTCATCTAGCACCGATGCTAAGATTGATAAACTCACAGACATTGTTCAGGCTTTGGTTCTTGCTAACCAAAAGAAAGTGACCTTCACTCAGACACCAACACATGCTGAAGTGAAGAAAGTTGAAAGTTGTGTCACTTGTGGTGGTCCTCATGCTTACTACAATTGTACTGCCACCGATGGTAGTCCTTTTGAAACCAATGCTCTAGCCGGTAGTTCACAGCAAGGAGGTAATCAATACCGTCCTCAAAATGAACCACACTACCGTGCTAACACTAATCAGGCACCACCCGGTTTCAACCAGAATCATAACATGCAAAACCGGAATCAGAACCAACCAAGAATGAACCAAGGTTATCAAAACCAAGGTAATTTCTATCCTGGACCCAATCATGGTTTCCAAAATCAAGGAAACCTTCATCAAAACAATTTCAATCGAGGGAATCAATTTCATGGAAATATGAATCCTAATCAAGGGAATTTTGGCTATAATCAAAACATACGGCCTCAAATTGTCCCTCCAGCTCCTCCCGTCATTGTTCCTCCAGGACTATCATCTGATGAGTTACTGAAGCAGTTCATGAAATCCCAAGATGAAATGAACAGGTTGTTGGTCAGTCAGATTGCTGATCTTAAGAAGTCTTTAAATGATCAACCCTCGGGCTCAGGAAAACTTCCGAGCAACACGATCGCTAACCCGAGGGGCGATGCTAAGGCGATCACAACCAGAAGTGGTGTTTCATATGATGGACCTGCTGTTCCTACTACCTCTTCTTCTTCTTCTCTCCCAAAGGTAGTGGACAGTGAACCTCCGACACACAATGGACCTACGACTCCAATGCCTCCTCCACCTGTGCCAATGAGTCAAGTTACCAAGGAAACAACGGACAAAGTGCATTATTCTAGCCCACGAAGTACCGCACACGTCCTACCTTCGGTAGTCCAACCTCAAGTGGTCCAGAAACCAAGTCAAATCAAGGAGTTGTTTTTGAACCTCCTGTAGCTCCTGTTGAGAATCAGAAATCCAAATCTTCTATTCCTTACCCATCACGTTTGAATGAGCAAAAGCTCCGTGAAAAAGCTAGTCATCAAATGGATAAATTTTTCCAAATTTTCCAAGAGTTACACTTTGACATAAGCTTTGCGGATGTTATCATGTTGATGCTCAAGTTTGCATCAACTCTCAAGCACATGTTAAGCAATAAGGAAAAGCTGTTTGAAATGGCAAAAACTCCTCTGAACGAAAACTGCTCAGCAGTTATTCTGAAGAAGCTTCCAGAAAAACTTGGAGATCCTGGGAAATTTCTCTTACCTTGTGTATTCCCAGGAATGGTTGAATGCTTTGCCCTAGCAGATCTTGGTGCAAGCATAAACCTTATGACTTATTCAGTGTGGAAGAAACTTTCTCTTCCGGAACTTACTCCTACATGCATGACTCTCGAGCTTGCAGATCGTTCCATATCCCGTCCTCTTGGCATTGCTGAGGACGTATTTGTGAAAGTAGGAAAGTTCCATTTTCCAGCTGACTTCGTGGTTGTTGATTTTGATGCCGATCATCGGGTTCCTCTCATTGTTGGTCGAGGATTCCTGAGAGCGGGCCGTGCTCTCATAGATGTATTTGAGCAAGAAATCACATTGCGTGTTGCTAATGAAGCTGTCACCTTCAACCTTGACCAAACTTCGAGGTACTCTGCAAACTATGATTCTGAATCGGTTAACCGAATAGATATCATTGATGTTGCTTCTGACGAGTACTCTCAAGAAGTTCTTGGTTATTCTCATAATTCTGTGAGTGGGGATTCCACCACATCTTCTCAACCTATCATAGCCAATTCTACTCCTTCTCTCACTCCGTTTGAGGGAAGCGACTTCATCTTAGATGAGATTGAAGCATACTTGGCTAGTGATTCTGTTCCTTGGGAAATTGATCACGCTCCAATTGATATTGAGGGGGACATACTTCTTATTGAGAAGTTGCTTAATGGTGATTCATCATCAACCCCTCCCTCTAGTGATTCAATTCCTAATGAGATTAATCAAAATGAGATTAATCTGGAGGGAGATATTCTTCTAAAGAAGTTGTCAAATCTGGATACTTCTCCTCCTCTCCCTCCCATCAAACTTCATAACAAGGAAGTCAAGTCAGTTGAGAAAACTGAAGAATTTCCTGAGGTTGAGCTTAAGGACTTACCTCCTCATCTCGAGTATGCATTTCTAGAAGGTGATGATAAATTACCCATCATTATTGCTCGAGATTTGAGTAAAGATGAAAAAGCTGCTCTCATAAAAATCTTAAAGTCACACAAGCAAGCAATTGCTTGGAAACTCTCCGACATCAAGGGTATCAACCCTGAGTTTTGTACTCATAAAATCTTGATGGAGGATGACTTTAAACCAGCAGTTCAACATCAGAGACGAGTGAATCCAAAAATCCATGATGTTATCAAACAAGAGGTTATCAAACTTCTTGATGCAGGATTGATTTACCTGATCTCAGATAGTCCTTGGGTCAGCCCAATTCATTGTGTTCCGAAAAAGGGTGGCATTACTGTTATCACAAATGAAGATAACGAGTTAATCCCAACTCGATTGGTTACGGGATGGCGTGTTTGCATTGACTATCGTAAGTTGAATGACGCCACCCGTAAAGACCATTTTCCTCTACCCTTCATGGACCAGATGCTTGAGAGATTAGCAGGGAACGAATACTATTGTTTCCTTGATGGTTTCTCGGGTTACTTTCAGATCCCTATTGATCCACAGGATCAAGAGAAGACCACATTCACTTGCCCATACGGGACTTTTGCCTACAAACGTATGCCTTTTGGTTTATGTAATGCTCCTGGCACGTTCCAACGATGTATGATGGCCATTTTCCACGACATGATCGGGGAAACAATGGAGGTGTTTATGGATGACTTCTCGGTCATTGGGGACTCTTTTCAATCATGTCACTCCATTTAGATAAAATGCTTCAAAGGTGTGAAGACACAAATCTTTGTCTAAACTGGGAGAAAAGTCACTTTATGGTCAAAGAAGGCATAGTCCTTGGCCATAAGATTTCCAAGAACGGGATTGAGGTAGATAGAGAAAAAGTTGATGTTATTACTAAGCTGCCTCATCCTACTACCGTCAAAGGTATTAGGAGTTTTTTAGGTCATGCCGGTTTCTATCGTAGATTCATACAAGATTTTTCTAAAATCGCCCGGCCTATGACCCATCTTCTTGAAAAGGATGCTCCTTTTATCTTCTCACCCGAGTGCATAGAAGCTTTTGAAACATTGAAGAAAAAGCTTACTGAAGCACCCATTCTCGTTGCTCCCGACTGGGACTTGCCTTTTGAGCTCATGTGCGATGCAAGTGATTTTGCTATCGGTGCAGTCCTAGGGCAACGTAGAAACAAGCATTTTCAGCCTATTGACTACGCAAGTAAGACTATGACTGAAGCTCAAATTCATTACACCACCACAGAAAAAGAGCTATTAGCCGTGGTGTATGCATTTGAGAAGTTTCGGCCGTACTTAATCTTGACCAAATGCGTAGTGTATACGGATCACTCGGCTCTCAAATATCTCTTTGCAAAACAAGATGCAAAGCCGAGATTGCTTCGTTGGATTCTCCTCCTCCAAGAATTTGATATCATTATACGTGATAAAAAAGGAGCTGAGAATCTAGCTGCCGATCATCTGTCCAGATTAGAAAACCCTCACCATGATGTTTTCGAGAAAAAGGAAATAAATGAAACATTTCCTCTCGAGACACTCAATGCGGTTTCTTTTCGTGGAAATCCTACCACCCCATGGTTTGCTGACTTCGCAAATTACCATGCGGGTAACTTCATTGTGAAAGGGATGTCGACCCAACAGAAGAACAAGTTCTTCAAAGATGTTAAACATTATTTCTGGGACGACCCTTTCTTATTCAAAATCTGTGCGGATCAAGTCATCCGACGGTGTGTTTATGGACAGGAAGCTATTGACATTCTCACAGCTTGCCATGCTGGACCCACCGGGGGCCATCATAGTCCAAACTACACCGCCAAAAAGGTGTTTGATTCCGGGTTCTATTGGCCCACAATCTATAAGGATGCCCACGAATTTGTCAAAGCCTGTGACGCTTGTCAACGTCATGGTAATATCTCTCAAAGGAATGAAATGCCACAAAATGCCATTCAAGTTTGTGAGATATTTGACATATGGGGTATTGATTTTATGTGGCCATTTCCATCTTCTCGTGGAAACAAGTACATACTCGTGGCTGTTGACTATTTGTCAAAATGGGTTGAAGCAAAAGCTTTACCCACCAATGATGCCCGAGTTGTTGTGAAATTTTTGAAATCTCTTTTTGCCAGGTTTGGAACTCCGAGAGCGATAATCAGTGATCGTGGTACACATTTCTGTAATGACCAATTTGAAAGAGTCATGCAAAAGTATGGTGTTACCCATCGTCTCTCTACTGCATACCACCCCCAAACAAGTGGGCAGCTGGAAGTTTCAAACCGTGGTATTAAAAGAATCCTTGAAAGGACAGTAGGCGAAAATCGTGCATCCTGGTCGGATAAGCATGATGACGTACTCTGGGCCTTCCGTACAGCTTACAAAACACCCATCGGGTGTACTCCATACAAGCTAGTGTACGGAAAGGCATGTCATCTTCCGATTGAGCTAGAGCACAAGGCATACTGGGCCTTAAAGCATGCAAACTTCGAGATACAGACAGCTGGTGATCATAGAAAAGTTCAAATGAATGAATTAAATGAACTTCGTGATCAAGCTTACGAGAACTCTTTGATCTATAAACAAAAGACAAAGAAGATTCATGACTCTAAAATCAAAAACCGCGTTTTCAACGTTGGTGATCGAGTCCTTCTTTTCAATTCAAGATTGAAGATTTTCTCGGGAAAGCTCAAGTCCCGTTGGTCTGGTCCATTCACTATCGCTAAGGTTTATCCTTATGGTACCGTTGAGTTATCTCAACCCGATGGTCCTAATTTTAAAGTGAATGGTCATCGAGTGAAGCATTATTTTGGAGAGGACATTCCCCCTGTGGTTGTCCCGGATTTACAAACATTCCCCATGAACCAATGAATGCGGGGATCGAGTCAAGCTAGTGACTCGGTAATCAAAAACATTAGCACGCACCATATGGGTTTTCACCCATAATTCTGTCTTCTTACCCCCTTTCTACCACCCTAGTGTGGGGGAGTTTCCCCACACTGTTGTATATAAAATCATGTTCTAAAAAAAAAAAAAATCTCTTTCAAAATAATGGCCGTAGTATTTCCCTTTTACATTCTCAGTTTCGGCATAACCGCCGGTACTTTGAATATTGAGGGCAATATTCATTTCTAAGTGTGGGGGGGAATTCTCACGAATTTTATCATGTATTATCCACCCAATTCCCCCGTTTTTGGCCAAAATTTTTTTTTTTGAGTAAGTGTTCTACACTTACTCAGCTTGGTTATCAGTCCGCCATGTCTGTAAGACAAAAGGATTGGCTAATCCAGGAGCAAACGGCTCTTGGTAAAGATTTCTCAAATCCGTTTATATGGCTTGCAATTTGCCCAAAATTGTATGGTTCTCAACTCACCATATCCTAAAAAGTGAAGAGTTGGCTAGCCCGCAAGTTTATGGCTTGTGGTAAAGGCAGTGGAAAATCCATAATTGGTATTCAGCTCACCAAAGATAATTCTGATAATTTATCTAATAGTTGGCTAGTCCAGAAGGGTACGGCTTCTGGTAAAGACACATCAAATCCGTTATATGGTTTATGATTTGCCAATAAATCATTTGGTTATCGTTGTACCAAGGTTCTTACTTGAATCAAAACAATTGGCTACTCCAGAAGTGATGGCTTTTGGTAAAGAGTTTTTCAAATCCATCAAGTTTTCTCAAATTATTTCTAGGGACTAGCAATATCTCAGTGTGGGGGATTGATGAGTGTCTAAATATTCATCATTTTTGTATAATCTAAACTGCAAAATCATCTGAAAACACTCAAAAACACATCAAAATGATCAAAATATCACAAATCAGTGTTTTATGTGTTTTAAATGCAAAAAATATCAAAATCAGATGAAAAATGATTCAAGTTTGCAAAATTGGCAGTTTTAGTCCCCCAAGTTTTAAAAGTTGTCAAATCTAGTCCCTGGAATATCAAAATGTGGAATTTTATCATTCAAGGTCCTTAAAGTATTCTAAGTTGTAAAAAATGATCCTTGAATGATTTTTTTGGTCAATTGGCAAGAAAGGTCCCTAAACTTTGGAAAATTGCAAAATTAGTCCTTGGACCTTTTAAAATGGATTTTATGCAAAAAAGGATCCTTGTACTATCAATGTTTGTCATTTTTGGTTCTTGTTATAAGTTTGGAAATGTGGCATTTTCAGTCCTCAAGTTTGGATAAATTACATTTTTGGTCCTTATAAACCATTTAAACCAAACGGACACACTTTTAAATATCAAGCCCAACATAAACATATGCCCAATCCAATATTTAGCCCAACTTGGACTTGAACCTTGAGCCATGCACCTTGGCCCCAGTCCACAACCCATTGTGAACCCCAGCCACCCCCTTTTGACCTCCCCCGTGTTATTAATATTGCGGTCAACGAAAGTCAAACCAGGCAAATACCGCCAGGTACTGTTCACCTCCCTCTCCACCCCTGTAACACCAAAACCAGAGATGGTTTGCCAACATTTTCAACCCTCCTCTCCATACCTTGTCCCCTCCACCTCCACTAACACCCAAACTCTCTTAATTGACTCAACCCACCCCAATTAATGATAAAACCTGCTTTGAAGAAAATTGGCGCCAAAATCCAAGTGTATGGTTTTGATGAGTTAGAGTGATCCAAGGGCTCAGAGTTGGTGGGATAGATTCAGAGGACATCAGAGATTCAAAAAAGTCATTATATAGAGAGAGAGATGCAATGTATCTTAGTATCTAGTGTAACTTTTTAATTTCTATGTCGTTTTAGTTAAGTTCAGAATTCCAGTGCAATTTAATCTTTCCAAGTCTTTTGTTTAAGTTATTAAAAGTATTTGAGAACCTTTTTCAGTTTCAATTTCAGTTTTAAGTTACTTTTCAAGTTTATGCATATTTTCTTGTTCAAAATCTCAAAATGATTTGAATGTTGTTAATAGATGTTATAAGGACTGAGTAGGTACATATAAGCTCCCAGGTAGCTTATAAAAGCTATTAGAAACACTAAAATTCAGTTTAGAAGCAAAATCAAAAAAATCACCAAAAATACAAATTAAATAGTTCAAAAATCAAAAATCACATGGAGAAGGTGTTCACAGCTGGATCAAGGTGAATTGTGGATGGCCTTGGGTTAGAAGCTTTGTGGAAAGCTCTTAGGATTGGTCTTAGTTCTTGGTTCTTAGTTTTGAGCTTGGAAAGCTTTTGTAAGCCTTTTATTCATTTTTACATCTTACTGTTGTAGTTGTTCTTTAGCTTGAATTTCTATTCCTTATTGTTCATTAGATATAGTTAAGTGTTATTAATCATTAAAACAAGTGGTGTGTTCTTTTAAATTAGTAGTTAGCAAAAAAATTTCAATTTGACAGTTAAAATAGCTCAAGTCTAAATTCATAGTTTTATGTTGCTATTACTGTTGGTTCAAGCTTATTTGGTCTTAGTTAATGATTATATGATGTCTGAAATCAAGTTCATGGTTTAAATTTGTGAGTTGCTTTGAAAAAGGTTCAAAACAGTCAAATAAGTCTTGTTTGGATTTGTAAGCTTAGCTGTCTAAAACGTTGTTTGAGTGCTTGTTTGTTATTACTTTGTATCACATTTGACTCTAATAACTGATCTCAGTCACAAAAACAAGTGCTCATAAGCAAAAAGTCAAAATTCCTTTGGATCAAATATTGTGTACTCACTGTTTGATTTTTAGAATTTATGATCATGATTCTGTGTTAGGAAGTTGGTAATCTTGCTCAAGTTAGTCTTATTACACCTTAACATAACATAATCAGTGATTGTAATCAACTCAAAGTTCATTTTGGTCAACTTAGCTAGTTTTCTTAAAAAGTCAAAATTTCATTTGGGTCGTTTTTGAATAAAAAAGATAATTTCACTGTGGGTTTAATAATAAGTTTTAGCCTAAAAGCTCTTAGGGTATTAAAGTTTGGTTGCTATACAAAAATACAAAAATGCTAGTTCTTTGTTTCTCAGCTTTTTAAGTGCTTATTTCCTAGCTTATTGTGGATACCTAGTCTGTTATAGTGCCCTGTGCACAGTTGGTTGGTCAAACTTCATAAGCTCACCAAAAGCTCTATAGTTGTCCAAATCTTGTGAACTTTGGTTCTTTGGGAAGCCAAACTGGTCATCTTGAAGTCTCAAGACTTGTCTTTCATTTTTAAGTTTGTTTGCTAGGGCTGCAATAAGCCCTAACTTTGTCCCATTTTCTGTTTTTCACCACAAATAGCCAAGTGCTTATTTGCTTGTTTATAGCTTTTCAGTGTGCTTCTTTGTATCTCTTAGCTTCATTTCAGTTCATACAGCTTGTTTTCATCTTATTCTAGCTTTTGTTTCAGTGTGTGAGCTTGTTTGAGCTTATTTCCACCAAATAAGCTCTTAAGCTAACTGTTGTGATATTAAGCTCCTCTAACAGCTTATTTGTGACTTGTAAAATTTTTGTCTTTGTTAAAGTTTCATAATATCAGTATTAAAGTAGTTTTCAAAAAGAAAATCCAGAAAAAGGTCAATTAAAAATCAGTGATAGTGTTTATTTAATATTTCTTAGCTTTTTGATTTTTCTTTTCATCTTATTAATAAGCAAATCTTGTTTTTCTATTTTTCTTAGGTTTCTGTCATCATATAGTATTTTTAGAAAAAGTTTCATATTTTTCTCTATCTTTTTAGTATTTATTGTAATTTTAATTAGTTAAAAATAGTAATTAATTAGTAATAAATAATTAAAAAGCAAAAAAAAAATATATTTTCAGTTTTAAAATTAGTTTTATTATATTTTAGATTTTTCAAAGTTAAAATTTTATTTTTCCAAGTTTATTTTCTATTTTCTAGTAATTAAGTGTATTTTAAATAGTTATTAATTAGTAATAATTAAATAAAAAGTGTGAAAAATATATTTTTAATTTTAAAATTAGTTTTATAGTATTTTAGATTTTTCTGAATCATAAGTTTATTTTTCTAGCCTTATTTTGTATTTTCTTCTATTTTAGAGTATTTATTAAATAGTTAAAATAGTTTTTAATTAATAATAATTAATTAAATAGTGTTAAAAATAATTTTCTTTTTCTAATAATTTTCTTTTATTTTTAGGATCCCAAAAATGTTATTTTCATATTTTTAGGTCTTTTATTTCTTAGATTTTACTTTTTATTTTGTACGTCTACGTAGTTTTTTTAAACTTACGTTTACGTTTCTTTCATCTGATTGTTGTGCTTTCCTAATCTGTACTCCATTCCATTCCAATCAATCAGTAGTGTAATATTTCTAATCAAAACCTTTACAGATCACTATCCTTAGTGATCATTCTATCCTCTGAGTTTGTTTTGACACACCATTGAGTCTCCGTGGGACTAAACGACCCGGGAATTCACTATATTCCTCTGATCTTCATTGCATTTGTGCTTAAGCTGTTTTAAGTCTGTTACGGTTGGCCATTCACAAGTGGCCAGCTTGTGTGATTAGACTTGACGGTTTAGCACAGATCAAGCGCCAATTAGAAGTGGTTTGAAGATCAATGAATGATCCATCCGTGATTTGGGGAGATAATATACTTTTGCCAAATTTACCAAACAGCCCCTGTTGTATCCAAAACAAAGCAACATGCTATCCAAGGTTTCAGAACAGCTATCCGAGGTTTGAAACACACCATCAGTGGATACATTGCAGCACTTCAACCAAATGTCCAAAAGATAAAACAAGCAAATTTGTGTCAAAATAAGAGAGATCTCACAAAAATATGAAGGATTACACAATCTTTTTTTTTTTTTTTTTTTTTTTTTTTTTTTTTTTTTTAACAAACACTAGCAGCTAACATATCACCAGCTCTAATGTACACTAATCCTTCATACCTGCAAGACAAAAACACAAACCAAACACATAGAGGAAAGTCATTGTTATCAGCGGTTAGAAAAAGCCAGCAGTGGTTCCAAATGACCTATCCGTGGCTAGCAAAGATAAGTCAATATGGTCAACTGCCAGGATTAATATTAGTTCAAAGCCCAATGAACTCATTAACTCCTCAACCACATTTAACCTTCCCCTCATTTAGTCACATAAGCCATATCTCTGCTTATAAAAAGAACCCAAATCTCATCTCACACGTATCAATCAAAACCAAAACCCTAATTTCTAAGCTTCAAAATCTTCCAGGTTGCTCCCATCCCAAGTCATGTGCCCAGAGCAACCACTATCAAAAACTCCTTTATCTTTTAGCTCATCTTGTAGATTGCCCTGCACATGAATTTACACAAATTAGTTCCTTTTGTGCACCCAAGCCAATACTGACTTGGGTCTGCCCTGTGCATCAAAATATTCAAATTTCTTTAGGTCCATTGATGCACAGTTGACATGTGGTAAAACCTTGGTCTTAGGCTTCCATTGCCAACTAGCTGAGGCCTTAACAGCATAAAAATGATTTCCAACCACTGTGTCAGTTATCACCTTTGGAATTTTTAAAACTTCTTTTGTATCAGTGGTGATATTTTGCTTAACAGTGGTTTGATTCTGCTTAGCCGTGTTTACATTTTGCTTAGCAGTGGTTGGAACCCATTTAGGGGCAGTAGTGACTATTGATTTTGTATTCCCATTCCTCATCAATACTGCCCTAGGAATCATGTTTTTGTTAGGATGAGGGTTTGTTTTCTTTGAAAAGTTTTGATGATTTACCCTCCTCCAATGATTCCAAACTTGTGGTCTGTTTTTATAACAATTTCTCTGTAAGTGCTCAAAACTACCACATATATAACAAGCCTTTTTAACACATTGAAACTCATCTCCTAATCTGTTTGAAATTAGTCCATTGAAGTTTCTCTGGTTTCCCCTAGGTATATATCTTTTCATCTGTTCCCTAGGTACTTCCTTGTACTCAACTACTCTCTTAGCAATTTGAGCTCCAAATCTAGGTACAAGGTTAACTTGTTTAGAATCAACTTTCTTAACATGCTCTATCTTTTCAGGTTGTGTTGATTCAGATCTATCTTCCTCAGAATCTGATTCCCAATCTTCAATTATGGGAGCATCAGATGACTTATCAGAACCTATCTTAGGTGATTCAATCATGTTAGTCTCACCTACAGGTTTATTGAAGCTAAATTCACTACTAAATGAGAGCTCTTTTACAGGTGGTGCATGTTTCATAAGAGATGATGGTGGCATATCATTGTAACCTAGGTCAGTACCATCTTTGAACAATTTTTGACCTATTGTTTTATTCACTAGATCAGAAGCATATTGTGTTTTAGCAACCCTAACAACATGTTTTTCTTTTTCTTCTAGGGCCTTTTGTTTTACACTCTCTGCTAGTTTATCTTTAAGCATCTTAATCTCTCTATCCTTAAGATTAATTTCACCACCTAGTATATTAATTTTATCAACATACTCAAACTCACATTTGATACAGAATTTAAGCTTTTCTTCCACACTTTCTAGACCAACTCTATAACCTAGGTTGTCCATTGTCAGTCTTTCTACCTCTTTCCTCATACTATCAGTGATAGCTTTTTGAGATTCTAAGTTATCATGAAATGATTTAAAAGAACAAGTAGAATCATTGGATACCTCAGAATCAGAACCAAAAGATGAAGCATAGGCCATTAGAGCAAAGTTATGCTCTTTTGAAGCTTCACTAGCAAGAAAAGCTGCACTAGGACTCTCTTCAATCTGATCACTCCAGTCATAATCACCAATTCCATCTTGAGCAACCAAAGCTGAAGAAAAAGCAGGCTCTTCTGTGGTCTTCTTCATGCCATCAAATCTATTAGGAGCTCGACATTCTCTAGCAAAGTGACCATTCTTCTTGCAGTTAAAGCACTCCATCTTGCTTTTATCGAATCCAGCTCTCCTTTGACCATCATACTTAACCTGTCTTCCAGTCCTCCTCAGAAACGTCCTTGCTTGGAGAGTCAACATTGCCATTTGCCAGTGAAGATTAATCTCCTCAAGATCATCAAGATCAATATGATCTAGATCTTGATTTAAAACAGTAACACTGGTAGTTAAATCAGCCAGAAAAGCACAAATTGCACCATCACTGACATTATCACTAACAGTGGTATTGTTTGCAATAGCCGTGGTTATTCCATAAGCAGCAGAGGATACATCTTGTGAACTCATATGATTTGTGGACACAAAAGCAATGTTTTGATTAGCAGAAGATGCACCAGCAACGTTTTTCTCAGACTCATAAACCTTCAAGTTGTTGTAGAGATTGTCCAGAGTCATCTTATCAAAATCCTCCTTATTTCTCCACACAATTGTATGTAGAGCCCATTCAGGAGATAAACTTCTAATGAACTTCAAATTTATATCTTATGGAATAACATTGTAGTCCACTGACTTCAATTGGCTGATAAGTTTTTGAAGCCTGTTATAAGTGCCATCAAGTTTTTCTCCACTTAGTGCAGTGAAGTTTTCAAACTGATGCTTGAGCATGTTCTTCCTTGATTTCTTTGTAGCTTCATTACCAGTAAATCTTGTCTCAAGAGCATCCAGTAACTCTTTAGCAGACTCATATGTTTCAAAGTCCAAAGCATACTCATTAGGTATTCCCATAGAAAGAATACTATGAGCTTTAATCTCCAATTTCCTTCTAGCCTTATCAACTTCACTTACAATTTCTATAGCTTTACCATCAGCACCCTTCAAAGGAAGAGTATCACCTTTTTCAATGACATCCCAGATGGCATAGTCAATCATACGAATGTATTGCCTCATTCGCATTCTCCAGATTTGATACTCACCATGCTTGAGCATGGGAACCTTTGATGCAGTCACCATGTGAGTTTCGTCAGACATCTTAGCTTTCTTGAATAGAACTTCTTCTTGGTTACAATTTCTAGATCACAAGCTCTGATACCACTTGTTGATCCCAGTTGAGCAAACGATCTACTATAGAAACTGACTTAAGCAAAGAACTTATTAAGTATTACGCAGAATTTAACACTTAATCTTAAGAAGAAGAACAGTAAACATTCAACACCTCAATATTATTATTAATACGAATACTCCAACCAGTATTAGGGTTTTACAACCTTGAAGTGTATCGACCTTAGATATAAAACATACGTATTTCTAATCTAATCTAGAACCTCCTTTTATAGGCTAAGGAGTCCTTCACATTATACAATACGTAACCTACAAGATAAATATCTTTTCCATATTTATCTAATACAAAATACTAAACCGACTATAAAAGACTAGCAGTGGTTACAATAGTCTATCAGTAGTTACACAATACTACTAGACGCGGTTTGTCTTCATCAGTGGTTACATTCTTCTGTCCGTGGTTATATCAACTCTGTCTGTGGTTCCAGTACTTAGAATAATTCTTGATCCAAGGAACCAAAAACCCAACAGGTGATATTCCAATGCATACACTGCGTGAGATGTACTATTGACATACAACATAATTTGAGTGTCGGGGGACCTCTTGAGAAAATGATATGGTACTAAGCCCCCACCAATAACTTACAAAGCTGAAGTTTTTTCATATTTATTCAGTGCATTTGCAACTACATTAATCCAGGACTTGTAATTGTAACTTACATTTGGCTTGTGATATTCAACTTTGCTCAAATCTGAATATGTAGCCTTAGTGGTTGTGGGTTGTGCCTCATAATAAGTTGCGAGTCCACAAAGCTAATATGGTCTGCAGTTCCTACTTACTATTTTTCAAAGTTGTGTTATTATATCATCGGCTGGGCATATGAGGTATGCCGGAATAATTTAATTTAAAGTAAGTTAGGTGGGTACATGTGTAGATTACTCAAGTTAATTTGGTTGGTATCCCTTTTAAATCTTTCTTTTAGAACCTGCATATACTGTATATTGACCAATGTTCACAAATTGGCTGAAATTTCTCCTTTAATAATAAGTTTGCTTATTACAATAGAATCACATGTAAATAAAGTTGGACTATTCTTGCAAATTTATTATCTAATGAAATCAATCTAGCAAATAGTAGACAGTTTGGTTAGCTACCAGGCCTTTTGGTCTCATGGATGTGATTGTCTAAATTTTCACTAAACATGAATTGCTACATCGTTTCAGGATACTGAGAAAACATTAGCTACAAAAGTTTGTCCGCGATTTGACGAGTACAAGAAGAAGGCTGCTATCATTTTCAAAGAATACCTTACCACTCATAATGTTGTCTCAACTACAAATGAGTTGATTTTCCAAGTTATAGCTACTATTTGTTAAGAAACTCATTTCCATGGTTATGGATCGGCATGACAAGGAGAAAGAAATGGCCGCAAAGGTTAGTAATAGTAATCCAAAAGGCTAAATCTGTGAACAATTCTGAGATAAAAGTTGCGCACGAAATATACAGTTTGACTACCTATGTCAAATAAGCTAGCTGTTATCTTCAAGGATAATAAGCACTCTTTAAGTTTTTTGAAGCCTTTTGTAATATAATAACAATTTGATGATAATGCAGTATACTAAGAAACTCGGCCATTTTCATGCTATACATTGAGACTATAACATGATACAACTAATTTTTGTTATCTTAAAGCCAGTTAAGAAAATCTTATTTCTAAGCAGCTAAGTACTTATTTATAAGCACCCCTTTGAACAAGTCAACATTAAACATCAATTTTATGATGATTATGAGTATGATGATTATGTTCACTTAAGTATCTTTGTTTTTACTATGTATGAAATATTGAAGTGGAGATCACCTTATCTGTTTGTGTATGTGCACTTATTTTTTTTGCTTTTTGACAGGTTGATCATCTAGCATCATATACTTCTGCAATATATTGGTAATCACAATGGATACAGAGCGGTCTGATACAAGACATAGGAGAAGTGTTGAGACTAGGGATCTAGACGACCCTGTCCAAACAGCCCCTTATAACTCTTCAGAAAAATTATGCCGAAACACGCCCCTTTCGTTTAAGATATTGTGGAGAACTTAGTGTTTTCCACTATGAAGAGTTGTGCACAATTCGTATGATAAAGTGTTTGCAATGATTTCCCGTATGAACATGGTAAGCCACTGATTAAATTGCTTCGATTTTGATTATTTCTTGGGTCTAATTTTTTAGTAATGTTAGGTGATTGCTGGGACTCCAGTAATGTTGTTAAAATATTTAGTACTTGCTGATTTTGCATGTGCGGTGTGCTTTAGGAGTGTTTGGATATGAGTTTTGTGAAGTTATCATAGGAATTTAAAGAAGCATAATTATTAAGTTGTGTTTAATCATAAACTGCTCTACTTTATATAGTATTTTATCTTTTTAAGTACGTTTTTTTCTTATAAAGATCATTGAATTGTTATTGCATGGATTAATTTAATGATCTTTATGAGAAAACAATATTTAGAACTTTTAAGTACGTTTTCAAACTTCTAAATATTGCATGAATTAATTTAATGATCTTTATGAGAAAAAATATTTCGAAAAATGATAAAAGTTTTAGGATTAGAGGATTAAACAATATTTAGAAGTTTGAGGATTTGTGGATTTTGTTCACCATTTTTAAGTTTTTCAAGTTTCAAGATTTAAGAAAAGTTATCCGCCCTTTATATATAGTATAGATATAGATTTTAAAAGCTTAAGCTTTTGGAGACTTAAATAAACATATGTTATTCAAGTATTTTATGAGTTCAACCCACCAGCTTATTCAAGTATTTTTCTTATTCAATTATTTTATGAGTGCAACCCACCAGCTTATTCAAGTCCTTTATGACCCAATTTAAACATGTGTTACCTGCCACCCCGTTTGACCAATGTAGATAAACGGGTTTATACGGGTCTACTTGGGACTATGTGAGTTAAATATGTCCGGTTTACGATTGAAATCTACAACATTCTCAACTCAAATGGCTATGTTTGGTCGGGTGTCACCAAACTAAACACGAATTGGCACCCCTAAAAGTCCTCAATATCAGTTGTTAGCTTTTCCAATTCAAACACTAAAAACAGCTTATAGCATTTTGGTAGCACAATAAGTTAAGTGCGTTGTTATTAGCACATTTTTTATCTACAAATAGAAAACTCTACGCTAGCAACCTAGCAAGAAAAAGGAGTCAACTGCGTAGCATTGGCTTTACAACAGCCGACAAGGGGAACATAAACTTAAACTGATAATGTTCTCTAAGAATCTCACTGAGGAACCCAAACTGATTGAAAAGCTGGTGTCAAGTTGATACTTCTAACCATTCTGACCATACACCGTGTCATATCCACACTACTGTGTAAGACATTTTACTTGGCATATAGTTAAGTAGCTAACATGGCAAAAAGCCGCTGCACATCATTTCTCAATAAGCAGCTGCCTTATTCATGTGTGACGATCACTGTTGTGAACACGATTCTGTACAACTAAGGGAACCGTTAGAAGGTAGGGTCTTGCTTTCCCAACAACATCCATTTTACTCTTCAGCTGCCTTTACAACAGCAGTACATTGTGTTCTTGAGTTTGTGTAGTGAAGAAAGGTAAAGTAGTAGGAAGTAAACATTTTCATGGCACTTTTGACAGAAAATACTTTACTTTAAAAATCATCCAAATTAACACTATTTTCACTCCTTTTCCTTTTCTTTTCCTCCTTAAGTGAAACTCGACAACACAACTTTTCCATTTTCTTTTCATTAAGAGATTATTTATTTGGTTTGTATGTCATTTAAGAGATTATTTATGGCATGATAGTATTTCACATTTCATTATTTTTGTAGGTATGAACGACTCGCTGCAGAATTTACCAGACCACTTACGCACGAGCAGAAGCCGGCCACAAACATCAAATAGCGGTAGCTTATCCTTTACATCTAGATACTGGTCCATCTGACATTGTGAACATGTAAGTTTAATTTTTTAATCATTAAGGGTAAACATAATTGCCTTGAAATATTGATCTCTGATAGTCACTAATTTCTTTAGGTATAAATGAACCAACGCGTCATGTGCGTGACGGTTTGCGTGCATATAGTGGGAACACACAATCCCCGACTACAGGTAAACATCTACCTTCTTTTTAACCATTATATGGATCGTGCTCTAATATAGTAGCAATTATTATCATTACAGAAATGGCCAGTAGATTTGTACGAGGTTCTGTTGATTTACATATCAATGGCAGACGCCAAAGTGCAACAATTTAAGGTCATTGTCTCTTGTCTACTGTAGATTTTCAGCAACAACTATATGTATTCGTTATCATCTAATGTTTCAGTCTCTTTTTAGCTATTCGTCTTTTTATTTGTTGGAAATTTTCCAGGTCTACCATCGGACTATATAGATATGGGAAAATTTTATATGGTATATATGAACCAGGTAATTGTTCGTGACGTGTTTTTCTTATTGTTACATACAGTTTGTGAAACAGACACAAGGGCTCACATGGGTCCATGTGCACCAGACATGGATCAACGGATCAACACCGAGTGAGGACAAAAGTTGGTTTCTGTAAGGTTGTACTTCTCGCCCGCCTTTGAGGTATCTTAGATACATAATCTTTGTATTGAAAATCAACGGCAAATCGAATCTTTATAGCTGAATCACAATAACAATAAGAAAAACACATCACAATAAACACTGTCCTCTTTGTGTTACCTTTTTACAAGTGCGCCAATGATTTCATGATATTTTAGACACATTGCAGGAGAAACAAGAAGTTTAATTTTCAAAAGTACATGATACGAGTCTTTGAAGATGATTTTAAAAAAGTTGTTGGCATCAGGAAAGTTAGAAATCTACACATGGTACTTTCCAAAGTAAAAAACAAAAATCAGCACCGGTTTCTTTTATGTGTGAAAAACAAAGATAAATTAGAAGTTTAAGATGGGGTATGCTAATTTGTTTTTTATCCATTGTAGTTGGTACTTGTGGATAATTGTGATCATATTTTTGTTGCTGAATATTCATGGTAAGCAGAACATGTTTATTTTTTTGTGCATTAGCAATAAACCCTACACATCCATTATTAAAAAAAATTACTGATCCACGATCACTCATAAACATGTCTCTTGGTTTTGTGCAGGTTGGCATGCATATTTTTGGATAGCTTTTATTCCATTCATTGTAAGTTGTCCAATTGAAAAGTTGTGAATCATTTACTATTAGTCAAATGGAATAAGTCAAATACTATGATAAATATACATTCATGATTTTCTCAGTTGCTACTTTATGTGGGAACCAAACTAGAACACATAATCATAAAGTTGGCTCATGAGGTTGCCGAGAAACATGTAGCTGTAGAAGGAGAACCGGGGGTAAAACCTTCTGATGATCACTTTTGATTTCATCGACCAAATATCCTTCTTTTATTTATACATTTTATCCTCTTCCAAAACGCTTTCGAGCTTGCATACTTTTTCTGGATATTGGTAAGTTTATCTCAAAGTGCTCAAACACAACATTACGATCTATGAACAGAAAAAAACTGATATCACATACTTTTTGTCGATAGGTTCAATTTGGTTACCATTCTTGCATAGTGGGGAAATTGCGTTTCATTATCCCAAGACTTGTCATTGGGTAAAGCATGATTAATGAACTTATAGATATCAAAAACCAACATTTCATTATGCCTTGGTTCATTCAAGGCCGTGTACTAAAAGTGTGTTTTTATTATTTGCAATAGGTTTATTATTCAAGTTTTGTGTAGTTATAGTACTTTACCACTTTACGCGCTTGTCACACAGGTAAGTAATGTGTTTCATCATACTTTATCCGTTTGAATTTGACTTCTATGGTTAAAATTATAAATTTAATTCCACTCCATAAAATTACAAAACGTTGACATATATAATGTGCAGAAGGGAAGTAAGTTCAAGAATTTGATATTTCAAGAGCATGTAAAAGTAGGTATTATTAGTTGGGCTCATAAAGCGAAAAGCAAAATGGTTAAAAATATCGGCGCAAGCCATGATGACTTGGGTAAAGATGGTGGTGGTGACGATCCACATGAGAGTGATGATAATGTAGAGCTACAAGGCATTCATATTGCTAGAGATCAGCAACAATTGACAAATTCATGAAGATTTAATACCACATTCCCTCCATAATTTATTTGTGAGATCGTCCATATTTGGAAATGATTAAGTTGAACATGTATTATGATGTGTGTAAATGATCATATCGGTACTTACACTTGACATAGAATCTGATCAGTGATTTGTAACCGAATCATATAGAGTGATCAAGATCATGATTTAGCTATGAATTGTAAATGAATGGTTACTTGGCGCATTGGTAAAACTGTTGGTTGTTATTGTGATAAAAAAAAACCAAAAAAAAAAAAAAAAAAAAAACAATGTCTTATAATATTGTTTGACACTTTTTAAAAATGTATACAAGTTATTTAAAAACAACAAACAAATGATTAAAAGTAATGCCCGACCAATCGTCTTATAATATTCCTTGACAATTTTTAAAAACGTATTTACGCTAACAAAAAATAACAAACAAATAATTATAAGTAATGCCCGCCCATTGGCGGGCTTTGAAAACTAGCATATATATATATATATATATATATATATATATAAATATATATAACGAGAGAGTGAGACAAAAGAAATAGACCCATCAAGTACACAAAATCTCTTGAAACCTACCGTATTGCCCAAGTATTTATTTATTATTCAAGCAATTTGATTTAATTCAAATTGCGTCACATACTTTGCAATGAAAATAAAAAATTATCAGCAACTATCAGGCTATACATAGTGGCTCGGTTGTCACTGTCGGTCGACCCAGGTCGAGGTCGGTTGAGGCCGATGTGGAGGTCGGGTGATGTTCGGTCGAGCAAGGCAAATCACACGAACTAGTTCGGTTGGGCAACCTAGTTCGCTACACACACATAAAAAAAATAACAATAATAAAAAGTAAAATAAAATAAACTTTTTTTAAAACTTTACCACTATGGAAACTAGATCGTCGTCAGGTTATGAGAGAGAGAGAAAGCTGATGTAGCAAAGGTGACCGAGATCACGAGCATACATAGCCTCATAACATGTGACATTGACAACTTAAGAGAAATGACAATCTCACAATCTCAAACACATGAAAAAGGTGATACGGATAATTTCCAAGAAAGATCATAAATTGTGTACGGTAAACTCATTCGATAAAAGGTACGAGGAGGAGAGTCCGCGCGTTGCCGCGGTTTGTTTTCTTAAAGACGGGTGCAAACATAATAGGTTTAAAGTAAATGTATAATTTGTGCTTTTCTTTTGTATATCAGTTTAACATTCATGGGACCTTGTTTGTATTTTTAACCCACGATCATGAAATCAAAGTTTCAGACAATCACATTTCACCAGATCAATATAAAAACCAAAGTCTTGTCCGTAACAGCATCATTCAGTGGAAGTGGTACCCGAGAAAACCTCAGTAACAGTTCCAACATAAAAAACAAATGCTCACGTGTAACGGCAACATAAAAACAAAAGCCACACTACGGAAGAGTTAATTTGCACAAAAATTCATGATAGCCCAAGTGGTACCTGAAAAATAGCATGGCTATAACCATATGGTCACTTCGCAATGGTATGTTTTTCGGCAAACTTCAATTATCAAGACAAACAAAAAAATGTCAAATATTATGGTTACTTAGCCTTACAACAGTTTTATTCAAAGGCATTTAAGCCATAGAGAAACGACCAACATACATCATTCATGACTAACCGCTAGTTTTTTCCCCCTTCCCTTTTGACCCATCTTTAGCAAATGGTTTCATACCTATCTCTTCACAAAAATGAGCATTGGGAAGGCCAAGAACCTTGACCCTGGCATTAAAAGCCTCTTTGGCAATCTGTTTTGGAGTCTTATCCATGATATCATTAGTTTTTCGGGCAAGCTGTTTTGGAGCTTTAATCCTCCTAGCATATTCTTTATTAGAGCCTGAGCCACAGTAATCAATTGGAAGGTAGTCTTCCCATGGCATAGGAAGTTGAAGACCTACTGAGCTTGATTCACTGCTTGAAATGTAGATGATTTCTTCACAGAAAAAAAAGTCAGTGTATGTGTTCATGGTGTGCCCTTCTGATATAAAGATGGAAATGAAAAAGAGAAACCTTTTTTCTTGTTGAATTCATGGTGTGGTTAGTTTCAGATTATTGTTTGGTGAATGAATGTTTGGTGTAGAGGCTTTTTATAGATGAAATTTCAGATGAGTATTTGGTTTATGAATGGAATAAGTGCAGACAATGTCCAGCCTTGAAGAAAAAAACAGTGAATTAAAGCAGTCAATGTATACAGTCTTGATGTGATTAAAGCAGACAATATACAAGCTTCAGTTGAGTGTCTTTGTATGATCAAATTTCAATAATGGAATATGTGCAGATGTGCAGTGCATGATTGAAGAACAAAATAGTGAATCAAAAATTCTCATTTCATCAAAAGAAGCAGTCAATGTGCTATGCAGTTAAAAAAGAGTGAATCTAAATTATGCAGTGCAGGCTTGAGAGCAGTCAATGTGGCATGACAAATTCTGAATTGCATATTGCATGCACATATTCTCAATCACATAGTTACCACATATGAATGGTGGTCACACAAAACATTTTGCAGCAGCAAATAATGGAGTAAAATTTACCTGCGAACACTTTGTTACAAACAATAGAGCCCGTAGGTTGCTGCATCACCGCATCCAATCTTACATGGGCTGTATGTATAAAAGTGACTTTCGGAATGAAGTGAGAGCGATATTCTTGAACCTGTGAGAAATATAGTGAGTGATTAGATTAAAGCACAATTAGATTGACCATACAATTTTATCCCTACAACTATCATGATTACCTGAATTGCAACCTCAATGACACTGGGCTCTCCTAGATGATTTGCTATTCCAGTACACACCATAGAAGCCGCGTGAAGTTGACCCAAAAGCAAACCAAAATCTGAACACAAATTTAGAACCACAAATTAGATTTTCCAACCATAATGCTGTTACCTATAGGCCAAAAATATAACCGTAAGATCAATATCAAAACAGGTGGACAATCTTGTAATTACCGGGTGTATTTGTTGCAGTTGCAAACTGCATTATCAACTCCTTTCCTATCTTTTTGGGTTCATCCTTTCGCTCATTTGAACATCCATATTCATGCTAATCAGTTAGCAAGTGATGTTGACAAACTGGGAAAGAATTATGCCGATCCTGCGATAGAAAAGCCACTATTCTCAGACCCTGAATTTAATTAAATTTCGTCTAAAAATGAAATATTAAGAAGTATATAAAATAGAACACACCTTGTTCCTGATGGAGCCGAACATAGGTTGTTCCTCATGGCACACAAAGATTATATGTATATCCAGCAAAACATTTATTGAAATCCATAACTTTTAACCAATAAAATCTTAAATAAGCAATTCTAATTTTTAAACGACACTCATTATAAACAATTATTAAACTAACGGATAAGCAAGCAACAATTAAACAAAAAATGGCCATTAAGTGAATGTGGGTCAAAACTGGAATAAATAGAGTTTCGTTACTGTAAAAGAGGCTTCTAAATAAGAGCATTTGATGACCCGACATAATATAATGACGCATACCAAGTAACCCACTGTGGACTGTTTGTTCAGCTGCAATCCAGGTTTGTTGATTGAATGGCATGCCAGATCTAGGATGATCTATAAACTGTACAAATGATCGCAGGTTTGACGTGTCATTCAACTAACAAAGCTGGATTGTAAGTAAAGAAATGCTCTGCACTGGTTCGACTCGCGTGCATTTAAGATATATCATTGTTCATTCTCTATCTACAATGGTTAAATTCTACAACAATCATGTTTATAGTTTTTATCCCTTTTTTTGTGGTTTCATATATTTGCATATTAGTTTTATCTGGTTTTCTGTATTTTTTTTAATAAGAGCAGATTGATTTTTAAGGGGGATGCATTTGGAAAAAAAAGGACAAGTATGTGAAAGGTTGCCTAATTAATGGTTGTTTATGGGGAAGCCAAATCCATCATTAATTTCTTTTGGCTTTGGTGGCTCTAGGGTGACAGTCAAATCAAAAGCCTCATAAGTGTTGTACTATGACACTATATCAATTATA
Source organism: Chrysanthemum seticuspe (assembly GCA_019973895.1). Lineage (NCBI taxonomy): Eukaryota > Viridiplantae > Streptophyta > Magnoliopsida > Asterales > Asteraceae > Chrysanthemum > Chrysanthemum seticuspe. The sequence continues at coordinate 157,317,807 of BPTQ01000006.1, forward strand.
ACTTAAGAAAAATCTGCTCTTTAAAACACACACATAACAAAGAAGATCTATTTTGGAACCGAAAAAAAGGCAGAAAAAAAGATGAAAATGACAATGCCTTTCTGTGAAGATCTTGCTGCTGCTGGTTCCAGTCTTGTTAGGGATATGATGGTTGTTCGATTTCAGAGGGAGGTGGCTGTGACTATGGTGGATGAAAGAGAGTTGATGAAAAAATCCCAAGACATTAGGTCTCGTGTGGCTGAGAGGGACTATGTCATTGGAGAGTTGGAGATTTTGTATCCTTTCGATTCTTGTGTGCTGAGTATTTCAAAGCTGACCAAGTTGCAAACTGAAGATTTGAGCGAAGCTTCAGTCATTTTGGTGAATGTCACGAAGAACCAGAAGCGAGAACGGGAGCTTTTGTCATTCATTGAGAAGCTGAAGAGGATGGTGTATTGATGTGGTTGATTTTGGTGTTTCTGAAATCTATTTTGGGTCTAAGCAATGTTGTAAATGGGTAGGGTTGTTCAGATATGTTGACCAACACTTGCTTTTGGATCTTTGAACATCTGCCTTTTTTTTATGTTTCAGTAGTTAACGAATTTAAGTTTTAAGGTGGCATATTAATTTTGTTGGAACATACATGTTTTTGATATATGTTGCAGCTTGCTGTCTTGCTATGATGATGTTGTAGCCATGTAGTGTTAAATTGATCTTGGGAGCCTTTGGTTTGTTCCATAAGTAGTTGGCTCTACTGGTAGTGCAATGCCCAACCTGTCACAATAAGTTGATTGTTAGTGTGTAAGGAGCAAAATTAAATGTTAAAGCTTTCAGAATTATGACAACTGAAATTCCAGTTTAAATATAAAGGGCGATTCAAATGGTAACTTCGAACTTGAATGTAACCACAAAGAATGGGATAATCAGTTTTAGTAAGACAACTACCTAAATATGGTAAATGTAAGTCTTAGTTGTTTTAGATTGATGATCAGGTATACACGGCAAAAAAGAAATCGTTGTATTAGTAACTGATGGTAGACAAAAACGAAAGTATCATACATAGTTGTATAACCATATGAAATTTCTAAAGTAATTCTAAGAGTATTGTGAATCACATTATCAATGATTTTTTTACACTGACTATTTTATGTTGGTAAAGCGTAGGTGCATGGATGATACGCGTACAACGCGCGTTCGGGGTCAAAGGAAACTTCCTTTTCTTCGAACAAGTTTTTCAACCACCTAGGCAGTGAACCTAATCGTTGTAGTGTTGTATTAGGGTAAGCCTCGAGATTGATATCGTTCTCTAGGGGAATAGGAATGCTAGTGAGAAATTACTACGCTAAGGTTAGGGTTGAGGAAGATTATTTTTTTATCTTTTTTATATATTTTTATAGGAAATTGAAAGGTACGAATCTTGGGGTATTGGATTTGGGGGGTGGTATTTCTACCGACTACTCTACTATTATCTATTCTAATTAACTAAGCTAAGGGGTAGTCTATGTCTAATTGATGTGTGCTCGTATAATGATTAAAGATGTGTTTACCTAGATGCTATTACTCCCTAGTTATCTCCTATTGATGGTTGAATTTTCACATCCTTATTCTTAACGCGTTGTGTCTTCTAAGGTCGTAGGGTATGCTTTCTTCCCTAACTCTTTGAGACTACCTTAAGGTTATTGCTTACAAAATCTCTAGGATTCATAAACTAACTCTAAGGTTCTCTTTGGATTTTTAGCCTACCACAACTCTAGGCGATTATAAACTAATGTTCACAAAGATTACTCAAGCATTAAAAACACAACTATGACCTATTGCAATCCTAGGCCAATTACAATTAAGAAAGAGACAACCAATCAATATTCAATACCTAGGTTTCATAGATCTAAGCAAACACACAAGTAAATTAGCCGGACATGGTAAACATGCAAGCTACACACATACAATTGAAGACATAATTAAATCAATGAAGTAAATTACTTATCTTGTTGTAAATTAGGGTATGAGAACCCTAAGATACTGCCCAAGACAACCAAAAATCGCTATTAGGTTTTACTCCACAAAACTACCTCTTTAAAAGTCTGAAAATTCGAATTCTATATATAGAGTTAGAACTGCGACGGCGCCACTCTTTAATTGTGACGCCATCGGATCGCTGCCATTAGGGTTTCGTCTTGACCACGTCAACTTTGTGACGGCGTCACCTTGTGGTTGTGACGGCGTCGGCTTCATCTTCTGACGCCGTCGGAATCTGAATCTAGGTCGTCTGAGTTGAGACGTCCTACTCTTTAAAGCCTGACGCCGTCAGGTACAAAATAGCAATTTCACTTCTGAGCCGTCGCAATTATAGGGATGCCGTCACCCTTTATCTGTGACGCCGTCAGGTGCGTTTCTAGCAGCTTGAGTGTCTCGATCTTGACTTTGGCTATTTTCTTCATATATTCACGCCTTTTCGTCCAAATAAGTGTCATTCCAACATTTTGCCTTCAAGAGACCTAAAAAGTGAAAAGGAACGAAATTAAGTAGTAACGGATATAAAAGTGGTCGATTAAGGGCTTAAATGACCCCTCACAAGTGTACCCTTTAAATCCTTATCAAATATCCCTACACTTGGTATTTGCTTGTCCTCAAGCAAATGTGCTTTTGGTCATGAAGCATTAGTTTAGAACAATTCACAACAAGTATAAGCCCCGCAAAAGTCATAACAAGGACTAAAATTACATACTAGCACCTCACAAGTGGTGTTTGGATACTCTTATCTCTCGGGTGTATATGCAATATATCAAATTGGAAATGGAAGATAAACAATCATTAACCGGTCCTAGTACATAGATTACCATAGGCTTGAGACTAGATTAACCTCCATCGCTTTGGCTTAAGCAGCTAGGAAAAACTATCCAAGAGGTCTTTTAAAGGGTTGTAACGTTAGGCTTATGGTAGGGAAACAAAGGGTTTGGTTGGATAGGAGATTTAGTGGTGGCAAGTCAAAAATATTTATGTTACAAGCATGAGAAGAATGGCGTTGCTAAGCCAAGACTCGACACTCTAAACTCTAGATAACTTTGAAACAAACAAACATAAATTTAAAGATAGATGTAGGATGGTAGCCCGTATATTTTTTCATATTTTTTTCGACACACTTTTTTTTTCATTTTTTTTTCATACACTGTGGAAAACTAGAAGGTGGGGTTGAATAGTTTTACCAATTAAAACTTCCTTTTAAACTATTTAGACCGACTTATGTCAATCTATTTGGTTGTGTGCGTTGGATGTTGATAGACAAGCATATAAAGATATGTAATGAAAATATAAGAGTAAGAAGCACAAAACCACAACGCGAGTATTTATAGTGGTTCGGCTACAAGGACACCTTCCTTGCCCTACTCCACTCCCCGAGTCACCTACTCGAGAGTTTGTAAACACTACACCAATCTCCTTATGGCGGAGAAGCCTTCACAACGTCGCTTAACCTTTTTCCGGTACAAAGCTAAATACCGAGTTCTTTCACACCAAGGCGAACCACACCTAACACAACGTCGCCTACCCTTTATACGGTGCTAGGCTAACCACCGAGTTCTTTCACACCTTAGGAGAACTAATCCTATCACAACGTCCCTTTATAAGGTACTAGGCTAAGTACCTAGTTCTTTCACACCAAGGTGAACTACACCTTCACAACGTCGCCTACCCTTTATTAGGTACTAGGCTAAGCACCTAGTTCCATTGTAATGGAGGAACTACTACCACACTACACCAACGACTAATCCCAAAGGAGATCTACTCCTTTACAACATCATCAAGGACATCAATGTCCTTGGATCTAATCCTAGTCTATCTAGTACATCGAAACACACCATATCGAATGTACATCTATGGCACCTTTCACTAATGCCTTTGACTAGATCTACAAGACACCTTTCACTAATGTCTTGTGTTTTCACTTCGAAGCACCTTTCACTAATGCTTCAAGTCTTGACTTCGAAGCACCTTTCACTAATGCTTCTTGTCTTGACTTCTAAGCACCTACCACAAGTGCTTATCCTATAGACGATAGATACCCTTCGCTAATATCTTCGTCTTGACACTTGAGACATCTTTCACTAATCTCTTCAACACTACACTTCTTTGAAGAAAGAAAGAGATCATCAACAAGAGGACTTCAATATCCTTGATGATGAGGAAGTATGGCAACTCATGGACTTGAGCTTGCTCGACTTCAAAGGTGGTGATCTTGCCTTTAAGAGGAACCTAGAAGATCATACAAAAACAAAACTACAAACATAGATCTCTTGGATCTAAGGTTAGTGAGATTTAACTCAGGGGAGAAAGTGTATTGGAAAGGGGTGATAAATAATAAAGAAATGGCTCACTATTTATAAAGGAAAAATCCTACTGTTTCCCCGGATCCCACGGATCCCTTCCACATGGGATCCGGCTAGCACAAAGCCAGGGATCCGTGGAACGCTCCTCTTTGCCCATGGGTATTTTTGGTTATGGGTCATGGGTCATGGGTTATGGGTTGATCCATGGTTTTCTTTCTAGATACAATGAACTTGGTTAAGTGGTATATATAAAACCATAGGTTATGGGTCAAAACCATTTGCTAGTTTTTACTCATCTAGTATATACTTGTTTTTACCCATTTAGTATATATTAGTTTTTACCCATTTTAGTATACTTAGTTTAAGTATAATCTAACCCAATATGTAAACACTAGTTATTGTACATATGTAACATAAAATCACTTATACTTGTTTTAGTGTTTTATGTGAAAACGTAAGTGTGTTAGGAAACTATTAACTCAAACTATTTACGTATTCTATTAGTTTCGTTAAAATGATTTTACGTTTGTTATCGACAAAACATTAGAAGATCGTAAAATATAAATAAACATTCTTACGGCTTATTTGTATTAACATACACTTTTACTCTACTATCCTCTACGATAACATCAAAATAATAAGGATTTATAGGCACATCCCTACACTTGAGTTTTTATTACTCTAACACTAATTTGACCTGAATTGAAAAGATCAAAACACTTGGAGTATATTATTACGTAAATAAAGGGAATTTGAATTTAACATTCCTTCCCGTCACTTCATAAAATTTAACTTTTCCCATGAGTCCCAATCATCCCAAAACTGTATACAAAGGATATGACTCGACTTAGCAATTTATGCAAGTAACTTGATAATTGAACTAAGGGTTTAGTATGATAACAATAATGCACTAAAAGTGAGTGCATACAAGGTAGGATAAGGCGATTTGGATGTACATTTGGGGGTGGATTGTAAACAATGCTCTTTATTGATATTCCGGAAAATCGAAACATCACGAGAACCGCGAAAAGGATAAGCTGTGAGGGGTTAACTAGGGGTATCGTGTACTAAAGATGAGTACATCGCAAGGGTGTGGGGGAATTACTCAACAGATGTGGAAGAAGTAATTATAATACGGGTATCAAACAAGGGTTATCCTAATGCCTCTTATCATTTAGTTATTCCTAACTACACAAGTGTAGTCTCACTAGCAATCTCGGAATGCATCACAAAACAAGTTCTAGAATCTATTATACTACCTCACATTTTGGGGTGGAATTTGAGTGGTAAAGGGTTTTGTGCTAGTCATATAACTTCCTATCCATGAGACGCTTTATTAAGACTAATGGCCCACTCCTACATGTCATGAAAAATTTTAAATTTGGTGCCAAAATTACCCTAACCGATATTTCTCATGGCTTATTACACAAATGAAATTGGACAAGGCAAATAGTCAAGGATAAGCATAGTTTCAAAGTTCCCGTTTTATTTTCCCTCCCTACATTTAAACTGAACATTGTCCCCAATGTTCCCCGAAAGTATCAAAGTTATGATAATAGAAGGTAATTAAAAACGAAAGAAACTATTACTCCCCCAATTAACTCAGTAGGATCCGTGTGAAGTAGTGGTTAAATTCTTCTTCAAGAAGAATGTATGCGTGAGAAGCTCCTTCCATTCTTATGTATCTTCTTCTTGATAAATTAAACCTGCACACTTTAAGAAAACAAACGAAACCTTCTCGTAAAATCGACGGTAACACTATATATGACTCTACTATACTAGGATATAATGCTTGTGGAATGGATGTTTACAGGTTTTCTGGAAAATTAAGACCTGAGAAATTCCAAAAATTTATAAGTAGCACAGAAAACGAAAGAAAAAGATAAGTTGTTTCTGCTCCTCCTGACGCCGTCTAATCGTAATTCTCATGTTCACGTTCTTTTTGAAAACGTGTGTAATCTTCCCTACAATTACCCCTTTTGTAAAATACCTTTATATGTAATTAAGACGAGGTTAAAGACAAAATAAAGCATTTTCACAAATTTAAACATGAGAATAAACAACCAATAAAAAGATATACGACACACAAACAAGCAAACAATTAAGCATGGGTTGCCTCCTACGAAGCGCTTTTCTTTATTGATGACTCTTGTAGCTAGAATCGAAGTCATGCCCCTACGTGACTTCATTACCGTCACCTTCTTCCTCATGACGGTCTCTATTGGGGTTTTCCATGTTATAGTAATGCCCTATTATGCATCTTTCTAAGAAGTCATCTTCTCCCCAATCGGTTCTATATTCTGGTCCTAGTTTCAAGCAATCCTTATAGAGCCCGAAAATCTTGTTCATCACATAATCTACTCCTTTCTCCTAATCATCCTCATTCCTATAGTAGACCGCTAGCTTAAGTTCTTTTTCATCATTTGATAATGATGAAAATTTCTCAATCTTGAAGGGCATTTGGTAAGCTACATCATCGGTCTCATCCTTGAGAATCTCACTATTCCTAACGACGGATCATAAGTTATCCCGGTGTTTTCTATGAAAGGTTTTCCTAGAATTACTTAGGACAAGCTAGGATCTATGGCCGTATTAATATCACTCACAATTATGAAATCCGTAGGATACGTGAAACTACCTACATAAACGGGCAATCCGTGAATTCTACCAAGAAAATTACAACTAACCCTAGGATTATCAGGATCTTACCTAGTTGGGATAGGTTTCTTCATTACCCAATTATAGTAGGTGCTAGTCATGATATTTATCGGGGACTTGCGATCAATGTAGGCCTTTGCCTCAAAAAGATGTCCTATGCAACATGGTATGTTAAGATTCCAAGGGTTCCCAATCTTGATCCTAGGGCTTCTCCTAACATACATGTGACGGAGGTCGCGTACTAAGTTTGGGTGGCGAGAGAGTTCTTATTCTGTAGGAAACTTATTGAAATAGTCATCGCCTACTTCATCTACTTCCTTAGTTGTTTCATTCCTAGTGGTTTCACTAACCTCAAGTACCGTCTCATGGTTTGCATCGTCATTTGTCCTATTAGATTTTACTAAGGTGATGGTGTTGACGAATTGAACGTGCTTGGCTAACTTACTTGGGTCCTTAATTTCTACACCGGAAGCTTCGGAAGAATGAGTTGAGATGGCATTTACCTTCCTATCACTATTGGTCATGGCTTTCAAAAGGTTATCTATCTTCCTATCCATCTCGGCTTGTTGTTGGTTAAAGCGGTCCGAGAGCTTAGCTATTTGAGCTTCTTAGGATGTAACTAGGTGTTCCAACATCCCTTCTATGGTTTTTTGGCTAGGGCCGTGAGAGGGGTGCCATGAGAAATCATTAGAGGTGAATTCTTTGGTTTGTTCCCAATAGAAGTCGGGTTTGCCCTTCCATACTTCTCGGGCATCATTGAAAGTCCTAGGTCCGGGTGTTGTAGGGAATCTTCCTCCCGTTCAATTGGTACGCGAGGATGCGTAGTCAACGAAAGCTTGTTCAGGGATTCTTGTGCAAGTGTGAGTGTCATGAGGACCACTAAATAGCTCACACAAGGAAGAAACTTTGTTCACTTGGCGTGAAGACTTAGGATTTTCGTAGGAGCTCATTAGGAACTTGACTTGATATTCAAGCTCGAGCATCCTACGGTCGGAAGGTTGTGAGTCAATGGGAGGCAAGGAGATTGCCTTTACGGTTTTGGGCAACTCACGGGGGTTATTCCAAATTTCGTTGTCATAGAGATCAAGGTCCTCCATTATACCCCACGATTCTTCCGCGGTGAGATCACTAAGTTTACCACCGGCCACTTGGTTGATGGATCGCTTAGTTGGGAAGTTGACATGATCATAAAAGAGTTGGACTTGAAGCCAAAGATCAATGCCATGTTGAGAGACTTTATGGAGTAAGTCCTTGAATCGAGTCTATGCTTCGTAGAGAGATTGTTGGGATATGAAAGTGCTGAAGATTGTTAAAGTACTGAAGAAGTCAAAGTACTGAAGATTCAAAGTACTGCTAATGAAAAAGTCAAAGTACTGCTGTCGAAGTCAAAGTACTGCAAAGCTAAAGAACTGCTATATTCGTTTATGGAAAGCTTTGTTATTCTAGAATATTCTTTGTTTAGATTACTTGTCGTATGATAACGCTACACGCGTCGTTCGGGGTCAAGGAAACTTCCTTTTCTTCGAGCAAGTTTTATAACACCCTAGGCAGTGAACCTAATCGTTGTAGTGTAGTAATTAGGTTAAGCCACGGGTATTGATATCGTTCTCTAGGGGAATAGGAATGCTAGTAAGGAGTTACTACGCTAAGGTTAAGGTTGAGGAAGATTATTTTTTTATCTTTTTCTGTTTTATGAAATGGAAAGGTACGAATCTCGGGTATTGGATTTGGGGGGGGGGGTTGGTATTTCTACCGATTACTCTACTATTATCTAATTATCTAAACTAAGGTTGTGGGAGTCTATGTATAATTAATGTGTGCTCGTATGATAGTTTAAAGATGTGTTTACTTAGGTTGTATTACTCCTTAATTATCTCCTATTGATGGTTGAGTTGTCACGTCTTATTCTTAGTTGCGTTGTGTGTCTAAAGTTGTAGGGTATGCGTTTCTCCCTAACTCTTTGAACTTACCAAAGGGTCTCGTCTACAAACCCAGTAGGGATGATAAACTCCTACTCTAAGGCACTCTTTGGATGGTTTAGCTTACAACTACTCAGGTAATTATATTCTAAGGTTCACAAAGTTGAATCAAGCATTAAGTACACAACGAATGACCTATCGCATTACTAGATCATTAATCAACTAAGATAAGAAACAACCAATCAATATTCAATAATTAAGTTTCATACTTCCTAAGCAAACACACAAATAAATTAGCCGGACATGGAGAACATGCAAGCATACACACAAATAATCAAAGACATAATTGAATTAATGAAGTAAAGACTTATCTTGATGTAAGATAGGGTTTAAAACCCTAAAATACTGTACAAGACACCTTAGGTTCTGTTTTAGGTTTTCACTCCAAAAGACTCTCCACTAAACTGAAAAATTCGGATTCTATATATAAGATTACATATGCGACGGCGTCACCTTATGTTTCGGGATGCCGTCGTGTCGCCGTCATTAGGGTTTCGTCTTGGCCACGTTAACCTTGCGACGGCGTCACCTTATGTCCGTGACGCCGTCCTCTTCAGCTTCTGACGTCGTCTGGATTGCATCTAGGCCGTCTGAGTAGCGACGGCCTACTCTTTCACAACTAGACGTCGTCACTTGAAAATACGAGTTTTGAATTCTGAACCGTCACAAAAATCTTGCGACGGCGTCGCAATTAGCACCTGACGCCGTCGCCTTCTAATTTCAGCAACTGTGAGTGTCTCGATTTTTGACTTTGGCCATTTTCTTCATATATTCGCGCCTTTTCGTCCAAATAAGTGCCATTCCAGCATTTTGCCTTCAAGAGACCTAAAAAGTGAAAAGGAACGATATTAAGCAATAACGGATACAAAAGTGATCAAATAAGGACTAAAACGACCCCTCAAAATGGTACCTTTTAAAACCTTATCAAATATCCCTACACATGTTATTTGCTTGTCCTCAAGAAAATGTGCTTTTAGCCAATTAATTTATAAGTTAGGGGTCATGAAGCATTAATTCAAAACGGTCCACAACACATATAAGCCCCGCAAAAGTCATAACAAGCACGGAAATTACATACTAGCACCTCACATGGGGTGTTTGGATACTCACATCTCTCTCGGGTGTATATATGAAATATAACAAATAGGAAATGGAAGATAAACACTCATTAACCGGTCCTAGTATATAGATTACCATAGGCTTGAGAATAGATCAAACCTCCATCGCTTTTGGCGTAAGCACCTAGGAAAGACTATCAAAGAGGTCTTTTAAAGGGTTGTAATGTTAGGCTTACGGTAGGGAAACAAGGGTTTGGTGGGATAGGCTATTTAGTGGTGGCAAGTCAAAAATCTCTATGTTAAATGCATATGAAGAATGGCGTTGCTAAGCCAAGACTCGACACTCTAAACTCTAGATAACTGAAGTAAACAAACATAAATTTAAAGGATAGATGTAGGATGGTAGCCCGTATGTTTTTTTTTTCTTGATGCTGCTTATGACAGATTCCAAAATCTTCTAAGCATGCTGGAGCTATACAAAGCAGAGGTTTCAGTTGAAGATGCTAATCTAAAGTTCTTAAGGAGCTTGCCATCGACATGGCATGTGATTGCTACAATGATCAGAGGACAACCTGGTTTGGATGTTATGGACTTTGATGATCTTTACAATCATCTGAAGGTGTATGAGCATGAGATGAATGGCCAAACTAGTTCAAAATCTCACAATATTGCCTTTTTGTCATCTGAAAAGAGAGGCAATACTTCCTCTAAAAGTACTGCTTCTCCTACTCAAAGTACTGTTGCTCAAAGTACTGTTGCCTATTCTTCCCCCACCTTTGCTCAGCAAGCCACACCAACATCTACCATCCACTCAGATGAAGTCATATGCTCTTTCTTTGCACAGCAAGCTACTTTGCCTATCACTTATGAAGAAGATTTCTCACAGATTGAAGAGGATGCTCTTGAAGAAATTGATATCAGGTGGCAAGTTGCTATGATCACTGCAAGGATCAGGAAGTTTATGAAGAAGACAGGAAGAGGCATTGACTTCAAGCCAAAACAGGGAATCACTTTTGACAAGTCCAAAATTGAATGCTTCAATTGTCAAAAGACTGGACACTTTGCAAGGGAATGCAGGTTTGCTAAATATTAAGCAAACCGGATGACTGAGAAACCAAAACTTGAGCTAAAAGAAATTCCAATTACTGAAACAAAAGCTTTGGTTGCTCAAGAGAATCTATCAGAGGTTGACTGGAGTGCTGAGTTTGATGATTAACGAGTAACCTACTGTATGGTAGCTGTAGAGGAATCAGTGGAAGAGTTTGACTGGAGCACAACTTTTGATGAGGAACATGGACATGCTGCTATGGAGTCTAGAGATGGTTATGGAAGATTTTATTGGAGCATGGAGAGTGAAGATGATCCTGTTCTACTTGCTATGGTAGCCACTTCACCAAGCTCACCCCCTATCTCTGAGGTATGTTCTAAGTGTCATGACTTTTATCAAAAAGTACTTACTAGCTATGTAACTGAAAGAGATAACTGTATAAGGGCTAGGTCTGAGGTAGCTGGCTATCAAATTACTTTAGAGTCTATGGAAGCCAAAATGATAACACATGAAAATAATGAAATGGATTGGGCAGAAAAGTATGAACAACAGGATTATCAGTTAAAACTAAGCGAATGGAAGTTAAATTGTAAGATTTCTGAAATTGAGAAACTGACTAAGGAGAGAGATGAATTGTTAGCAAAGTTTGGTGCTTGGAAAGAATCTGGTCTTTCTCATGTCACTTATGTTGAAAAACAGAGAAGGGCTTACAATAGAACTGGACTAGGTTTTGGTATGGATTTCAGTAGCATAGACGAAAACCCACCCAGTGATAAGGATGACCTTGATTTTGAGGATATAACCAATAGTGAACCACCTCCTGAATATAAGAAAGACAAGGGTTATCATGCTGTATCACATCCCACTGGTAGTCATCAACCTATTAGACCTGATGTTTCTTGTTTTGGAGTAGACAACCTAGAGTTTAGGAAAAAGCTTACTGGTCAATCTAGGTCTAAAACCTCAAAAGAAACAGTTGAGACACCTAAGGTAGCTGATGTTAAAAGTCAAGCAGTACTTTCACCTCAAAGTACTGCTACACCTCAAAGTACTGCTACACCTTCAGCAGTACCTTTAAGAAAAACTTCTCAAAATACTGCTAAACCTTTTTGGGATAATTTTGGTCAAAACAGCTTTAATCATTCACCTAAAAGACAGGATAGGTTTGGTCCTACACATAGAAGAAGAAATTGGGATTACAGATCAAAAACTATGTTTTGTTTGTTTTAGTCCTGATCATTTGATTAAGGACGGTGACTTACATTCAGAGTACCTAAGTAAGTTCCCCAAGAACAGAACTGTCAACCAAAAACCAAGGGAGACTAGACGAGCTTGGAATCATTCGCATAGGGTTAAACATAGAAACTTCTCACCAGACTATAGGTACCCTCACCAGAGAAGACTTTTTTCAAAACCTCCAGTACCTTCAAACACTTTTCAAGGTACTGTTAAGCAAAATACAGTACTTTCTCAAAGTACTGCTCAGTTTTCACCAAACACCTCTTCGAATAGGAACCCTAGGAGATCTAATTACTATCAATCTAGAAGGCGTTACAACTCCAAGAAAGTAGCTAGATCAAAGGACTCTACACCAGAAGTTTAAACTAAATGGGTTAAGAAGGAAAGTACTGATGATGAACAAACAGTACTTTCAACAAGTACTGGTGAAATAGAGATTTTTAATAAAGATGATTTTGTGGAAAAAGAAAAGGAGATATTTGTTGAAAAAGAATGTTTTGCTAAAAATCAACCACAAGTTTTAACACAAAAGATAATGCTTGATTCTGTCTACAAAAACTGTGAAGACTACATACTCAAGGAATTTGAGTATGTTACTCAACAAGGGGAACACAAGTCAGTAATGTCTTGGGTTCCTAAAAGACACTAACTCTTTTATCTTTGTGCAAGGCATCCCAAAAGAGGAGCTTAAAGATCATCTTATTGTGGATAGTGGTTGCTCTGGAAGCATGACAGGAGACAAGGAGATTCTGTCAGACTTTAAGCCATATTGTGGAGGAAGAGTTGCATTTGGGAATGATGCTAGTGGAGGTAAAATTAGTGGGAAAGGAACCATCAAGACAGGGAGCATAGATTTTGAGAATGTTAGATATGTGAAGGAACTCAAGTTCAATCTATTGTCAGTCTCTCAGATATGTGATAAGAAGCATCCTGTGTTATTCACTGACACAGAATGTCTTATTCTTTCCCCTGAATTCAAACCTGTTGATGATCACTTGGTAATACTTAGAGTACCAAGAACCAATGATGTGTACAGTCTGGATATGAAGAGTCTTCATTCTTCAGGTAGAGCAACATGTTTAGTGGCAAAAGCAACATATGAAGAAGCATATCAGTGGCATAGAAGATTGGGCCATGTAAATTTCAAGAATATCAACAAATTGGTCAAAGGAAATTTAGTTAGAGGTTTACCTTCAAAGACTTACAAGAATGATCACTCATGTTTGGCGTGCAAGAAGGGTAAACAACACAAAGCTTCATGCAAGAAGCTTGAAGATAGATCTATTAGAGAACCTTTGGAGCTGTTACACATGGATTTGTTTGGACCTGTCTCTGTTGCAAGTCTAAACAAGAAAAAGTACTGTTTGGTTGTGACAGATGATTGCAGTAGATTCAGTTGGGTATTTTTCTTGGGATTTAAAGATGATACTTTTGATGCTATTCATAATCTTATCATAGCACTTGAAAACTAATTGAGACTCAAGGTTAGAGGTATTAGATATGACAATGGGACTGAATTCAAGAACAAGCTTATGGATGAATTTTGTGCTAACAAAGGGATCAAGAGGGAGTTCAACATTGCAAGAACACTACAGCAGAATAGTGTTGCAGAGAGAAAGAATAGGACTTTGATTGAAGCAGCCAGAACAATGCTTGCAGATTTACAATTACCTATTCAATTCTAGGCTGAAGCTGTAAGTGCTGCTTGCTATGTGCTTAACAGAGTATCAGTCACCAAACCTCAGATGAAGACACCTTATGAGTTGCTAATGGGAAATAAACCCAACATTTGTTTTCTAAAACCTTTTGGATGCCCTCTGACTATCCTCAACACAATTGATAATTTGGGCAAATTTGATGGAAAGTCAGAAGAAGAATATTTATTAGGGTACTGCACCAACAACAAATGCTTTAGAGTGTACAATAGATTCACCAAGAAGGTTCAAGATTGTCTTCATGTTGAATTTTAAGAAGATCAAGAAAATCAGAAGGGTAAAGGTCCTGATTGGATGTTTGATCTTGAAGTTTTAACTCCTTCTATGAACTATGTACCTATTAGAGAAGAAAATCAACATGTACACAATGGAGAAGATTTACAGTATGTTGTTCATGGAGTCCATATTAGACCTGATGCTGTTCATGATGAAGAACCTAAAACTGTTGAAAAGGAGAAAAGTACTGATGAGCCAAAATCCTCATTGTCTGCTGAGGATCAATCTATTCAAGATGAACTTAATCAGATGCTTTTTCAAGATGTTATAGAACATTCTTATGATGATGAACAAAGAAGAGCTTATGAGGAAGCAAAGAAAAAGAACAAGACTGCAGAGTTCACTCACAGTACTTTGGATAACAATACTTTTCGATCAAAGTACTGCTGAACCTGTTAACAGCACTTTGGATGATTTGGATGATCCAACCATGCCTGGTTTAGAAGATACTGATGATGAGTTTGAAGATGAAGGTATTTTATCATATTCCAATAAAGATGCTGATTTCACTAATTTGGGTGATAATTATGAAGTTCCACAGACTCATATCTTAAGAATTCATAAGAATCATCCTGCTGATCAAATCATTGGTCCTTCTACTTCTGGAGTAATGACTTGAACCAAAGTTAAGGGTTATACTACACCACATAATGCTTTGCTTAGCTTTGTTTATAAACAAAACAGGTTAAATCATAAGGACCATCAAACATGTTTGTTCACTTGCTTTATCTCTCAAGAAGAACCCAAGAATATAGCTCAGGCATTGACTAAAGAGAGTTGGGTTGAAGCTATACAAGAAGAACTTCTTCAATTCAACCTTCAAGAAGTTTGGGTATTATGTGATCTACCTGATGGAAAGAAGGTCATTGGTACAAGATGGGTGTTTAGAGTCAAGAGAGATGAAAGAGGGAATGTTATCAAGAACAAGGCAAGGTTAGTTACACAAGGCTACGAACAAGAAGAAGGAGTAGATTATGATGAAGTATTTGCTCCTGTAGCAAGGATTGAAGCAATTCGAATCTTCCTTGCTTTAGCATCATATATGGGATTTCAGGTTTATCAAATGGATGTCAAGAGTGCCTTTTTGTATGGAAAGATTACAGAGGAGGTGTATGTTAAACAACCTCCTGGTTTTGAAGATCCTACACATCCAAACAAAGTCTACAAAGTTGTTAAGGCTCTTTATGGCTTACATCAAGCACCTAGAGCTTGGTATGAACGGCTCTCTACCTTCTTATTACAACATGGTTACAAGAGAGGAGCTATTGACAAGACTTTGTTTATCAAGAGAGACAAGAAGGATATCATGTTGGTTCAAGTATATGTTGATGATATCATATTTGGAGCTACAAAACAATCAATGGTCAAGGAGTTTGAGAAGCTGATGCAGAATGAATTTCAAATGAGTTCAATGGGCGAGTTAACTTTCTTTTTGGGACTTCAAGTTAAGCAGTCAAAGGAGGGGATTTTTATAAGTCAAGACAAGTGTGTATCTGACATACTTAAAAAGTTCAATTTTGATGCTATGAAGCCAGTCACTACACCTATCAAATCTATCAACTCATTGGGTAAGGATGAAGATGCACAACCTGTTGAAGTCAAGTTGTACAGATCAATGATTGGTTGTCTTATGTATCTCACTGCATCTAGGCCTGATATCATGTTTGCTGTTTGTTTATGTGCAAGATATCAAGTCTCACCTAAGGTCTCTCATATGAATGCAGTGAAGAGAATTTTCAGTTAATTGAAACAACAACCAAAGTTAGGGTTGTGGTATCCAAAGGATTCACCTTTTCACTTGGAAGCTTTTTAAGATAGTGATTATGTAGGTGACAACTATGACAGAAGATCAACTACTGGAGGATGCCAATATCTTGGAAGAAGATTAGTTTCATGGCAGTGTAAGAAGCAAAAAATTGCAGCAACATCCTCTACTGAAGCAGAATATGTGGCTGCTGCAAGTTGTTGTGGACAAGTTTTGTGGATGCAGAATCAACTATTGGATTATGGGTTCAATTTCAAGAATACTCCTATCAATATTGATAATGAGAGTACTATTTGCATTGTGAAGAATCTAGTTTATCATTCCAAGACTAAGCACATTCATATTAGGCACCACTTCATCAGAGATTGTTATGAGAATAGGCTCATTAATGTTGTCAAGGTGCATACAGATGATAATGTAGTTGATTTACTCACCAAAGGATTTGATGTTTCAAGATTTAATCACTTGGTGGTAAGTATTGGCATGATTAATTATTAATCTACATTTAAGGGGAGGACTATTTAGTTAGTTAGATAGTCCTGTGCTTTACTTAAGGGGAGGCAATCCAATGTCCACATGGAGTGTTTGTTATAATAGAGAAGAAGATGGAAAAGTACTGCTGGTTTGTTCTATGAAAGTACTGCTTTGAAAGTACTGCTTGGGAAAGTACTGCCCACGTGGAAAGAACTGTTTGTCTTATTAAAGTACTGTTCTAACGGTAATATTGAGGGGTAAAACACACTAACGGTAACTTTATTATTATGGGTTGTGATTTTTCAAATCCTACCTATAAATAACTACTTTCCAATTTTCCCTCTCTCCTTTATTCGTTTCAATCTTTTCCATATTTCTCTCTCTCTAATACAATTACGTATTCAAGAATCAATCTCTTTTTCAATCATCCATGGCAAATCTATACACAGTTTCTAAACACAACATGGTGGCGAATTTAGATAAAACATAGGCCAATGTCATCTTCCATGACATCATTGATAACTGGTTCCCCAATCAGTTATGCACTTTTGGTGGAACCTGGTATAATTGAGGCCTGGATACAGTAGTTTTGGACTACTGCAAGGACACATATGGAGAATGATGAATCTTATATTCAAGCTAAAGTTGTTGGAAGGCTTGTCAAGATTACTGAAGCATCAATTCGTGAAGATTTATTGTTTAATGATGTAGAAGGAGGTATTAGGTTTGATAAACAGCTTCTTTGGGATACACTAAGAGATATTGGATATGAAGGGTCTTTGGTTGATACAACAACATTCAAGAAGCCCTTGTTCAGTCCACATTTGAAGTATTTGGTACATGTTCTTCTTCAATGTATCAGCTCTAAAAGTACTTCTTGGGAGCAATTTGGTTCAAACATTGCATCTGCACTGGTAGGATTGGCTACAAACCGTATGTTCAACTTTTCAAGGCTAATCTTAGATGGAATGCTCTCACACATCTCTCATGGATCAAGATGGTTAATGTATCCGAGATTTATTCAAGTTTTCTTGAATAAACAACTTTCAGATGTACCTAAGCCTACAAGTCTTTTACCTATTGTGGTACAACCAGTCCAGATTTTTACATTTATGGCTAGGAAGAGTGATTTATTCACTGGAAGGAACACTCCATTGACTGCTTCAATGATGGAGATTGTTCAAGCTATTAGAGATGAGGCTAATGCTAGTGATGAAGGAGAAGGTACTGCTTCTCAAGGTACTGCTTCTCAAAGTGCTCCATCTCAAGAAACTTCATCACAAGGTACTGCTTCACAAGGTACTGATGTTAATGAAGGTACTGAAGTTTCTCCCACCTCATCCCACCATACTACTCCTCCTATTGCATCACCAGAACAAGATGTTCCTATTTTCTCATCATCCTCTGAAGGAGATCCAGCTACTATACCCCCTGAAGGTTTAGTGTCGGATAATTATGTTATGACAAGGAAGTTAGTCAGATTGACGAAAACTACTGAAGCTCAAGCTGCACAGATAGCACAGTTGAAGGTTAAGTTTAGAAGATTCAAGAAGTCTATTTGGCCCTTGGTTAAACATCACAGGTTATGGGTCAAAGCTAAAAAGAAGCAGCAAAGGCAGTTTAAGAAGACCAAAAGCAAAAAGGTTAAAAAACAATCTTCATTCCAATTGGGGAGGAAATTGGAAGATAAGAATTTGAATGAAGAAGAAGCTGAACCTCAAGGTACTGATGATAAACCTCAAGGTACTGAAGTGCAAGTTCATATTGAAATTACTGAGGAAGAAAGCATTAGAGTTCAAGGTACTGCTGATCAAAGTACTGGTCTTCAAGAAATATCTCGACAAGAATTAATTACACCAAGGGTGTTAATCTTTGATGAAGAAGCTGGTCCCTCTACTATTCTACATAAAGAGGAGATTGATACTCCTATGGTTGAGCACACTGAAGTTGTGGATGAAGAGGTTGTTGAAATATTGCAAAATTTATCAAGACCAAGAAGTGTTAGCATTCCTGGTGTTACTGAAGAACAATGATTCGTCCTAAACTAGTCATCTTTATATTAGTCCACCATTTGATTGGTCAACCATAAAAGTCAAACTAATCTAGGACCAAAGACAATTAAAATCCATGGGAGTATAGAATTATATCCCCGGGTCGTTAAGTCCCAACGAGGTGTGAACACTGTAGAACGACTGTGTGTGCTAAAATGATATTGAATATACAAAAAACAGTAATCTGATTGACTAACACTAGGAATGTGAATAGTAATAGCTCTGTCACAGCTATGTCGTTAAAAACGTGCAATCAGGAACCTAAAAACGTAAAAGATATTATTGGAAAATAAGTTTTTACACTATTAAATTAATTAATATAAATTAAAAATGAATTAAATGTATTTAATAATGAATTAAATAATAAGAAAATCTAAAATTATCTTAAATAAATAAAATAAAGAATCTGAAAAATCTGAAAAATCAATATGTACTGAATATGAACAAGTTTAATGAAAACAAAACTTACAAACCTAAAAATAAGCAAATTGTGGGCTTATGAGTCCAACAGTTAAGCTTTTGGCTTCATAGTGGAGTTTAAGCTTGAAATAAGCTTGGAAAAAGCTATAAACAGGAAACAAAAGATAAAATAAGATAAACACAAGTCCAATGGATAAATATAAACAATAAAATGGACTGTGGTAGTGTGAGCTTAAGGTTTAGACAGTTAAGCTTTTTGAGATTAACTTGGATGGAGTGAAGGCTTTAATAAGCCTGGTATAAGCTCCACACAGGAAATAAAAGGAAAAGTAATATAAGTACAAGTGATATGAACAAGTATAAACAAGCATGTGTACTGGATTTCATCAAATAAGCTTGTAATAAGCTAATAAGCAATTCAGCAGAATCCAGAATACTGCTGAACCATTGCAAGGTACTGCTAATAAGTATAAGCTACTTGCAGCCCTAGTAAATAGGCTACAATGGGAAAATTAAGCATAGGATCTTAAAGTTGGGCAGATAAGCTCCACAGGCAACTAAATCTCACAAGCTTATGATCACTAAGGAGCTTTTTAGAGCTGTTGGTAATGGTGTAAGTTCACTGAGTTCTCAGTAAACTGTTGAGAATGGGCAAACAACAAGCTCTAAATTAACTTATCAAATGAGCTTTTGAGAGCTCAACAAACACTGAAACACTGAGTATGATTGGTTAGCCTCACATGAAGCTAAAGATCACAAGCTCAAGTTCAATGAGGAACTTTCCATAAGCTTAAGAGAATCACTCAACCTCCACTGTTTGCTTTAGTGGAAGGAGTTTAGTTGGAACAAAATAAGGGGTGAAAAAGCTATCTAATTAGCTACAAATGTAAAAGCAAGCATAAACATAACAAATAAGCCACACAGGCAACACAAAGCAGTCAAGTGCACAAGCTAGGGCTAAGTCATAAAGCTTCTACAAGCTTATGAACTTAACAACTAAACTTGTGCACAGGGCAAAACAAACTATAAAAAGCTATAAAATAAGCAGTTAAACATGGAAAACAAAAATAAACAAAAATGCACTAAACAAGATTAGCAACAAAGCTACAATATCCTAAAAGCACAGATTATGAAATTAAATGACAAAGATACAGGAAAAATAAACAATCAAGTCAAAAACAGGAAAACTAAAAATTTGACTTTTACTTAAAACACATAAGTTGACTAATATGAATTAAGAACTTAAACTACTGATTAATTAAGTTACAATAAGCTATAAGAACAGGAAAGAAACAAAGATAAACAAGATTTAAACAAGTATGCAAGATTCTAGGATCTAACAACCTCACAGTGCTCATAATGAGATTGTCAAGTGTCAAATTGACTTTCTACCATGCTACACCCTTTGGTTAGTATTTCACTGAGTTACTTAGGCCATATAGAGAGTGCATCAAACAAGAGCAACCACAAACACAGCCCTAAACACAGTTTCATTATCAAATCCAAACAACCTTTAAATGGACTGTTTTGAGGTTTTTCAAAGCATAAGACTATGTAAACCAATTTCATCAAATCCAGGGGTCACAATGTGTCAAATCAGACCCTTTTAAGCATAAACAAGTAGTCACAAATGTTCAAACCTAGGATTGTCAAAAACTAGCATATTGACAGTCCAAATGCCAAATCAAACCACAATCAAATCCAAAACATAACAACCTAAGATTACGCTATAATAACACTAAATAACAACAAAGAAACAAGAAAACATAAGAATTAAAGCATGAAAAGGACTGAAACAGCAAATTGCAAAATATGATAAAAAGGGCTTACAAGTGAATCCTACTGAAAACTGAGAACCATGGCCACAGAACACATCCTAAGGCTTTCCACAAAGCTTCTAAACCAAAGGCAATCCACAATTAACCTTGCTCCATGCAGTTTCACCAAGATCACTTTATGATTTTTGGATTTTCATTGTTTTTCTTGATTTTTTTGTGTTTTTCTGAATTTTAAAGACTAAACTTGTTTTAAGGTTTCTAAAAGCTTTAAAACTTTTGTCAGGAGCTTATATGAGCTTAAAGAGTCCATTAAACAACTTCATAACATGAAATTGAAATGACATGAAAATTAAAGGTAATTAAGCAAAAACTTGAAACTGAAATGATACTTGAAATTGAACTGAAAATAAAGTTTCATTACACTAATTTGATGAAAATACAACATTGAAAGCAATAAAATGACTTGAAATTAAAGAAAGCAGTAAACTAAATTAACTACGTGACCTAGGCTAATCCAAAGGTATTTAATCTAAAGAAAGCATTTAAATTTTATACTACACGACCAATGGCTAGCCCAAAAGTAACTTCTTCTCTTGCCTCTCCTCTGGTATTTATAGTCATTTGAGTTCCCACCATCTTCCTCGTAAAATCCCACTTTAATTTTTGACCATTGATTGAGCAGAGATGATCCTAGCCTTTGAATTCACTTTTGGCGCCAAAAGTAATACTAGTAGATTGAGGCAGTTCTGCAACAATTAATGCTTCTTGTTCACTTGTAGAGGTGGAGGGGACATGTTTGGTGGGTTTAGAGGTCAAGTGGTAGATTTGATAGAAAAAACAGGGTATGTGAGGTGAGGTGAAGTGTTTGTGGTGAGAATGCATTTATTGATTGTGGGCTGGTATAGGTGAAAGGATGGTGGAGAAAAAGGTGGTAGTAGGTGGCAAAAACCAGGCAAGGTGGAGGAGTGGTTTTGACCAGATATTATTTAGGGACCAGATATTTTAGTGGAAGTATCTGCTAAAACATATGCCTTCAGCAGAAACCATCAGCGCATTATATCTTCGGCAGAAACCATTGATTCGGCAGAATCACAATAGGCTTCAGCAGAAACCATCATTATCAGCAGAATCAAACTGTTTCAACTCTTTTTGTACCTGATTCACATAAAAACACATTTTCATGATATTTGTAACATTTATAAAGTCATTTGTGTGTTTTTGGCTGTTTTTGTGGGTTTAAACAATATAAAATATATGTGTATTTAGACACATATCAAACAACAACAAGCTTCTCAACCTGTTGTAGATCCAAAAGATAAAGGAAAAGGTAAGATGGTAGAAACAAAGAAGAAGAAGCTCACTTTAGCACAAATAAGGGCTGCTCAAATTGCTATGAATGAGGAATCAGCTAGAAAATTTCAAGCTGAATTGAATGTTGAAGCTGATATTGAAGAAGCTAAGGATAGAGAAGCAGCTAAGAAATTACAAGAAGAATTGAATGCTGAAGCTGCTGTAACATTAAAGTCACCTATTCCTGTTTCTGCTCTACCAAGAAGACCAAATCGTGCAAAAGAAAGAAATGCTATGATGGCTTATTTAAAAGGTCAAGGATATATTGGATTGAATAAGTTGAATTATGTTGAGATGAAAGAGTTGTATGAAGCTGTTAGAGAAGCTTATGAGAAGAATGTTGATAGTATCAAAGATTTTAAAGATGATGATGCTCAGAAAGAAGATGATAGAAAAGAAAGCTTAAAAAGAAAAAGAAAAACTAAAGTTGAAGATCAACAGCCATTAAAGAAAGTTGAATTAAGATCTGATACTAATGATGAACTAAGGAATTACATAAGAATTGTAGAATTTGAGTATACTAAAGATGATGCAGAAAAGAAGACAGAAAAGAAGAAGAAAAAGTCTCCAATAACTACTTTTGAAGTTGTAGAATCTAAAGATGGAAATTATCTGATGTTTCATAGAGAAGATGAAAGCTTCAGAGTGTTTAATATGCTATGGGATCTATTGCACATAATAGATAGAGAGGATTTGTTTCATCTATATCATTTGGTGCAATAATATTTTGAACACATTCCATCAGAAGGTGTTGGTTTAGTCTTGCTTGGAGATCTCACAACTGTTTGGGAAACTGAAGAAATAAGCACTGCTGAGATTTGGAAAAACCAAGAAGAATGGGAGATTATCAGTTGGAGATTCTTTGAAGAATCTGGAGTACATGTTCTAGAGTTAGAAGATGGGACTATGATTCACATGTTAGCAGATAGATGATATCCGCTTACATCAGATCTTATGAGGAGAATGCTAGAGCATGGAATGGAAGTTGAAGAAGATAATGAAACTGCTCTTATGGTCATCAAATTGTTTATCAAATGGACAACTATGGCAGATGATGATGAATAACTGGTATGAATCTTTATTGAATAAACTATTTTTTGATATATTAGTACTTTATTCAAAGTACTGCTGGTCAAACAGTACTTTATCCAAAGTATTGCTTGCAGTTTTAAACCAGTTAATGATTTTGAAATGGAAAACTTTTGTTAAATGATAAATATTTTGAAACAAAGGTTAAAAGAAATAAATGGTTTTTGAGATGGTAACAACAATAGGTTATCAATCCACCATGGTTATAAAAGGATTGGCTAATCCATGAGCAAACGGCTCTGGTAAAGATATCTCAAATCCATTTTATAGTTGACAACTTGCTAATAAGTTGTATGGTAATCAACTCACCATATCAGTAAATGTGAAGAGTTGGCTAGCCCACAAGAAAATGGCTTGTGGTAAAGGCTGTGGAAAAACCATTGGTATGGTAATTAGTTCACCATGATTAAAAGAACTAACTAGTCCAAAAGGGTACAACTTTTGGTAAAGACAAATCAAATTTGTTGATAGCTGATGATTTGCTAAAAATCATATGGTTATCAATGTACCATGGTCTTACACACCAAAACATTTGGCTACTCCAGAGTTAATGGCTTTGGTAAAGAGACATCAAAATCCATTAAATTTCAATGATTCACCTCTCACAGGAGTTTACACACCTGGAAGTGATGAGAATAGACTGAAACTTAAACTGAATTAATGTACAAAATGTCTTATGTTGCTGAAAAGATGGAGCTTGCTGAATGTTGCTGAAAAGATTACTGATTAAGGATGCTGTAAAGAATAATTTCTAAAGAATACTTTGATACAAGCATAGAGAATACAAATATACAATTCAAAGTCAAAGACACAATCTTTCCTTGAAAATGGAGAAGATAAGTTTACAAAGGAACTTGAAGTCAAGCAAGTAGAATTCAAGTTAGGGGAGGATTGTTGGGATATGAAAGTGCTGAAGATTGTTAAAGTACTGAAGAAGTCAAAGTACTGAAGATTCAAAGTACTGCTGTCGAAGTCAAAGTACTGCAAAGCTAAAGAACTGCTATATTCGTTTATGGAAAGCTTTGTTATTCTAGAATATTCTTTGTTTAGATTACTTGTCGTACAAGGATACAAATTGTAAACCGACTAGGGTTATCCTTAAGCCTATAAAAGGATCCCTAGATTGGCATTAGAGATATATGTTTTTAGAATCCTAAAGTACGATTATTATTTAGAGTTTTAGAGTTGTTTAAGAATCTGTATAACTAGCAGATTCAGAGTTATTAATAAAATCGTTGAAAGTTGAAGTTATATTCTTCTTAGCTTTGTTAAGTAAATTCCGCGTACTTAATAGAGATTACTCAGTGTTTCATTGTTAATAACTTAGGATTTATCCGAGGTTATTAAACCCTTAACAAGCTATTTAAGTTAGTTTGGTTATAGTATATCGATCCAACAGAGATTCACCTTGACGTTGTTGGAACATCAAGATTTCATTCCTAAGCTTAGCAGTTCTCCCTGGTGGGAAAAATTAGGCAAGGAAACGAGAAGTGAGATCATCCCAACTTGAGATGGAGCCGGCGGGAAGTCGCTCAAGCCAATTACTAGCTTGGTCCCGTAGTGAGAATTGGAAGAGACGCAAGTGCATGGTCTCCCGAGTAGTAGTATCGAGGTCGATGGAATCGACGATTTTAAGGAAATCCTTAAGATGCTGATTAGGATCTTCGGAACAAAGTCCATGGAATGCACATCTGTTTTGCACCAACCGGATGGTGTCGGATCGAAGGGCCGTATTTTAGGCTTGGTCGGGAAGCTCAATGGTGTTCCTATAGCCTAGGTGGCTTGGTCTTGAGTATTCACCAAGAGTACGGCCTCTTGGTGGGTCATTTGGTGGTGGGTTGATGAGTGGTGGTTGATTATACCTTCCATGATAAAAAGTGATAGGGTTACTAACAAAGGTCACGAAGAAGGGGGATAGACTACGAGGAAGCTAAAAATGAGAAAAAAAACTTACTTGATAGGAATCAAGCAAGGGAACCTAAACGAGATAGACTCCTAACTAGCTATTCTACTCCCTGGCAGCGGCGCCAAAAACTTGATACGCGTACAACGCGCATTCGGGGTCAAAGGAAACTTCTTTTTCTTCGAGCAAGTTTTTCAACCACCTAGGCAGTGAACCTAATCGTTGTAGTGTAGTATTAGGGTAAGCCTCAGGAATGATATCGTTCTCTAGGGGAATATGCATGCTAGTAAGAAATTACTACGTTAAGGTTGAGGTTGAGGAAGATTATTTTTTATCTTTTTTATATTATTTTAGGAAATTGAAAGGTATGAATCTCGGGGTATTGGATTTGGGGGGGGGGTGGTATTTCTACCAATTACTCTACTATTATCTATTCTAATTAACTAAGCTAAGGGGTAGTCTATTTCTAATTGATGTGTGCTCGTATGATGATTAAAGATGTGTTTACCTAGATGCTATTACTCTCTTGTTATCTCCTATTGATGGTTGAATTGTCACGTCCTTATTCTTAACGCGTTGTGTCTTTTAAGGTCGTAGGGTATGCTTTCTTCCCTAACTCTTTGAGACTACCTTAAGGTTATTGCCTACAAAATCTCTAGGATTCATAAACTAATTCTAAGATTATCTTTGGATTTTTAGCCTACAACAACTCTAGGCGATTATTGTTAGGATCGATATATTATTGTGTTTGATGATTCGGATGGTCTTGGATGATCAAAATACATGTTTGCCATTAGAGAGAGAAAGTTAGAGAGAGAGGGTGTTCTTGCTAGAGGTTTAAACAAAGGAAATGTTAGATTGAATGAGAAGCACCACCCCTTCCATGGATGGAAGGGGTATTTATAGTTACAGAATACACGACCTCCTATCGGCCTGTGGATCAGGCATACAGTGGGTAAAGACCCGTCCTTCCTCCACGGTGTTGCACTAAACTATTTTACCCTACTGACTAACTAATTAACTACATAATAACGTAAATAACGACAAGTCTACGAGCTAACTTATGCTAGATAATATTTGGGGTGACCGACTCTTCACTATGGAATTTTCTAATTCCTAACAATCTCCCCCTAAGGGAGGTCACCCCATGTTTTACATTTCGAATCCTAGCATTCTATTCTTGACTTTGTTCTTGAGCTCGTAGACTTCAATTCTTCAATTCTGCAATCTTTGTGCTTAAGCAGTGACACTTCATAGTCCGCATATTTTGTACTTTTAGTGGAGGCCTTTAACTGATCCACATCTTTGATGATCTT
Organism: Chrysanthemum seticuspe; assembly: GCA_019973895.1. NCBI lineage: Eukaryota > Viridiplantae > Streptophyta > Magnoliopsida > Asterales > Asteraceae > Chrysanthemum > Chrysanthemum seticuspe. The sequence continues at coordinate 157,344,227 of BPTQ01000006.1, forward strand.
TGAGCTTTCTTTGAGATCATCAGCCACAGTAAATCTCTGGATCACCCTTTAATGTGTTGCCATCATGTGAAGTTGTGACTTTTGGACCGACATGCTCACACTTTTGGATCATGACATTTTTCATCAGAGTAGCGAAAGCTTTTACTGGTTCAAGATATTTGCAGCAGCGCAGCATGAACATAGTATAGAAATATCTGAGCCAGGTTCTGTAGATATGCACCAGTCATGATTTCTTCAATTAAGTGTGGATGCTGTGAGCATGCGGCTTTGGATTGACTCCTCAATTCTGATCAGCTGCAACCGTCCAAATGTACCTGCAAACAACAGTTAGCAATAAAACCCACGAAAGTGTCTTTGATCACTTTCGTTGAATTGAGGTACACGGCCCACGGTTCCCCGTTGATCAGTACAAGTACTGCCTGTGATCAGGTAGGATTCCTAAGAATCTCCTTGACAGGGTTTCGCAGCTGTTCTAGCCGTTCTTAAACCGGAACGTCTCAAAGAAGACAACACGGAGTGAGTGAACCAGCGAATTGAGATTCACTGATTGATGAAAAATGATTTGAAAAACAATCGTGTATTGCTTGAAGAAAGAGTTTTGCAATACGACGAAGGTTTTATGAGAAAGATCAATTTTCAATCAAAATACTTTTTGTATTAGAGAATGAGTACACATTCGACGTGCTAGCGAAAAGAAGAGATTCGCACATCTAATGGTTTTTCCAAAATTATTTTTCAATCAGAGATACTTTTTGAGTTTCAAAACATGAATACACATTCGACGTGCTAGAGAAAAGAAGGTTTGCACATCGAACGGTTTTTCCAAAAGTATTCGTCAATTCCATTCCTGGACCAAGGTTGATTCAAGATTGAATCTCCCCATTGTTTCTATCCAGTTGTCACAAGCTTGATCTTTTTCAAGATCTCACATGTCACCCACCAAGAGCTTGTTAGATGTTGGCTCTAGAAGGATTTCCATCTTCATTGTGAGTACTTTTGCATATCACTCGGATGTTCTGGCAATACCACAAGGATAATGCGTAGGACTCTTAATATATATACTTACTTTCCACATTGTGTGAAACAGCAAGTCTTTATTATTTTTGTGTCCTAATGAGATATAGTGGATGATCTCTTGGCTCTAGACTCAATTGTGCATATTTGGTTCCTGTGCCGGAGACTAGGGAGAGGGTCTCCTTCTTAAATATCAACAATCTCTAAGAGAAAGTCGATAGATTATGTTGGTTCCCCGTGAGAATGAAACAAGCCCTTTTAAGAGGAACTTGAGTGGCTTGGGAAGTTGTAGTGCAGTGCGTCACTGGGTCCATGACGTCTTGTCTTCAATACCAGTGTTACCTTAGTAAACACCAGTAGCATATGTATTGAACCCGATTACTGCCCTAAGGTTGAATTATTGGAGGGCTATTTCTTTTCACCCTTTTTCACATTCATTTCTTTTTCATTCTTCAACCCCTTCAGTGCTTACCAAGACTTCATAACTAGAACCTTGTTGGGTTTTTTCTAGTTCTAGCTCTATCTCAGTCCGCACTCTTCCCATATCTCACTTTTCTCCTTTTTTCATCATACCTAAGGACTCTACACTATCTAGTGGATTTTCCCTGGGTAGATCCCTCCGGCTCTGGCGGGATCGTGGGAACGAATACCTAACCTAACCATCCTTATAACACCATGCATAAAGTAAAATGGTCGGTCTTTTGGTACAGTTCATTCTTCCTTGAAACCAATTGAAAAATCATTTGGAAAAACAATCAAGGTACTTGTGATACGAGATCAAAGCATTTTGTACCTTAATAGTTTTGATCATTTAGAAAACCTCCCCCTCAACATGTGCATATGATTTAGAAATTGTTTAGCACATGGAGGCAAGAGGACTTTGAAATATTTTCTTTGATCACTATTTTCATAGAAAAAGCCATTTGATTTTCTTGGTAAATTCTCCCCCTCAATATGTGCATAGGATAAGAGAAATCATTTTAACACATAGAGGCAAGAGTTCATTTGAAGCACATTTACGATCACACAAGCCATTAAGAAACCATTTAAATCTCAATCAAGGTACTTTATGTTAAAACATAAAAGCATTTTCACCTCGATAGTTTCATTTCTTTTAAAATGCTCCCCCTCAATATATGCTTCGAGATTCGAAAGCGTTTAGCACATATGAGAGAGCAGCCTGCACAACTAAATCAAAACGATCAACTTTTATCAAATTTCATTACTAAATCACAAATTCTCCCCTGATCAAAAATATCAAACCCTTTGAGATTTTGGATCCCAAGTGATTTAATAAGGTTTATAAAACATGGGAGAAAATGTGCCTGATTTAAAAACTCATCTAGTTTTTTTGGATAAATGCTCCCCCTCAACATGTGCATTATGTATATTGAAATCGTTTGGCACATGGAGGCAGGAGTGCCTTTGAAGGACTAAAACCAATTCCATTAAAACATATTTGAGATTTAAATTACGATCTCTTACTCGATCAAAGATTTCAAACCATTTGAGATTAGTGATCCCAAAAGATTTAAATAATTTAGACAATTTTGGGGAAAGACGTGGCAAGATTCGATTTTGAAAAATGACAGATAAGGACCATATTTAGACATTAAAGATTGTTAGTGTCAGGTATGATTGTTTTAAGAGACCTTTAAGTAAAATAAAACAATTTCACAATCAAACAAGAACAGAAAAAAATTCATTTTGACAGATCTTTGAGTGTTAAAGAAAATCATACATGACATAACATTAAATCTTTAGATCACCACATAATTTCGTACAAGCGGACTTCTGATGAAATATTGTTTGAAAACATTTTATTTTAAATCACTCTCCCCCTCAAACGATGACCGAAGTCGATAATTGAGTGACATAGGTTTTGATAAAAGGAAGTCCGGTGATTTTCAAAATTTAGTCCAACGTATTTTCAAAACAATATTTTCCATTTTCAAAACAATTTAATCAAATTATTTAGAAAAATGGTATCATCACTATTATCCCTGCACAAAGATACGTTAGGTGGTTGAGAAGCTTTTGTTGTTGTTGTTGAAGGGTTTGAAAGAAAAACCGTCTGCAGATGCAGTGAGACTTCTTACGTTGCATTTTAATGCCAACTGAGGTCAAATTAAGCTCCGTTTCTTCAATCATTTAGAAGAAAACCATCTGCTGATGCAGTGAGACCTCTTACGTTGCATTTATGCCAACTCTCCATGGAAGTCCAATTAAGATCCATTTCTTCATTTGTCAACCCAAGATATAGTTACCCTTTCCTTTCGGCATCCAATCATCTTCAATTGTGGGATCCGGATCGGGAACATTCTTATAACCAATATACCTGCATACTTTAGTGAACACACATACAGATATATGGTGGTCGACATCACCCAAACAACAATCGACTAATAAAAGTCAATGCAACATTTCAATCAGATCATATAAATGTATGGAAATAATGTGTTCATCAAACTCTAATCATCTAATCCTAGCAATCATATCCTAGGCACCTAGTCCTTCAACATAGGTTAACATCATTTTTAATTAAGCATATTAGGATAATTAAGAAAGCCCGTTAGATGATGTAGATTTGAAAAACATTATCCCCCTCAATCAATGACTCATTTTCTAAAAAGTTTAAAAGCGCTGAAGTCGTTAATTGAGTTTTCAATTTTTGCGAAAACTCTGAAACTGGTTGATTTTCAAGCAACTCATTTACCACCATTTTTGAAAACAACAAATATTTTTCTAAAGAATTTTAGACGGAAAAACATTTGTGTAGGAACAGCAGTCCTTCGACATACTTTCCTCAAATTTGTTTTTAGGATAAGTGCGCGAAATATTTGAAAAGTTGGTTTAGCGCAGCACTTTCCTTCCTTTAAAAGAACGGGTTGCTATCTGAAATAATAGCAAGCCATAGTTTAAGCACGGGTCACAGTCTGAAGTAACTGCAAGCCATAGTTTGTGACATGTTTGGAAAAGAAATATTTACACCTTCTGCTCGAACTTCATCTATGGTCCTGTGCCATTATTGAATGACATTTCTAAGACCGTAGATGTTATCGATACCATAAGACATGTCATAGAAAAACATATTTTTGGTATTTTTGAAATTTGTTTTTGATTTTTTATGGGTTTTTGAAGGTTTTATAATTTTCTATTTTCTTTTGCTGGTTTTATATTTTTGTATTTTGTTTTTCAGAGAAATATATACAAAGATAGAGTAGATGATATAGTATAAGAGGATGATGATACGAGTACCGAGATAAGGATATCGAGCAGCCCCGTTGAAAAAGATAGAAATCATCATCTCTTAAACATTCACTACCAAAGCTTCTGAGGCTCCAGAATAGAAGATAGAGCATGAGCCTTTGAGAAAGAGAGACTTTGGCAGCTTCCCCCCAAACCGAAAATCCTTATGTTGAGCAGATTCGAAGCTCTATTTCAAGCTTGCTTTAGCCAGGTGCACAAAGAAGCACACCATTATCATAAACCCAACTGCTCCTTTTAAGAATAATCACCGTGATTCTTCGTTCGAGGCTATATCATCCAATAGAACAACAGCAACGTATCATCCCACATTTAAATAATCTTCTCAAATTTCCTTTCCACTGAGGTCTGAAACGATCCATTCCAAAAGGTGTCACGAGAAAACTTCCCCCGTGTAGTTGAAATGATGCAGTCCGTCTCTTAGTATAATGCTCAAGAACTCTCCCGAATACACTTCATGAGGGGAATGAAGAACACCTTCCCATGTTCACATTTTTCTTCCCTGATGAACGTGTATGAAGCTCAAGAACCCAAAGTACACCAATATCCAAGAACTCTCCCGAATACACATCATGCCCGGAAGGAAAACACCTCCCCAATGTTTGTGGTAAACAATGGCTTTCTTCCCTGATGATCGTGTATGAAGCTCAAGGACCCGAAGTACACACATTCCCCAAAGAGAGAACAATCGATAACATTGAAGAAGCAGGCCGAATCACTGATTATCTCTGCGGATGACAATCTCTGCGGATGTCAACTCCGTAATAAGTGATTAAATCTCCGAATCACTGATTAAGCCCTCAAGTGAGACAGTTGAGCGCCCCCAATGTACACAATTCTCTCTCCCCTGATGATTGCGATAAAATCGAAATCATCACACACCAGTGTACCTCTTTTATCTTCAGAAACTTTCATTTACATCACTTCCCCCACGTCGTTGGAATAATAACACTAAAAGCCTTGATGAGTAAAACCTTGAGTTTCTCTGCGGTCATGAAATTTGTTTTCCCGGGATATCTTCAATCACTTAGAAGTATTAAGCTCATCCAGTTTACACGCCATGAGTCAAACCTTGAGTTTCTCTGCGGTAATAACATTTGTCTTCCCGGGATATCTTCAGTTACTTAGAAGTATTAAGTTCATCAAGTTTACTCGCTTTGTGTTTATATGTGAGTCTCCTTCCCCCTTGCTGGTTTTGACACTTCAGAATCAGCAAAACATTATAAGCCCAAATACTTGAAATCTGTTGAGAAGATCGCTTGAAGTTTTTGTGAGAATCAACTTGCTGAAGTAGAATGTGAGCAAGTCTAATTGGGGATTAAATCAAACATTTCACCCTCCCCCAATTAGTGCTCTCCCCTAAACCGACAATCTGTTTGATAAATGCCCAGATTAAGAAGAAGTATTTGGATAATCAAATGCAACTCGTCTTTAGTCTTCTAACATGCAGCAGAAAATGTAGAACCGACTGTAGACTCGACCTTCTTCAAGATTGTCCAGTTGAGGAATAGAAAGTCAACATCTTCAACTCACCAAAAACAAGAACATTACCAAAAAGCATCCCAATCAACTTACATCTTGCAAATCCCCTTAACTAAAATCCCTCCCAATCAAACAAGAACAGAAAGATGTTCATCAAGGAAATCAGCAATCAGGCCGCAACGAACACATAAGATGGTAACACCAAACTACCAATCACATCAAACAAGAACAGAGAGATTGTTCGGAATCATCATGTTGATGTGCACGTGAAGCATTAACCGGAAGCACTTTGTCAATAAACTCATATCAGCTTGTGAAGATGTCAACTAACGGCTCTTAGAAGAAACACCATGTAAAGATGACCCGATAAGAAGAAGCTCGGTTCTTACATGAGTTAGGAGCCGTATGACCATATATTCCCAGATATAACACAACATGTAGAATTATCATACTTCTTCTCCCCCTCAAGAATTGCAGACGAAGTTGCCATTCTTGACTAAATAAGTGAAATCAACCAAATGTATTCTATTCACACTTCTCCCCCGCAAAATTAGCACAGGATGTCGCCATCGTCATTATAGTTGAGCAAGTGGAATAAGAAAAACAATCAACAGTAGCCCGGTTCACTTGATAATCGAAAGCACATGGAAAAAGCATGAAGCATGTTGGTGAGAATGGTCATAATAGAGAAGATTTCTCTTCTTCAGAAGATAAAGCGCACTGACACGTACACTTTTCTTTTCTTTGAGAACGAGGCATGAACTATTGTGTTCATACGTCATAATCTCTCTCTTTTCATCTCTCTTAGCAAAACATGTAATCAACCCCATTATCATTCAGTAGGCTCTTTGTAGTGACAACTGATGGAGAAAACCCAATATGATAAATTTGACCCTGAAGTAAACTACCCTGAACTCGTGACTTAAACTTGCACAAATGAAACAAAGAGCGGTGCCGATTTCCATTAGCATCTCTAAGTACTCTCTATGTACTCTATACTCTTCAACCAACCAACCATCAAGTATAAGACGTACATTACCTCTTGAAAATCCACAATTGAATGTGACACTGAGCACTACAACGTAACTCCTTAAAGTGATAGTTATTTTGAAGTGATAAGAGTCCAATTCCCCCAAGTGGTAAAAGAAAAGGTAAAAGTCACCCAACAATAACTAGATTTCCAAGTCTTCGCTTTTGATAATAAGCTTGAATAAGGATCATGAAGAATCTTCATCCATCCATCCCCTGATATCTTCAGATACTAAGTACACTCGCCCGTGATAATTCACTTCAACCTCAAATAAATAATACTGAATTAACGCCGTTGTCACATCTTCTGGTTAATCTGCTCAAATCTAGCCTTCTTTGACATTTAAATGAACTTTGATAATGGTTTCATCCCGACCATGGTCAAAAGCACATAACCCCGTAAAACCATGTAATAACCAAACTGCCATGACGAATATCCAAACACACATCCAATTTATGAAGTACACCCTTTTATCCCTTCTTCGAAACAGAACCCGTAACACCAGCATCAGAAGATCCCGAGATACGCTTTCCTTTCTCCAAGATGGTTCCATCATCACGGGATTTTACAATTCTATAGTTTAAACCGAGAAATAGTTTCTTTCGCGGGATTTTACAAAACCAAGAATAAACTGTATGATAGTTCCGGATATGCACTTTACAATTACCAGGATGTTTCTATTGTTACGGGATTTTACAAGTCTATGATTTAAACCGAGAAATATGTTCTTTCGCGGGATTTTACAAAAATCAAGACAAAACCGTAAACAATGTCAGCTTGAATGTATTATAACAATTTTGGTTTCGGTGAATATCTGTTTTTAGGAGAACATGCAGCGGTTCATCAGCGGTTCATTATCCAACATCATCAACATCATTAACCATACAATAAACACTTTGGTAAACACATCTTCCACATAATCTGACGGCAATTGTTGTGACAACTTGTTGAAGTAAATCTGATATACCAAACTTGATCATGAAGTAAAATTCCCCAGATATGTTACTTAACCTTGTACTAATCCTTGTGAAGAAGAAACGGTGTACCCAATGTACAAAACCTCTTGACATTCTCAACTAAGTGAGACACCGAAGTGATAGTTACGTTGTGGGTTAAGCGAGAAAAAATCACAACCGTAATTAAATAGCCAAGTCTTTATCACACTCAATAAACGCCCAAACAAGTCATCTTCGCGGAAGAGTAGAAATAAAGAAGACGAAATAAGTAGACGCGTCCGGAAAACATCACTTCAAGCCCAAATTAGAAATACCGTACAAACATCCCCGTAGTCAACGTTGTATAATCACCAATTCAATCCATGACATAATATACTACGAGAGAATGTGTAGCCCAAAGAATCAAACCTCAAAACCCATCGAATCTCATCATCTCACCAAATCACATCATCAAGACGCTTCAACAAATCAAAAACTCATAAACCTCATACGATCCAATCTTGTGACGTCCAACCGTCCAACACCCAGATCCATTTATAATGACTAAATCCGATCAATTTAAGCTTTGATAAACCCACCTAATCAACTTCAAATCCAATTCATCTCAAATACCTACTTAGGCTCGGTCCACCAAACGAGTAATCTTAATGTCCAAAATTATAAGCTCTTAGTAAACCTAATCATTTGAAAGTTTCAAATAATTAACCCAAGTGTAATCCAAAATTCGGACATAATCCATCACAAGTCCACTTAATGACATTTAATCAAATCCCTTTTCAAAAGAATTAACATTCCATACTTGTGATATCACATTCGAATATACACACACGTTCAAATCATTCAAATGACGTATTTAAATCATTCCATACTTGTGATATCCAATGACAAAGTCTCACGGCCCAAGGTCTTTCAAACATTAGTCATATTTATAGGCCCTAGTTACAACAAAGTATCCATACCACATGGCCCATCAAAATACAATTCAGCCTAATTAGAGATGTGGCCCACAGTGGAACCTTAACCAAATACAAGGGGGTATTAGACTCCCATATGTTACCCTAAAACATACGGGTATTTAACACATTGCTAAATACATACTTTGCCCTAATATTTCTCACACATTAAGCGCCTCCTTCAAATCATTTCTCACCAGCAAACACAGCCACAATGCAAACCCTACTACATCACACAAAATAATTCCGCCTCTTCATTCAAACAAGGTGACCTCGCCACAGGGTTGGCTTGAGGCTCGTTATCGTGGCCACAGGGATGGCAAGAGACATGGATTCGATTTAAGACACATTAACAAAGGTAGGTTCTTCATTGATCCCTTCTTGTTTAAATGAGTCTTAAATCCCTTTTAGTTTCTGAATGACGAAACAAAGAAAAAGAAAAAGCATTGTTGCTTATTTCAATTCTTTCGTGTTTCGTATATTATAAGGAAGATCAATGATGGAGAAGGTAAAAAAATAGATTATGTGATAGCGAAGCATGAGCCTTGTCTGAGATCTCTAGTAAATTTGATTTAAACTCACTAATATTAGTCATGAACGAACCAAGGATGAAGTCATAACATACTTGTTATGTACTCTTTTCTGTAGTTTCGGATATAAATCAGAAGTTATGTCTTCAACATTGATCTGTGATGAATAAGGTTCGACCAAAAGTAACTTGTAGAGATTAAATCCAACGAATCAATCTGAGATCTTTTGTTCAATGTATATATGATGTGAATCGAGTCTTAATGTATGGATTGATGAAGGGTTAGTTTGTGATTGGAATAAGATGGAGTCTTTATTTTAAATTTGTTTTGTTTATTTTTTATTTTTTTATTCAAATCGTTATAAGACTTTCGAGGACAGATGATGGGGTTTTGGGAACCTGAGGTCTTGATGTCTTGGTACTTGGTATATGGTATATTGTGATATTATGGTTGTGGTCTTGTGGTCGATTCTCCTTCTTCCTTTCGGTCTAAACTTTGTCAAAGACCCAAGTCGCTACCTTCCTGTTTTCAAAGCAAGTCGCTAGGGTAATGATTCAACTCGCTAGATAAGTCAAGTCGCTAGCTCATAGTCAAGAGTCAACTCGCTAGCACCAACTCGCTAGCACCAACTCGCTACGACTTGTAAATACAAGTCGCTAGGTGACCCAACTCGCTAAACAGGTTAGTGACAAGTTCTAGCCTTTTTCCAGTTACACAAGTCGCTAGCAAGGATTTTGTACTTTTTCGATGAGTTTTCCGACCAAGTATTTCCGACCATATTCATACTAAACCCAGAAATTTGTATAAAAAAACTGCTTTTGACCCATGTAAAAACCTTATCGTAAAGGATGTATAACTGAAACCATATTACCAAGTTGTTATGAAGAATAACCCAGAAAAATACTGAAGACTGCATCTTTGACTCATTTAACCACGTTTTTCACCAATAAAACATCGTATGACTTTATGAAGAAACCGATAAAAACAATGTTAACAAAACAGTGGTACCAATAAAGGATACAATAAAGAAAATCTTAATCCAACAGTGATGAAACTAGTTAACTCAAATGATAAACTTCAAGCATATTATGAAATCAGTTTTGACCACAAAAGTTTAAAAAAATGAAGAAACCAGATAAAAAACATCACGTGAAAACAGTTGGACTAAAATTCAAATCTAAACATTAACACCATATCATATCAAACCACAAACCATCACCAAATCGTATCAAACCACAAACCGCATAAAAACCGTGTAAAAAACCATTCAAATCAACCAAACAACACAACCTAGGCTCTGATGCCAATTGTTAGGATCGATATATTATTGTGTTTGATGATTCGGGTGGTCTTGGATGATCAAAATACATGTTTGCCATTAGAGAGAGAAAGTTAGAGAGAGAGGGTGTTCTTGCTAGAGGTTTAAACAAAGGAAATGTTAAATTGAATGAGAAGCACCACCCCTTCCATGGATGGAAGGGGTATTTATAGTTACAGAATACACGACCTCCTATCGGCCTGTGGATCAGGCATAGAGTGGGTAAAGACCCGTCCTTCCTCCACGGTGTTGCACTAAACTATTTTACGCTACTAACTAACTAATTAACTACATAATAACGTAAATAACGACAAGTCTACGAGCTAGCTTATGCTAGATAATATTTGGGGTGACCGACTCTTCACTATGGAATTTTCTAATTCCTAACAATTATAAACTAATGTTCACAAAGATTACTCAAGCATTAAAAACACAACGATGACTTATTGCAATCCTAGGCCAATTACAACTAAGATAAGAGACAACCAATCAATATTCAATACCTAGGTTTCATAGATCTAAGCAAACACACAAGTAAATTAGCCGGACATGGTAAACATGCAAGCATACACACATACAACTGAAGACATAATTAAACCAATGAAGTAAATTACTTATCTTGTTGTAAAATAGGGTATGAGAACCCTAAGATACTGCCCAAGACAACCAAAAATCGCTATTAGGTTTTACTCCACAAAACTACCTCTTTAAAAGTCTGAAAATTCGAATTCTATATATAGAGTTACAACTGCGATGGCGTCACTCTTTAATTGTGACGCCGTCGGATCGCCGCCATTAGGGTTTCGTCTTGACCACGTCAACTTTGTGACGGCGTCACCTTGTGGTTGTGACGCTGTCGGCTTCATCTTCTGACGCTGTCGGAATCTGAATCTAGGCCGTCTGAGTTATGACGCCCTACTCTTTAAAGCCTGACGCCGTCAGGTACAAAATAGCAATTTCACTTCTGAGCCATCGTAATTATAGGGAAGTCGTCACCCTTTATCTGTGACGCCGTCAGGTACGTTTCCAGCAGCTTGAGTGTCTCGATCTTGACTTCGGCCATTTTCTTCATATATTCACGCCTTTTCGTCCAAATAAGTGTCATTCCAGCATTTTGCCTTCAAGAGACCTAAAAAGTGAAAAGGAATGAAATTAAGCAGTAATGGATATAAAAGTGGTCGATTAAGGACTTAAATGACCCCTCAAAAGTGTACCATTTAAATCCTTATCAATGGACATGCTTTAGAAGTGCATATATTTATTGTGCAACACTGTCATCATAACTAAATGTGCGCATGTTACATTTTTTGAGTACTCTTTCTCTCCGGTAGAAAGGTTAGTATATAGCTTAACATAAAAGACAGATAAAAGTTATACCATTTGAGAGAGAATGTGCTGCATATCTTTTACATTTTCTTCAACCAACAAAGCAGAAAAAGCCTGTAACGACACACGTATGGCTGTTTCAGTCACTGCAGCAGTAGCAAGAAACCAAAAATGAGCATATGTAATAATACATGGAAACACAGTGCAGTGTTTGGAGTGAAATAAAAGGACCTATGCAAATAGTAAAAAACTTTTCTTTTAGTTTTGAATGGTAAGGCCAGATATTGTATAAGTAAAATGCATAGATTTACAGCAGCACATGTGAGCAAAACTGTTTTTATCTGTGGAGGAGAAGTGGATGTAAAAATAATAATATTTGGCTTATTGTGTGTTTTAAAAATGATTTACTCACATGTCATCACATGAAAATGATAGCGCTTATCATGGCTTTTAATATATATAGAGGCTCAGCTCTGCGAGTATGGAAGCGGTACCAGAGACCCAGTATGGCTGCAACCATAATGTGGATGTGGGTGCCTTGCCAACACACTGGAGCTGATAAAGTATGCTGACCAAAGACATAAATGCAGAAAACTATCGTCATTGCCCTAGTGACTTTATGATAACATCAAATAGTCCTCAATATTAAGTGTGAATTTCCCTCGATAATGCTTGTAATTTATATCATTTATATGGATTTACGCGTGTTTTCCATTGTTTTCCACTTTCAGGTAAATTACGAGCATTGGAGCTAAAGAGACGCGGAACTGGAGAATTATCAAAAGATTTATCATAGTATGCTGACTTTGAAGAAGTTACAGCGTAACTCATCTCTCACATTACACCGTAACTAAAGCGTGACTCAGAAAACCAACTCATCAGAAGGTTACGGCGTAACTCTTCCCAAAAGCTACGACGTAACTATATTAGGTCAAATGAGGTTCTACGCCGCTGATAACTACGCCGTAACTATTTCATCAACTACGGAGTAACCAACTATATTGAAGACTATGGCGTAACCACTAATAAGGTTACGCCGTAACCAGCAGATCTAGTGCAATATATGAAGGAATTGAAGGTTACGGCGTAACTCTTGTTATAGTTACGCCGTAACCCAGATCTGGCCTATAAATACCCCACGAATTCCAGCATTTCTAATCATCCCATTCCACACACAACAACCAGAGAACGTGGGAAAAAGCCAAAGGCAGGTCTAGAGGAGCATACGAAGCTGTCTCCAAGGGAGAAATCACTCCCCTACAATAAGCATTAGCATTTTATCTTTTTTTTACTTTCGATTCATGTATTTCGTACCTTTGAATATTGAATTGATTTGTATGGTTAATATGAGCAGCTAAGCACCTCTTGTTGCTGGCCTAGTTATGATTCCTTAATGGTTTTGTTTGCGTTTACATTACTTCCGTATAATTATTTCTAAGTGTATGCATGCATAGTTTATTGGTAGCTACCCTTGTTTCGGTAGTTTTGAATGGCGGTAGAGGCCAATTGCCTAGGAGATATGACCAACTGACCATAGGTGAGCGGACTGAGACGGGAAGGGTAAGATATGACCAACTGATGACCCTTTCTACTTGTGCGATTTGACCAATTGATCACCTACCGTTTGGATGAACTTAAGAATTAGGGGGTGAGTGTTTAAGTTGCTAACGCCTGGGCACTCACTATTATAAATCTAGCATGTAGCGGTACTTAATGACTTGGCTTAGGGGACCAAGAACAACAAGACTTATGAGGGGACACCTGACTTCTCCTGAGGTGGCTTCTTTGCTGATAGGTTAGGGCAAATTGACCAAATGTTGTCCTCTCGACTTTGACCCCACCTGAAGTAATTGGAAGTAAGTAGACGTAGACATAACTAGCTAGGAGAAATAACTAGGTTAGCACCACTATCCTCTATTGATTTATCCTTTGCCTTTATTTGCTATTTTCTGTTTTAGTAGTTAATTAATTAATTACTTATCGAAAGCTTTTTTAATTTGTGACACCTAGACTTAGTAATAATCCAACACACATAGCTCTTGGGACAACCTCGGCTTTACTGAATACTACATTACACACGACCGGGTACACTTCCCGTTAGTGCATTAGGGTAGACCATAGGTATAACGAGACTTTATAAATATTAAAACCTGGTCAGTAAAACCTGCATCAAGTTTTTGGCGCCGCTGCCGGGGAGTTATATTAGGATTAATATTAAGTCTTTCATTTCATTTTAAACTTTTATATTATTCTCACGATCATTATTCAAGTTTTCAGGTACCATGGAAGTTGTTAACATCGATGAGCTTACTCCTGACGAATATTTGGCGTTGACAAGAGCAGAACAAGGGTCGGGTCTCGTAAGAACGGCAATTGGAGCGGATGTCCGCTTCGAAATTAAAGACCAATTTATGAGGGAGCTTCGTGCTAACCCTTTTTCAGGAAACATGGACAAAGATGCATATGAGCACGTTGAAAATGTCCTATACATCGCAAGCCTTTTCAACATTCTGGGCGTGTCGCATGATGCTGTTATGCTAAGGGTATTCCGAATGACTCTTACTGGAGATGCTAGAAGATGGATCGAAAGATTGCCCACCGGGGCAATTAATACTTGGGCTCTACTTAAGAAGCACTTTATTCAGAGATATTGTCCGCCATCGAAGATTTCTAACCAGCTTTTGGAGATCCATAATTTTAAGCAAGAAGGCGATGAAACGTTGTATCAAGCCTGGGATATATACAACGATCTCCTTTACAAGTGTCATACACATGATCTGAACCACCAGCAAAAGGTCAACATCTTTTACAAAAGAATCAACGTAACTACAAGGTAGATGCTGGACTATCAAGGACCTATCCCGAACATGACTCCTACTCTTGCAATTGAAGCCATTCAAAAAATGGCTGATCATTCTCAAAAATGGCACGACGGAGGAAGTAAAAGAAACCAAGGCGGAAATTTTGACGGAATTGCTGAAGGTCAGAGAAACCGTTCATGCCATCCAAGTGGGTTGTAAAATATGTGGAGGAGGACACCTCATGAAGAATTGTCCTCATGTCGACAAAGAAAATATAATTGAAGAAGCCAAGTATGAAGAAAATCGACCATTTTACGGAGATAATCGAAATAGTAACGGGTATCGTGGAAATTACAACCGTGGGCCTTATGGAGAAAGAAATCCCAGTCTTGAAGAAACAATTAACAAATTCCTGGAAAGTTCAGCCCAAAGACAAAAGGAGCAAGATGATTGGTTAAAGGAATTCCAGGAAAACACTGACAGAAGCCTTTCTAATCACGACACAACCCTAAAAAACCTTGAATCTATGGTGAAGAAGCTCAGTGAGAAAGTAAGAATGAATAACAATAGACCAGAAGGATCAAAATCAGCTATGGAATGTAAAGTGATTTTTGATGATAATGACTCAAAGATACAAGGGAATTCTCGCACTGAAGATGCGATTACTGGTGAAAATTCCGTCGACAGATCTGCGTTACGCCGTAACCTGTCTAATGAGTTACGGCGTAACTACGTCTTTGACATCGATCAAGGG
The DNA here is from genome assembly GCA_019973895.1 of Chrysanthemum seticuspe. Taxonomy (NCBI): domain Eukaryota; kingdom Viridiplantae; phylum Streptophyta; class Magnoliopsida; order Asterales; family Asteraceae; genus Chrysanthemum; species Chrysanthemum seticuspe. The sequence goes on from BPTQ01000006.1 coordinate 157,359,658, forward strand.
GTTATGACTGATATTGATAAGGATGACTCAAGCGAGTTACGCCGTAACCATACATCACAGTTACGGCGTAACTGGGATACTTGGGTAGACAGCTTTCTCGAAGTTGATGAATCAGGAACACATGTAATTAACGGATGGTCCCACGACATTAATCTATGCCTTTTGTCCCCATCTAAAAAGAAATATCACTGGTGCTAGGCGATACCCGTAACTAAGGGGGACTCGTATGATCTATGGGCTTCATGCGACTCTAGAAATGAAACTTGCGACGGGGGAGCCGATAAGGATAGGATCAAGAATAACAAATTTATGTGGGCTGCATATACTGATGAAGAAAGATTAGAAAATCTCTCCTTCAAGGAAGAAGAGGAGGCGCCTATCACTCATTAGTAAACTCCAATAATCATAACTTATGATGAAGCCACACGAGCATGGCCTACGTACGACCCCTTCCGCGAGCATTGCAACGGCGGGGATAATGAAAAAGAGGAAGAGTGGACGTGCCCTCACGAGCTTGAGAGACACAATATCAAGTTCGGTGATTTGACATTTGATGATTGGTACGCAATATAATTCCGGAATGCTAAGATTAACCCGAATCTTCTTAAAAAACTCAAGATTAACTACGAGGAGCATAATCAGAAAAAGGAAGTGGCTAATAACGACATCTACTGCATGGATGATCATTTAAGCGAAAATGACAACAAGGAATTACGTAGTCACTGGTGCGAAAAAATAAAATCTCTTGGGGAAGTTTTCTGGGCATCATGCAACCCGTATGACGATATATGTAACGGGGGGAGCAGTTTAAGGAGAATGGGAGAAGACAAATTTTTTTAGACCTCAACCAACGATGAGGAAAGAACAAGTTTGCCTTGGTTGGAAAACCTAGTATTTGATAGTTGGGTGAAAATTAAGTATGGACATGTAGATACGTTAACAAAATAAATGATTTGGAAGGAGTACACGAGTAAAGAAAATTCAAACAACGAGTGTCCTAACAACACGAGTGAAATAACAATTGAGGATAACATCAAATAGTCCTGAATATTAAGTGTCAATTTCCCCCGATAATGCTTGTAATTTATATCATTTATATGGATTTACGCTTGTTTTCCATTGTTTTCCACTTTCAGGTAAATTGTGAGCATTGGAGCTAAAGAGACGCGGAACTGGAGAAATATCAAAAGATTTATCATAGTATGCTGACTTTGAAGAAGTTACAGCGTAACTCATCTCTCACATTACGCCGTAACTAAAGCATGACTCAAAAAACCAACTCATCAGAAGGTTACGGCGTAACTCTTCCCAAAGGCTACGACGTAACTATATTAGGTCAAATGAGGTTCTACGCCGCTGATAACTTCGCCGTAACTATTTCATCAACTACGGAGTAACCAAGTATATTGAAGACTATGGCGTAACCACTAATAAGGTTACGCCGTAACCAGCAGATCTAGTGCAATATATGAAGGAATTGAAGGTTACGGCGTAACTCTTGTTATAGTTACGCCGTAACCCAGATCTGGCCTATAAATACCCCACGAATTCCAGCATTTCTAATCATCCCATTCCACACATAACAACCAGAGAACGTGAGAAAAAGCCAAAGGCAGGTCTAGAGGAGCATACGGAGTTGTCTCCAAGGCAGAAATCACTCCCCTACGATAAGCATTAGCGTTTTATCTTTTCTTTACTTTCGATTAATGTATTTCGTACCTTTGAATATTGAATTGATTTGTATGGTTAATATGAGCGGCTAACCACCTCTTGGTGCTGGCCTAGTTATGATTCCTTAATTGTTTTGCTTGCGTTTACATTACTTCCGTATAATTATTTCTAAGTGTATGCATGCATAGTTTATTGGTAGCTACCCTTGTTTCGGTAGTTTTGAATGGCGGTAGAGGCCAATTGCCTAGGAGATATGACCAACTGACCCTAGGTGAGCGGACTGAGACGGGAAGGGTAAGATATGACCAACTGATGACCCTTTATACTTGTGCGATTTGACCAACTAATCACCTACCGTTTGGATGAACTTAAGAATTAGGGGGTGAGTGTTTAAGTTGCTAACGCCCGGGCACTCACTATTATAAATCTTGCATGTAGCCGTACTTAATGACTTGGCTTAGGGGACCAGGAACAACAAGACTTATGATGGGACACCTGACTTCTCCTGTGGTGGCATGTTTGCTGATAGATTAGGGCGAATTGACCAAATGTTGTCCTCTCGACTTTGACCCCACCTAAAGTAATTGGAAGTAAGTAGACGTAGACATAACAAACTAGGAGAAATAACTAGGTTAGCACCACTATCCTCTATTGATTTATCCTTTGCCTTTATTTACTATTTTCTGTTTTAGTAGTTAATTAATTAATTCCTTATCGAAACCTTTATTAATTTGCGACACCTAGACATAGTAATAATCCAACACACATAGCTCTTGGGACGACCTCGGCTTTACCGAATACTACACTACACACGACCGGGTACACTGCCCGTTAGTGCATTAGGGTAGACCATAGGTATAACGAGACTTTATAAATATTAAAACCTAGTCAGTAAAACCTGCATCACTTTACAATACATACATAATCATCACAACATTAACTGAACTTATTAACAAACATGTCTTGTACCAAGGTAACAAAAACACATTTTATCAGGCGAATGTACATGCCACACTAAACCGACAACAATTTTCATCCTTTTAATATATAGAGACACTCAGATCTGCGAGTATGGAAGCGATACAAGAGTCCCGCCATGGCTGCAACCACAATGTGGATGTGGGTGCCATGCCAACATGCGGAAGTTGATAAACTACGCTCAACAAAGACATCAATGCAGAAAACTATCGTCATCGCGTCAGTCACCTTATTATATATTATTTATTATATATATTTACATAACAATTAGCAAGATTTCTTCTACTAAGCTTATTTATCAAGTGCCTTTACTCTAAAAAAATTATAAAGCAACGTTGCGGCATCCTATAGGGTTTTGATGAACAGAGCAATGGAAAATAAAATAGGAAACATAATATATATTATGCTCATACCTCATTGACACAACATTATTGGGATAAAGCCACCAGATAGGCGTATTTCTTTATACTACCGGACCCATACTATTCATCTTCACTCACACCCTTCGTTTTCTTTTTAGTTGCCAACGGGTATACCTCCGTAAAATTATACGGCGATATTTTGATCTGAAGATAGTTGCAGCGACAGTCTGCAAAGAACGGTTACACTTGCAACAGTTGTAACCTCATACAGATACCAAAGTAACATGTTAAGAAAAAGGATACATCCACCGTAGCTGCAACCATTATGGGTTGCCCTGCCAAGATGCGGATAACCTCATCTTAAGGCTCAGATTTGCACATGTAAATTCTGAAATAAAATACCGGCCATGGCTGCAATTCCAAACTGCCTTGCCAAGATACCAGTATCAGTAGATTATGTAAGCCAAACATTCAATTGCATACATGTATCATCATTGCCTTAACCAAATAGTCTTTTTTCGTGGGTGCAACTAATGAAGGTTAACGGTGAAGAGGCGGCAATCAGTTTCATGACAAAAGTGGAAATGTCGCTGGACAGGTGGCTCAGATGGGCGAATATTCAAGCAAAGAGGATACACCCGCCATGGCTGCAACAATTGTATGCCACCCTGTCAAGATACAGTTCATCTCATGTTTGCGGAACAAACCCCAATCCATCACAGCCTCGAAAAAGGAATACAAAGGGCGACCATTTAGCAGGCTAGTCTGCCCAAAAAAGGCAGTTATACAAAATAACATTCACAGGGCTTTTTTTGTATTTGTAATCCACGATCATCAAATCAAAGTTTCAGACAATCACATTTCACCAGCATCAACATAACAAACGAAAGTCTTATCTATAACAACATCATTTAGTGGAAGTCGTAACCGAGAAATCCTCAGTAACAGTGGCAACATAAGAAACAAATGCTCGCGTGTAATAGTAACATTAAAACAAAAGCCACACTTACGGAAAAGTTAATTTGCAGAAAAGATCATGATAGCCCGAAGGAAGAGTTACCCGAAAAACAGCATGGCTGCAACCATATGGTGACCCCGCCAAGGTATGTTTTTTGGCAAACTTCAGTTACCAAGACAAACAAAGACCGTCAGATATCATGGCTCCTTACCCTACACTACACACAATACAAATGACAAACCCGCATGTAACCATGTTTCTAGACATACCAAAGCGATCGTGCCATTTAAATTGCTGCCATTTGTTTCACAACATCATCAATGCAAACCTATAGAACCAAAATGGCATCAAACCAGCCATGGCTGCAAACACGACATTGTTATAGCCCACTAAGATACAGGCTACTGCCATGGCTGCAAGCTCAGCAAGCCTACCCTGCCAAAGCAGCACCTGAAAACATGGAAAACCCACAAACATTTGTAGAAGTTATAATATTCCAGTAAAATCTAATTCACGTAACTGCTTAAGCATAAGATATAAAGATCCCATTTCACCAACATGAGCACATGGTTGAACCCTTTTTTTCACAGACTAAATTGACATCAATTATGAAAAGAGGACTTAATTTTATCGTCATTAAATTGATTTATAAACTTGAAATTAGAAAACGGTCAAAATAATTTTAGAAACTAAAAAAACTTAAATCAGAATAATTTTACAACAGTTTTATTGAAGGCCATTTAAGCCATAGAGATACTACCAACATACATCATTCATGACTAACCCCTAGTTTTTTTTCCTGTTCCCTTTTGACCCATCTTTGCCAAACGGTTTCATACCTATCTCTTCACAAAAAGACCATTAGGAAGGCCAAGAACCTTCTTATGTGGTCCAGCCAAAGGGTTTGGGTTAAAAAAAACCCAACCACACTATTCATAAGAAGGCCCAATGAATAAATGTATCTGATGTGGGTAAGTGTTTTTCCAAATATTTATAAGGCTCAGATTTGCACATTTAAAATCTGAAACAAAATACCAGCCATGGGTGCAATTCCAAACTGCCCTGCCAAGATACCAGTATCAGCAGATTATGTAAACAAAACATTCAATTGCATACAGGCATCATCATTGCCTTAACCAGACATTTTTTTTGTCCTGGTTGCAACTAATGAACGTTAACGGTCAAGAGCCCACAATCAGTTTTACGACAAAATTGCAAATGTCGCTGTACAGGTGGCTCAGATGGGCGAATATTCAAGCAAAGAGGATACACTCGACATGGCTGCAACAGTTGTATATCACCCTGCCAAGATACGGGTCATCTCATGTTTACCGAAGAAACCCAAATTCATCACCGCCTCAAAAAGGAACACAAAGGGTGACCATTTAGCAGGGTAGCCAGCCCAAAAACCGCAACTATACAAAATAACATTCATTGTGCCTTCTTTGTATTTGTTATCCACGGTCATAAAATGAAAGTTTCAGACAATCACATTTCACTAGCATCAACATAAAAACCAAAGTCTTGTCTGTAACAGCATCATTCAGTAGAAGTGGCCATTACGGCCCACCAAGATACAGGTCACTGCTATGGTTGCAAGCTCAGCAAGCCTACCCTGCCACAATGTCACCTAAAAACATTGCAAACCCACAAACATTTGTAGATGTTATAATATTTCAATAAAATCTAATTCACGTAAACTGCTTAAGCATAAGATATAAGATCCCATTTCACCAACATCAGCACATAGCTGAACCTTTTTTTACACAGAGTAAATTGACAACAATTATGAAAAGAGGACTTAATTTTATCATCATTAAAGTAATTTACAAACTTGAAAATAGAAAACGACCAAAATAATTTTAGAAAATAAAAAAAACCTAAATTAAACCTAAACCTAATTCGTGTGAACTATTTAACCTAAAACATTAAACATAAACCCTCACAATAACAAACCTAGGCAAAAACTAAAGGAAAAAACATGCAACCTAGTATCCAATCTTCCAAACAGAAAACTTATTGAAGTTTATTTGGATCACAAATAATTGATCCACCTAACTTTAAATAGACAAATATAATATGTATGAAGCAGAAAAAAGGATGTGGACCAAAAGAAGAGTGCATCTGTAGCACTTACCAAATGGCAAAAACCCATCCATAAACGCAATTAAAAAAATGGTTTGATGGTATGTCTCACTGTAGCCCCCTCACAATCGGTTGTACTAACAACGAATTCCATTTTCTTCGGATCAAAAAATCGTCGGATAATTTTCTGGAGGTACACCCGTTCGGATCTAAAAGGTAAACGTAGCATCTTAGTGAAGATGAATAGGGGATGGGTTGGGTATTATAAAAAAATAAACCGAAAGGGCCCGACTAAAAAAAACCCACTAAACTATTCATAAGAAGGCCCAATGAATGTAATTTTGTATAATTAAACACAAAGAGTTGAAGAAAGTAACTGAAAGTGATAATTACATATAAGATTGCTCCCAGTAAAGAGCCTCTATCGACTCTTGCGATTGATTACCAGTCGATCTCTTTAGTGTGGGTAATCGATCGCCCTTCAACTTTTACCCAACTTGGTCGTGATGTCGATCGAATAGAAATGTAAGTGCATTTAATATTTAAACCGTTGCACAATGGTTTGAAATGTAAAAAAATTGAAATAGTTTGAAATGTGTAACGGTTTGTACCGTTTGAAAAAAATAAAAAAAATAAAAATCTATTAAACTACCTTATAAATACACAACATATTTACACAATTAATCCACAAATCTCACAATCCTCTCTATTCAAAATGTCTAATAAAACACCACAACCAAAAGGCCAAAAATCCCGATTGGCACAAAACATCCCGCAATTAACTCCGGATCTGAATTTTCGGTTAATCGGTGTCTCACCAACCGTCAATTTCCGACCCGTTACTTTGGATTATCAATCACAACAACCTCCACAACAACAAACTAACAATCCATATTTTATAAAACGTCCTATGAATCGTCCATTTGTTCCACCGTATCAAAACAACCAACAACAACAACAACAACAATAAAGCCACTCCCGTCGAAGCCAAAAATCTATGTATGGCTCACCCGAATCGGTGTGTCGTCCAACAATGGATTCATCAACGTCTTCCTATTCAAATTATCAACATTATTCTCCGGTTAACCATATGAATCTTGAAGCTTGTGATTTTGAAGAACTATTATACAACAATCCAGATTTTTATGTTGGAACTTGTTCGGGTTATCCGACTCAAGAGTATCACGGTTCGGGTCAAGGTTTGGCTCATGGATCGTATCACAATTCGGTTACAAATGATGACGACGACAACACTATTTCGGAAGAGACATCAACGGTCAAACCTAAGAAACGAGCTACAAAGTCTAAGAAGAAGATTGTTGAGAAAGAAACCAAGAATGATTCATCTCTTTCGACACGCGAAGAAGAGATCGAGTTGTGCAATGCTTGGTGTGATACGTCCGAGAATAGCCTAACGGGAAACAACCAAAATGCTAAGGGATTTTGGCAGAAAGTGATTGCTTACTTCCAAAAAGAGGTTGGTGCAGACAGAACGTACAACTCGATTATTACCAAGTGGAAAAATAGGATTCGTCCTAGAGTTGGTCAGTTTTGTGCCATTTACGACAATGCTTATAGGAATTATGGAAGTGGTGAGAATGACCTCACTGTTTAAAGACGAGCGTGTGAAGAATACCAAATAGTATATAATAATGCGTTTGTATTGGAGCATTATTGGGAAATTTTGAAGGACCATGAGGTTTGGAAGGATAATGAGATGCTGGCTTTTTTAAGCCAAGATGCGGGTCGAAAAAAAGCAAGGACTCCTGAAACCGACTCGGATGTGCCTGAGCGACCAACTGGTCATGATGCCGCTAAGAAAAATAAGAAGAAATCGTCGGAGAGTTCCAAATCTAGCTATATAGAAGGTGTAGCCGAGAAATGGAAAAGCATTAAGTCCATGGCATTGGGAAAGAAGAAGGAGCTGGCAGACGAATACTACGACTTGAAGAAGAAAGATCTAGAGCAAAGGCAAAAGGAGTTGGAGCTGGAACAAAAGAAAGAGGAAATGGATGACAAAAGATTGGCACTAGAACAACAAAAACTTGAATTTGAGTGAGAAAGAAATATGAAAAAGACATCATATCTATTGCACACCAATCGACCCATCTTTGCCCGCACTACAACGACAAAAAATGCAGGAAATCAAAGATTCGATCAAGGCACGCCACAATCTAGATTATTAGTTTTTAATAAGTATTGTAATGTTTTAATAAGTTTCATAATATTTTTATTTTATTAGAATTATTATGTAACGTTTTAATTATTAATGAAATTTTAGTTTGTGTTAAAAATGTTTAAAAAAATGATCATGGTCGCCCTTACTTGGGCAACCAATCGCCTGAAGGTCGTTGGAGAGAGAAACCTGACGTGGCGAAGAAAATGGGAGAGATTGACCCTCCTTACTGAGGGCAACCTAACAGGCATGTAGTTTGCATAATACAGTAAGAGCAGTTACGAGTATCTAGTGTACTGTGATCTCCTCACATGTTGTTTTGCACATTTTTATTTATTAATTTTCTTCAGAGGTTTTTACGTTTCTGTTTTAACCATATAAAAGAGATATGATCGAAGAGTTAGGATCAAATAAGTAGAAAAATTAAAATGAGAAGGGTAAGAAGAAACGACAACCACATTTCAGATGCACCTACAAATATTTTTTTTGAACGGCGGATATTATTAAGCAAAAACTAGCAAGAAGCTAGAAGTTACAAAGAAATAACATGCGGGCTTTTAAGCGAATCTATCCAAATAAAAGATTTTTTAAATCTATGCCTACACCAAACGAACGCTCGAGAGACAATTTCTTTGAAAATAATCGCCTTCGAAGGACAAAACGATCCAAAAATGCTCTTATTGCGACAATTCCAAATGTACCACCATATTACATAACAAATGCCTTCAAACAACTCTTTATGATTCGATTGAAGACGGATATTCAACAACCATTCTAACCATTCATCATAAGATGAAACCATAACGTCATCCAACTCCCACCAAGACAAAATCTTGCGGAAAATCTCTCTAGAAGTAGTACAAGCAAAGAAAATATGGCTAGACGATTCCACGCACATATCACATAAAGGACATAAAATCGATTGTATATCTATACCTCTTTTAGAGATGTTTAAACGAGTAGGTAAGATATCCAACTTAACTTTCCAAGCATGATTGTTGACTTTGATATGTACTGCTTTAATCCAACGAGTTTTGGAAGATACCATAGGTAATGATTTTGAGTCAAGAAGTTCTCTTACCGAGGCAACACTAAGCTCACCGCTACCTTCTAAATACCATCTCCATCTATCCTTTAAGTCGACGAGATTAACACCTTCCAAAGCCTTAATGAGATGCGACAGTTGGAGATCTTCTGTTCCAGGCCTTGGAACTCTACGAAATGAGTGAGTAATATCATCAAGGGAAAGCTTCCAAGCCACGTAACTATCTTTATGATTCTCCAAGGCATACAACCTAGGAAAAGCGTTCTTGAAGGGAATGTCGCCCCTCCATATATCCTCCCAAAACCAAATGTCAGCCCATTACCAATCTTACTATGCATGAAACTTATTAAATCAGTCCCTTTCCTTTGAATATGTAGAAACTCCTTGACAATATCCAACCATAGAGATGGATGGTGATTTCGAATATTTTTACCAATCTTTCTGTCTTCTCCATGAATCCCTTTAATGATTTTAGTCTACAAAGAAGATTGTTGTGAGTAGAAACGCCAAATCCATTTGAAGAGAAGAGCTCTATTAAGAGCGTAATAACTCGAAAATCCAAGACCTCCCATTTCTTTAGATGCCAAAACTTTATTCCATTTAACCCATATTGGCTTCTTTCCATTATGCTCGATTGATAAGGATTTAAAACGTACACTTTTAAGGGGTCATTTAAGCCCTTAATCGCCCAATTTTATATCCGTTACTGCTTAATTTCGTTCCTTTTCACTTTTTTGGTCTCTTGGAAGCAGAATACTGGAATGATGCATTTTTGGACGAAAAGGAGTGAATATATGAAGAAAATGTTGTATGCCTTCTTGGAAGCAGAATGCTGGAATGATGCATGTTGGAATAACACCTGACAGCGTCCCAAACAGAAGGCGACATCGTCCCTATTTTGTGACGACTCAGGAGCAAAATTGCTATTTTACACCTAACGGCGTCAGGCTTTGAAGAGTAAGGGCATCAAGAAGACTTTTCTTCTCAGACGGCCTAGATCCAGATTCAGACGACGTCATTGCTGAATACTGACGGCGTCACAACCACAACGTGACGCCATCCCAATGATGACTTGGCCAAGACGAAAACCTAATGGCGGCGATCTGACGGCGTCCCAACTATAAGGTGACGCCGTCGCATATGTAAAATTATATATAGAAATCGAATTTTCAGACTTTAAGAGAGGTAGACTTGTGGAGTAAAAACCTAAAACAATTTTGGTCCGGTTTGGACAGTATTTTAGGGTTCTCATACCCTATTTTGCATCAAGATAAGTAATTTACTTCATTTATTTCATTATGTCTTCAATTGTATGTGTGTACGCTTGCATGTTTAACATGTCCAGCTAAATTTCTTGTGTGTTTCACTAGAACAAAAAGTGGATTTGGCTACACCGAATATGTGTGACGATATACATATAGTCACACATGATTTTTCGAGCGTGTGTGACTGAAGGTCGCGCGACCATAGGTACCCTACGGTCACATGTTTGACTTTTTTTTAGTCTTTATTACAAAACAGTAAACAAAACCTTAACATGTGTGACTAATTAGGTACAAATTTTGTTGGATTAATCTGTATTAGTGACCATAAACACTATATAGTCACACAAAGCATTTTTGTTTTGCATATTTAGTCACATACAATTAAGCATAAAGTGGCCAAAAGTGTTAATAAGTGTGACCATATGGTGTTTAAAGTGAATAAATGTATATTTTGTGTGACTATTGTTCATCCAATGGCCACTTCAATTTTATGTTTGTGTGGCCTTTTCTAACATTTAGTCACACAAAGCATGTTTGTTTGGGTATATAGTCACATACAATTAATCATAAAGTGGCTAAAAATGTTAATAAGTGTGACCATATTGGTGTTTAAAGTGAAGAAATGTGTATTTTGTGTGACTATTGATCATCCAATGGCCACATGAATTTTATTTTTGTGTGGCCTTTCCTAACATTTAGTCACACAAAGCATGTTTCTTTTGGGTATTTAGTCACATACAATTAAGCATAAAGTGGCCAAAAGTGTTAATAAGTGTGACCATATGGTGTTTAAAGTGAAGAAATGTGTGTTTTGTGTGACTATGGATCATACAATGGCCAAATGAATTTTATGTTTGTGTGGCTTTTTCTAACATTTAGTCACACAAATCATGTTTCTTTTAGGTATTTAGTCACATACAATTAAGCATAAAGTGGCTAAAAGTGTTAATAAGTGTGACCATATGGTGTTTAAAGTGAAGAAATGTGTGTTTTGTGTGACTATTGATCAGCATATGGCCACTTGAATTTTATGTTTGTGTGGCCTTTTGTAACATTTAGTCACAAACCATGTTTCTTTTGGGTATGTAGTCACATACAATTAAGCATAAAGTGGCCAAAAGTGTTAATAAGTGTGACCATATGGTGTTTAAAGTGAAGAAATGTGTCTTTTGTGTGACTATTGATCATCCAATGGCCACTTGAATTTTATGTTTGTGTGGCATTTTCTAGCATTTAGTCACACAAAGCATGTTTTTTTTGGGTATTTAGTCACATACAATTAATCATAAAGTGGCAAAAGTGTTAATAAGTGTGACCATATGGTGTTTAAAGTGAAGAAATGTGTCTTTTGTGTGATTATTGATCAACCAAAGGCCACTTGAATTTTACGTTTGTGTGGCCTTTTCTAACAATTAGTCACACAAAGCATGTTTCTTTTGGGTATTTTGTCACATACAATTAAGCATAAAGTGGCCAAAAGTGTTAATAAGTGTGACCATATGGTGTTTAAAGTGAAGAAATGTGTCTTTTGTGTGACTATTGATCATCCAATGGCCACATGAATTTTATGTTTGTGTGGCCTTTTGTAACATTTAGTCACACAAAGCATGTTTCTTTTGGGTATTTAGTCGCATACAATTAAGCATATAGTGGCCAAAAGTGTTAATAAGTGTGACCATATGGTGTTTAAAGTGAAGAAATGTGTGTTTTGTGTGACTATTGATCATCCAATGGCCACATGAATTTTATGTTTGTGTGGCCTTTTGTAACATTTAGTCACACAAAACATGTTTCTTTTGGGTATTTAGTCACATACAATTAAGCATATAGTGGCCAAAAGTGTTAATAAGTGTGACCATATGGTGTTTAAAGTGAAGAAATGTGTGTTTTGTGTGACTATTGATCATCCAATGGCCACATGAATTTTATGTTTGTGTGGCCTTTTGTAACATTTAGTCGCACAAAGCATGTTTCTTTTGGGTATTTAGTCACATACAATTAAGCATATAGTGGCAAAAAGTGTTAATAAGTGTGACCATATGGTGTTTAAAGTGAAGAAATATGTGTTTTGTGTGACTATTGATCATCCAATGGCCACATGAATTTTATGTTTGTGTGGCCTTTTCTAACATTTAGTCACACAACGAATTAAGCAAACAGTGACCAAAAGTGTTAAAAATTGTAATCATATGCATCTTTTACTCACATATAAGAAATTGATATATATCAAAACAAATTCATATATATATATATATATATATATATATATATATATATATATATATATATATATATATATATCAAAACATATTCAAATACAATAAAATTGGAATGTATATACAATTATAATGTCGTACATAATAAAATTCTCAATAATTTAACGACTTCTGACTCTTGGTCTTCTTAGCTTCCTTTTGCATGGCATCACTAGTGACGTAGCGCTTCGTTCGTAATTTAGGTGCAGTTTTGTTCTCACGAATAATTTTTATGGTACTTGGTGGTGTTACCTGTAGGAAACAAAAGCCGGGTGTATCAAACACTGAATGATATATGTAGGTTTATAAACACATATGTATGTACCTTTTCATCGAAAACCACTTGACCCTTTGGCCATGCATAAAAACCACCTACTGCATCCTTAACTGTTTTGAAACCGTTACTTCCTACATCCGGTATGCATGCTGCATCCACTAAAGTTTTATCAATAGACACTCTGTAGCAATCCTTTGGGAGTGGTTTGTTATGAAGCATTTGTTTTCCATCAGTTTTGTACACGGTACCCTCCGCAATAAAACTTGATTTCTTTAAGTGCCACAGTCTGCACTTAATTCCCTAAAAAGATAATTTGTTGCATGCATATATGTATCAGAAATTAATTAAATTAAAGAATATATAAAAATGTTTAAATACATACTTGTGGTAGTACTATTAATGGAGACTCATGTTCTTGTGATTCGGAAAGTTGACGTGAAGAATCCTTTCGTTTTAATATAGTCGGTTTCTTAGATGCGACAGATTTAACAGTTTCCTATATATATAAAACACGGTAAATAAGACATGTATGTAGAATTCAAAAATCCCAGGGGGATGATTTATTACTTACACTTATTTCCATTTCCTTTTCTAAAGTTGGAAGTCCATTAGACTTCTGAATGGTCACAGCTTTGTCACATCCAGCAACATGTGTTCCGGCATCCTCATCAGCACTGTTATTTATAAGATTAATGTTAACCGGAGACAACTGAAATATAAATTGTTTAAGAAGATTGCAGCAGTATTTAAAAGGGTAAAAAAGGATGGAATGTTACTTTATTATGTCAAGAAACAAGTTTAATTTAAGGCTGAATGGATTCTATTGTTATATGGAGGAGTCTTTGGATCATGGATTCTATTGGTAATATAATTTCACTTTTGTTACCCAAAAAAAATCAAGATAAAATATGTCTTACATCCATTGGTGTCAATGGAGTTGACGTTAGCTGCAACTGCCCCCTTTGTGCAGCCAATTGATTCATCAAATCCTGGATTACCGCCTCTTTTTCTTGACTTTGGCGTCGCTCATTATCAAGTTCACTTTGAAGTAACACCACTCTTTCATCAGATGCTTGTATGATTCGAGGCAGATAAAAATACCTCTTGTTGGTTACTCCACCTCCCACTCCTCTCGCATATCCTCCCTTTTCCTTACCTAGTACAACTGTCATGGCATCAGTGCCATGATCAACCTTCAAGGTTCCTTGTTTGATCTTGTCCTCCGTCTCTTTCGGCACACACAATATGGGAAATAGGTTATTTAATTCTACCAGTATTAACTTATAAGTAACAATATTAACTTATAACTAAAAATATTAACTTATAACTAACAATTTTAACTAATACACTATCAGTACTAAATTATAACTAACAATAAACATAATAATAAAATTAGTCAAACTTACAATTTTTTGTCCAACTGTTCTGATATCATCATTGTGAAATTCTCCGTCTTTATTCACCCTTCCTTTCAACCACAGCGTACCACGAGGTGGTTCTTCATCTGGTTCAATTTCTTTATTCTCGATCTTATAAACATCAAATACATACACTTGTAAGATAAACCAATATAAACGAAAGTATGATGCTATTAAATGCAAATGTGTAAATGTTTAATGTTACCATTTTATCTATCACACGGGCGTATCCACCTCGTCCCATTGTATGCTGATAAACAGACTTGGAACGCGCCACTTTAGATGTAGCTGATTTCTCCTTGCAACACAAAATAAAAAAGGTGTTTAGATGTAGTAATGCTTATAGTATACAACTAATATATATGAAAACATCAAATGTGACAGATATTTGAAATTAAATAAAAATGAATAATTAACACCTTGTATTCCTTGGTGGTCGTGTAGTTTACAAAATTTACCCAATCTTCGGCTTTTATAACTGCACTATACTTCGCCGGGACTTCATTAAGTTTTGAAAGGGTATTTTGGTTGGGCAATATGTAGTTTTCGGTCAATTTCCTTCTAAAATTCCTTAGAAGTTGACCAAGACGATTCATTATCAGCTTTCTGACTGTCAAGTCAACATCAAAATATCGCTGCAAAGATTAACACAATGTTGTTAATTAGTTGCACATAATGTAAATGCAGAAATAAACTTATTAAGACCTTGTACCTACGACAGCCAAGCCATTACTAGTTAAAAAAAAAGTATATGTGTACCGTGATTTCATCCCACATTTTATCTCTTGCTTCTGAATCAACCTTCCTCCAGGATAGAATCCTGACGCGTATATGCTCACGAACCAAATCACCCAAAAAACTCGAAAACAATGCCCTGTTTTTTCCTGATAACCTATTCAGTGCATCGAAGGTTACACTGACCTTTATTCCGTCAGTTTTTTCATAATCCCTGCGAAACTTAGCTAACCTAGTTATTCCCATCTTAACAACATTCGAATTTGAATGGTTGTTTTCAGCATCCTCACCCTCATCTGAATACGCCTCTGATTCATATCCAAAAGGGTTATCATTTTCACGATCAGAATAAACCAAATCATCCTGACAATTGGTTTGAGTTGCCATGATTCGTCAGAAGTAATGTGTTAAAGAAAATTAATAAACTTAATTGGTAAATAATGGTGTAAAAATTGAAGTTCTGGTTGTTTTGCTTGAATCCTGATTTATTGGAGTAAAATTAGGGCTCATTATGGGCAGTTTTTCAATTAAGGAACCATAATTTCCTAAGTAATTTTAAAAATTTTGGCTGAAATTTGGCTCCAAATTTGATAATTTTAAAATGTGGCTCCAAATTGATAATATAGAATTTAGATATTTCATTTTTGAATGGAATTTTTGAAACCAACACACCCATGACAGAAATGGTTCTTACCCACAGTCCCAAACACCCATATAACTTCAAACCCGCTGTATCAAAGACACATATAACTGCAGCTACACTAAAATTTCACTACATGGCGCATACAAATGAACAAACAAAAGCAAAAAATGGAATTAAAGAAACTAATTAAGCAACTATAACTAATAAGCAGTCCCAGATAAACAAGTCATCACAAAAATAATCAAATCCAACCAAGGACTGCTGATACAACAAACAACCCTCATACCTTACTTTAAGCCTATAAATAAGCTATTTATAAGCACTTACATAAGCTCTAACATCCTCCAAGAGTAAAAAAATCAAGAAATCATGTAAATGCAATTAACTTAAAGCAAAAACAACAACAAAAACACCCTAAATCTAGTGGTTCAATCCAAAATAATTGTCATGCACAAACGGTCCACTTCTAAACTTCATAATCAGTCATAAAAATTGACAACAACCTAAGCAAAGCACTTATGAACCGCATATCCATGGCTCAACATTGAACACGACACATGGGATGCACTACTGTCATTGGATCAACCTCAAACCTACAATAATACATTCTACCAGATATGAACTTAAACACCACAACCAATTCCTAAATGCAAAACAACATTAAAAAAAGATGAAACAAACTAGCGAACGCATCCCATTCCATTCCATTGGATCAGCATACATATTTTAGAGTGTCATATGGATAAACCATCAAAAGATCCATACATGTTTCATTGTTAATATATCTACAAACCATAAGATTAAACCAAGACATTAGACATTATAAACAGATGACACTAGAGCAAAAGAAACCATCCCTTTACATAGCAAGCAACCCTTCAACCATTCATCGCCTGAATTTGTTCTTCCATGGTCTCGATATCCTCCTCAGCTTGAGTAATGAGATCATTCAACCCCTGCAGCTTAGTCCTCGCAGCCTCCATGTCATGCCTAAGATCCATCAAAGTGTCAAAATGGTCATCCCCATCTCCAAGAGCTACCATCTCAGCAATTAAAGCATTAAACTGCCCAATCTCATTCTTTGCTATGGTGGCCTCTTAGCGCATCCGGTTTATAAAGCCACGGAGACTAAAAATTTGCTGAGCCTTGAAGAAACTCATGTAACCATCAATAGATGTCTCCCAACTAAACTCAATTAGGTCATCAATAACACGCTTAGCCAATTGGTTTTGTGGTGATGATGCTGCCATTGATAAAGAAATTGGGTAAAATAGGATATTATTAAAAGATTGATAAGAAAGGTTGAAGAAGAGTTGTGGGGATAGTGTGATAGAGAAGATACTTGTAACTCCAGAAACCGAGAACTAGTCAGAGATACTGGTGGTAACTAAAATAGTCCTTTTCAAACTATAAAGACCTAATTTTTAAAAACGCAAAATAAGTCCTCCTTTTAAACTATCACTATAAATTAGGGGTGTTTATCCGTTCGGTTATCGGGTCGTTTGGTTTCGTTAAATCGGTTATTTTTTTATTCGGTTCAACACGAAAACCGAACCGAACCGAACCGAACTAGAATTAAACCGAAGCGAACCGAAAACCGAATATGAATTCACTTCGCTTCTTGGGTTGACCCGAAAAGTCTTAAAGACGGATAAAACGGAAAAAAAGGGACTAACGCAGACAAAAACGTGTAAGAACGTAAGAAAACGTATGGAACGTAAGAAAATGTACATTAATATGTAAAACAGATGAGAGCATATGAAAACGGACGAAAACGTCTAAAATAGATGAAAACGGCTAGAAACGGACGAAAACGGTCAAAAACTTATACAAACGGACTAAAACATGAAACAGACGCAATCGTGTGAAAATGTAGGAAAATGTGTAAAAGTGTAAGAAAGCGTATGAAAACGGGCAAAAAAGTGTTAAAACATATGAAAATGGCTAAAACGGATGAAAACGGACAACAAACGGACTATAGCGGACGAAAACGTATAAGAACGTAATAAAATGTACGTTAATATGTAAAACAGTTGAAAACGGACGAAAACATATGAAAAGAGATGAAAACGTGTAAAAACGTACAAAAACAGACAAAAACATGTACACAACTAAGAAAACATATGAACACGGACAAAAACGTATAGGACCGACTAAAACGGACGAAAACGCACAAGGGTTGTGTTACCGTGCCCAACGTATCTAACGTAACCCTAAACACAGTTTCACACAGTGTTTTGAGTAAGACATGCGAGTTAATGATTTTATGTCATCCTGAAATGTCAAAATTAACGTGCCCACCCTTAATAACTTTAATACAGTTCATATAACCTTCACACTATAACTATACACCTACCAAGCCGGTGCAACCCATGCAACCGATGATAATGGCTAGTTCACATGGTGGGTAGGGTATTACGTTATCACTGGTCACATTCATTAATGGGTATTTGACATCATATGGGTCAAAAGCATTGGGTTATAGTTGCTTAGAGTGTCATGTTACGACATGATTCAATCAATAGTATATATAATATTATATTATGAAAAACCCGACCAAATGGTCAATTTGCTGTCTACCCGAGAATGAAAATCCCAATTTGGTAAAAGAAAGTCAAAACACAAAATTTTCCCGAAATTTGAGATATTCCCAGATCGTTTTAAGTCCCAACGGAGTGTGAATGGAAATTCGCGTTCGCTTCATGATCGGGTGACAAAGAATAATGAAAGATATTTTGATTTTGTGAATAAATTTAAGAAACATAAACTAAAAACAAAAAGAGAGCAAGGTTAGATCAAGTGGTTAACACTCTTGCCTCTGGAGACAGAGGTCAAGGGTTCGATCCTTTCCCCTTGCAAGGCCGGAGGTCCTTTTCTATCTTTTGTAGAACCGGAAGCAGCCTCTCAAGGGTTCGATCCTCACCCCTTGCAAGGTTGGAGGTCCTTTTCTACCTTAGGTAGGGGTAAGGCTGTCTACGTCTCAACCTCCCCCATACACCGCGGAAGACGGTATTGGGACCCATAAACCGTAGAAGACGGTATTGGGAGTTACTTTACTTTTTTTTTAAACTAAAAACAACTAAATAAGCAAATAAATCAAGTAACAAAAGTCGAAATAACCTAAAATGAACTTAATCCTAAAAATACCAAATATTAGAAATTTAAGCATAAAAATTAAAATTATTTTTTAAAAGTCCTAAATACTTAAAAATAATTTTTATTTTTAAAATTGTATTTTTATGAATTTTATTTTATTTATTATGAATAAAAAACCTTTTTAAACTAATTAAATGAAAAAAAATCATTAAATCAAAAGAGAAAAAACCTTTTTAAACTAATATGAAAACTTTTCAAAAATTTAAGCAAATTTAAAATTCCCCCCACAAATTAAATTTATTCCCCCCAAAGTTTGCATTAAGGCCATTCCAAACTAATTGCAAAAATTAACTCCTCCTCCTCCTGTTACCGCCACACCTCCCTCTCATCTCACCACAAATCCCGTCACCACCACAACTCTCCCGTCATAGACCCACGAGTCCCGTCACCACTGGTAAGTATTGTTATGTTCCTTTTGTACACATCGTTCTAACACATAAAATATATAAGTAACCCTGTTAAGCCTATTAGCTAATTGAACATTTGTTTTGAGATATCCTCTTGTAAATTATGTCATTTTCTTGTTAAATTTAGATAGTTAATTGGTTAAAAAATTTAAGAAACCCTGTTAATCCTGTTACCACATGAACATGGAACCATAATTTAGATAGTTAATTTCTTATTTTTCCTTGACCCAAACACCCCTTTAGGAACTTTTTCATTAGACTTTATTCAATTCTTAGCATAATTCAATACCACATTCAATCTTTGAGCTATCCTCATTACTTGGAATGTCTTTTTTAACTTTTAAGATCATCAATTGCAGTTTGATGTTGTCTTCTATAATCTTCAATAACATGGACTGTCTTTTTAACATGCCTGCAGGGACTACATTTATAAACATTGCTGCTTGGATAAGTGGGACACATTTATAAACATGGACAAGTCTTGGATAGGAACTAATAGAACCAGCAAATATTATATTGATGGAGTAGCAGCGTTTATTGATTATGCAGTACACAACTTGCGGAAGATGGGGAACATCGACCCACGAGTTAATAAAAATGATCTTTCAATGCCATGTCCGTGTACAGATTGTTTAAACCACATAGAGCATAAAGTGGAGAAAGTGCAGTTCCATTTATTCAGCAATGGGTTTGATCTAAGCTACCTAAACTGGACTAAACATGGAGAGAAGGATGAGTCATCAATAAGTACCGAAAAACCTGTTAACGCTACAACAGAGTTTGTTGACGACACGGATTTTGCTTCATATATTCCAACAGATGCCCCAACAACAGTTGAAATGGTTAATGCTACAAAAGATAATTTTGATGAGGATGATCTTGTCAAGTTTCAACAATTATTATTTGACGCAGAGAAACCTCTTTACGCAGGATGTCCTGACTTCACAAAGTTGTCCGCAATAGTTAAACTACTCAACTTGAAGGGTAAGTACAGATGTTCTAATAAGTTCTTTACTGGATTACTAGGATTGTTAAAGAAGATGCTACCTGCTGGTAACGAAATGGTGGAAAAAACTTATCAAGCAAAAAAAATTTGAAATTGATGGGATCAGGATACAAAAAGATACATGTACGTATCAACAACTGCCTTCTTTACTGGAAGGATGACAAGGATTTGACTGCGTTTTGAACTTGTGGGATATCAAGATGGAAGGTGGATAATAAGACACATAAAGTGTACGAAAACATTGCAGCAAAGGTAATGTGGTACTTTCCAATTATAACAAGACTGCAACGACTATTTAAGCTAGAAAGTATTTCAAAAGATTTAAGATGGCACGCGACACGGAGGATAAGCGATGGTGTGTTACGTCACCCCGTAGATTCAAAGGCATGGCGTACCGTAGATGAAAAATTCCCCGAAATTGCTGAAGATCCAAGAAATCTACGGCTAGGAATATCGGCTGATGAGGTTGACGTCAACTCAGGAAATAGGCATCACAGTGTATGGCCAGTTTTAACTGTCATATACAACCTTCCTCCATGGTTGTGTATGAAAATAAAGTTTATCATGCTTTCAGTATTAATATCGGGATACCCTGGGAAATGATATCGATGTGTTTTTAGAACCGTTGGTTGATGATCTGCAAACCTTATTCGATACAGGGGTTGATACATATGATGCATCCACAAAAGATAAATTTAATCTACGTGCAGTTGTGTTATGGACAATAAATGATTACCCTGCACTTGGTACATTATGTGGCTGCCCGTACAGTGGATTCAAAGGTTGTGTAGTATGTGGGAAAGATACAAACTGTGGTAGACTTTCTGCCTCATCCAAGCAAAGGTATGTTGGTTGATCCGGCTCAAAACGGTATATCTTTTATTAGTCAACCACTTGTGAATGGTCAACCATAAAAGTCAAACAGCTCAGAGCAAAATGCAATTAAGTCCAGAGGAGTATAGTGTTTCCCCGGGTCGTTAAGTCCCAACGAGGTGTGAAAACTGAAATACAACGAATCTGTGATCGGGTGATATTGAACAAGAAAGGGGTATTGATTTTGAATAATTATACCTAAAGAAAAAGTTTGTAAATTACAGGGGCTTATATGCAAATTAAAGAAAATTAAAAAGCTAGATTATATTAAATCAATGCTATCACTATTTTTAAAATTTGATTTTCTTGATTTTTCTTTTATAAATTTAAATTAAAAACTAATTTTAACTTTTAAAACTAAATTAAAATACTAAAAATAATGAAAATAAAGAGGAAAATTGTGAAACTATTTTTCAAAAATCTAAAATAACTAAATAAACTTTTGAAAATTGGATTTGTATTTTTCTGATTATTTTTCTATTTTCTATGAATTAAAAACTATTTGAAACTAATTAAATGGCTAAAAATTACAAATTTAACTAAGAAAAATCTGGAAAAATTATTTATTTGCTTTTTATATTTATCTTAACCTATGAAAATTAAAAACTTATTTTTTTGAAGCTTTTCTGATTTATTTGCAATAAAAGCTAATTAAAAAGTCCTAAAAACTGTTTTAAATTAGGAAAAATAGCAAACAGTGATGGAAAAATCTAAAAAATTCAGGAAAAGTCTAAAATTATATTCTAAGTCTAAGAAAAATATAAAAACTATGGCTTATGTGTGAGAATAAGAGGCTGCAGTGCAAACTGAATGAGAATAAGCACTAAAAATAAGCAAATAAGCACTAAAGACCACCAAATGAAAGCAGAAGCTAGATTATGCTATAACTACCTGAAAACACCCTAAATTAACTATTCTAAACCTCTGAAAAGCAGGATGCAAGAATCTAGTGTGAATTGCACTTAAAAGCCAAAACAGGTTTTAGCTACTACTTTGTAGCTTGAAAATAAGCCACTCAAATAAGCTGAAACTCAAAACCAGATGTGGGATCCTAAACTAGACCTGGCAAGGGACTTATAAACCAAAAATCAGACCAAGGCAAGCTCTCATGAGCTTGTTGGTAGCTCTGCACAAACCTGTGCACACTCAGTATACACTGAGTGTGTGCACAGGGCACATAAGTGCTTATTCAACAGCTGATTTGAACCTTTAAAAAACTTGAAAAAAATTTGTAAAGATATGTTTCCTCTTTTTGACCAACTGAGCTAGAAAATGTCCAAGTTTCAAAGATTTTTATGTAGAAATGAGCTCATGAAGATCACACAAAGTTCTGTGAAAACTAGATTATGCAACTTTTTTTTACTTTTGACAGTTTTGAGATCTTTGACTTTTGTGAGTTTTAATCTGCTAAAACTGGATCATTGTGATGTTTTATGATGAGATGAAACTAAATAGAGCTAAATTATATAATTCCTAACCCAAATGCATAATATGATCTCCTATATCACTCTGATATGAACATGAGAGCAGGAAACTTAAAATTTTGACTTAGAGTGATTAGAGATGCAATCCTAAGACTGAAATGAACTAAATAAACCTGAATGGGACTATGCTGACTTATCATAACAATAAACTAAACCTCTAACTGTGATTAAGAGACAGATCCAAACACTCCTTAAGACACTAATTTGCAAATTTAACTCACCTTACTAATGAACTATCCTACTCTAATGCTTTGCACTGAATCAAGCTAACCTAATAACATCTTAATTAACAGATAAAAGCTAATCCTAACCACAGATTCAAACACAAGCAGATTATGCAAACTAAATTAGAAATAGAAATAAGATAAAAACTCACAAGTGATCCAGCTTATTTGCAACTTATACCATAACCAAACTACCACTATTCTAATCAAATCCAACCCCATCCAAGTTCTGCATCAACCAATATCATAACCAATTCCAATTGAAACTCCAGTATGACTTTTGTTGACCCAGTGATAAATTTGCTTGCACTTGAGTTATAAGCTTACCAAAAGCTATCAATAGCTTAAATAAGCTTATTTGAATTTAAAAATAAGCTACTAGAAGCTTGAATATAAGAGCATGAAACTAATTTTTTTAACAGTGAACATAAAAAACATGAAACTTATGTAAAACCTTGAATTAATACTTAAAAGCAAATTACAATGATTAACCAACTTAAGTTTAATACATAGAAACTGGAGATTACAATTTTTGACTTAAACTAAGACATTTATAATAAAAACGATTTGCATAAAATTATAAAAACTAACTACTGCCACTCTCTACCTTCTCCTCTCTTATTTATACATCAAAAGTCTTTTTCTCTCTCCTCTGAGCTTCTCCCACCTTTTATCTTGGCCCTTGGATCACTTGAGACAATATTAGCCATTGATGAGATTTTGGCGCCAATTTGATATTTGCAACTGGGGGGTTGAGTGCAAGGAGGGGGGGGGGGGCATTTAATGCTTCTTGGATGTTGTTGAGGTGGACGGGACATGGTGTGGAGTATGTGAGCTGGAGGTGAGGTTGGTTGAGTGTTGCAGAGGAGGTGGGTGAAGAAGGAGGACTTTGGCGGGAGTGGATAAGTCAAACGGGGTTTGACTGGGGTATATTAAAAGGCAAAGGGTCCAAGGTCCAAAAAGGGGGGGGGGTCAAGTGGTATATGGCAGGGGGTCACAGGTCATGGGAAGGGTTCGAGGGTTGGATTGTTTAATAACAAGGACCATTTTGTAATTTCTGATATTTGAGGGACCAAAACTGCCACATTTTCAAAGTTATGCCAAGAGACCAATTATGACAAGTTTCAATAGTACAAGGACCATAATAGACATTTTTAAATTTCCAAGGACAATTTTTGCCAAATTTGAAACTTGAAGGACCAAACTTGTAAATTCTCAAAACTTTTGAAATTTTTCACCAAAGGACTAATTATGACAACTTATGATTTCAAAAGGACCTTTGGTGACTTTTCTTTTAAAATAAGTGCTCAGGGACTATTTTTGACAACTTTTGAAACTTGGGGGACTAAAACTGCCAATTATGCAAACTTAGCTCATTTTTCATCTGATTTTAAACATTTTGCATCTGAAACATATAAAATGCAATTTTGAGATATTTTCAGTATTTTGATGCATTTCTGAGCGTTTTTTAAGGTTTTGCAGTTCAGATTTGACAAAAAATGATGAGTATTTACACACTCATCATTGGTCACAAACGATATCTACCATATGACCATCCGTTCAGAAGGCAAAGGAAGGCATTTAATGGACAACAAGAATTTCTCCCGGCTCCAAATCCAATGACCGGGGAACAAATATACAACGAGGTACAACATATTGAAAATAAGTGGGGAAAAGGAAAACGAACAAACAATAATGCATCAGAAAACCAAGAAGATACGAGAGGCAGAGGTGGGAAGATTCAAAAGCAGAAAAGAAACATAACAGAAGTAGAGGGTAGTTCAAGCCAAGTAAATGGACAAAACGGTGCGTATTGGAAGAAATTAAACATTTGGTATCGAAAACATAGGTATTGGAGGCATAATTCTATTCCACATTGTATTGATTTTATGCATGTAGAAAAGAATGTTGCTGAGAGTCTAGTCGGAACTTTGCTACATGTTCCAGGAAAGACGAAAGATGGACTGAATGCTCGATTGGATCTGGTTGAGTTAGGGGTAAAACAAGAGTTGTTTGCTATGCAAGAACAAGACAAAACAACACTACCTCCAGCAGGTTACACATTAACGAATGCTGAAAAAGATACTTTTTGTGAAACTTTACACAACATCAGGGTACCACAAGGCTATTGTTTAAATTTCTCTAGTTTGGTCAGCCTAAAGGATAGGAAGCTCATTGGCCTAAAATCGCATGACTATCACATGCTAATGCAAGAGTTTCTGCCCATTGCAATACGTTCAATCATGCACCCACCCACACGATATGCTATTATCAGGTTTTTCTTTTTCTTTAAATCAATATGTTGCAAAGAAATAATATTGCAAGAACTAGATAATATGCAAGCAGAACTGGTAGTGACACTGTGCCTACTCGAGAAGTTCTTTCCTTCATCATTCTTTGATATTATGATACATTTGACTGTGCATCTAACTAGGGAGGTAAAGTTATGCGGTCCGATATGCTTTCGGTGGATGTATCCATTCGAAAGATGTATGAAGGTTATTAAAGGATATGTGCGGAACAGAAATAGACCGGAAGGATGCATTGCTGAGGAGACTATTGCGGAAGAAACAATAGAGTTTTTTAGCGAATATCATAAATCCATAAAAATTGTTGGTATCCCACCTGATAAACATGAAACAGATGAAAATGAGGAAGGAAAGCCATTGTCGGCCGGGAAATCAAGTGAAGTTTCTGTGGAACTCTTTCAGAAAGCACATTTGTATGTAATAAATAATACATATGAAATTGTACCGTATATCGAGTAAGTCTTACTAACACATGTCTATTTCGTTACCGAAAATGATCTATCAAATATAATAATCAAACACATTGTTTCAGGCGACACAAGCAAGTTTTGAAAACAGAAAACCCGGGTAAACGAATAGCATTTTTGGAGAATGAGCACAACAAATCTTTTGCCAAGTGGTTACGCAAAGAAGTAATTAATCTTATGTTACTCAACATACCCTTTCTAAACCTTATTTCTCAGCTCATTCTGATCTAAAAATTGGTGTACTTATTCTTTTGAGCTAATATATACTTGTAATGAAATTCAGGTTGAGAGAGAGTTAGAAATCGACAAAGAAAGTGTATCAGAAACTGTAAGGTAGATATCCTTTGGACCACGCGCCACCGTAGTGAAATACGATGCATATCACATCAATGGGTATACTTTTCGTACGAAAGATCATGAAGGCAAAGTTTACCAGAACAGTGGGGTTAGTGTTGAGGCATTAGATATGCACATATCTAAAGAAGTTGCAACCTCAAGAAAAGCATATTATTTTGGGATTTTACAAGAGATATGGGAACTAGATTACCGTTACACGCAAATTCCTCTTTTCAAATGTGATTGGGTTAATCACAAAGCTGGTGGTGTGAAACGCGATACTAATCTTGGGTATACATTGGTTGACCTGAATAGTTTAGGCCACAAGGTTGATCCATTCATATTAGCCGCACAAGCACGACAAGTGTTTTATGTGAAAGACCAGGTAGATAAAAAATTGTCTATTGTGTTTAAGACACCTCCCAACAATTACAAAGATAAGTATGACGAAGCCGATGAGGAATTTAGTACCATCATTCACCAGCACAATGATAACATATTGCCACGTGTGGATCGACGTGACTTGGGTAATGAATCACGAACTGACTACTATTGAACCGACTGTGGAGGTGTTGTTATACGAAAATCCAAGTGAACCATGTTATGCTCAAGTTGTCACACTCTACCTTTATAATATTTCACTCTTTTAAAGCATAAAGACATTCGATTTTTTGTACATTTTAAGGATTTATGTTTATAATACAAGACTTAATATTAGTTAAATCTGTTAGGTATATTATTTTGTACTTGTTTAAGGATTTATATTGAAAAGAAAGAATTCTCACAGATTGGAGATGTATGGAAGTTGTGCTAGTTGATGTGCTATAGTACATAGTTAATTATGGTGATATCATTGTTAAGTCTGTTTGACCATTCTTTAGTCTGGTAGTGCAAAAATTAAAAAAACGATTTTACTGTTTAAATAGTACCGTTACCTAATTTTAGGTGGTCAGAAGTATTTATATGGATAATTTTTATTTTTAGAATTCAT
This sequence comes from Chrysanthemum seticuspe, assembly GCA_019973895.1. Lineage (NCBI taxonomy): Eukaryota > Viridiplantae > Streptophyta > Magnoliopsida > Asterales > Asteraceae > Chrysanthemum > Chrysanthemum seticuspe. Next base: position 157,386,779 of record BPTQ01000006.1, read on the forward strand.
ATTTATCCTTTAATTACTTAACCTAATCTTTAAATGTTTAAATCTTTTCTTTCGATTAAGTCTCCTTACCAGCACTAAACCCTAATTGCGCTGCACTACCAATACTTCAATTAACATAAAAGATGGCACAATTAAAGTTTGTAGACAAGCACAATCAAGTGGGATTTCTTAAAAAGCCTGCTAAAAGCACAGGCTTCGAGCATATAGTGGACTTTCTAAAGGGTAGTCATATCAGGTATGCCCTTAATCATAATTCAACTATCTATGATTCCCTAGTCAAATTGTTCTGGCAGACTGCTACTGCTAGAACTTTTGCTGATGGGACACTAGAGTTAAATGCAACTATAGATACTTTAGAGTATTCAATCACTGAGGAATCAGTCAGAAGCAAGCTTCAATTGGCTGATGCCCCAGGGATTTCAATGTTGCCAAATAATGACCTCTTTCAGGGATTGGAAAATATTGGATATCTAACTAATGGAACATTCACTTTTTGGAAGAGTCATTTTACGCCACAATGACGTTTCCTTGTGCATCATATTTTACATTGTATGAGCTCTAAAAGTGGTGGATGGGATCAATTTAGAAGCAATATTGCTTCTACATTGGTCTGTCTCTCCACTGGCAGACTCTTCAATTTTTCAAAAATGATTTTTGATGCCATCGTTGCTAATGCCAAGAATAAGAAAAAGTTTTTAATGTACCCAAGATTTTTACAAATGATCTTAAATGTTGAAACAGCAAGCAAACATCCTTACATTGCTATCCCTTTCACTAAAAGATATTTGGTAATATGAAAAGGGGTTTTGAAGGGGTACACAAGCCACTTTTGCCTGCTATGTTGCCTGTTGTTGCTACTGACCCTGCAGGTACATCTACATCTGTTCCATTTCCTACTGCTACATCAGAAGCTCAGGCTCAACCTACATCTGAACCAGAAAAACCAGAGTTTGAACAGAGGACGCCAACACCCCCACCACCTTCACCTTCAGTCCATGAGGAAGAACCACCAGTGATTCCTCAACCACAACCTCCAACACCCACTCCTACAGCAGAACCCAGTTCCTTATCTATGGAAGATCTACTTCAACTGGTTCCACAACTGATTTCAAGGGTTGATGAGTTGGAGAAAAAAATGAAGAAGACCAAGAAGTCACTGGGGACTACTCTCAAAAGAGTTAAGAAATTGGAGAGGAAATTCAAAAAGACGAGGATAGACATTACAGACTCAGAAGGTGAGGAATCCTCTGAGGAAACTCAAATTAGTCCTCAAGGATTGGAAGCATCTGAAATCTTGGTTAAGAATTTTAGTCAGAAGAAATCCTTTAAGAAGAGACTGGATAAAGAAGATGCAAGTTCTGGTGGAGTGGATAAGTCTGGTGACTTTACTAAAGATAAGTCTGGTGGTGTTGAAATTAAATCTGCTTTTGATGAAGATTTTAATACTCGCTTTGATGTTGAAGTTAATACTAGTACTGAACGTATTAATCCTGGTAGTGATCCAGGTAGTACTGGTGAGTAGTTTGTGCATAGGGAAGGCAAAGGAATAGTGCAAGAATCTTCTGAGCCAGTGAAGACCAAAAAGCAACTCACAAAAGAAGAAGCCAACTTAGCTGAGATTGCTAGGATTCAAGCAGAGGATGAGGCTACAGAAGCTAAACGTGCAGAACAAACATTGAATGATGAGCTGATTGCCAAAAACCTGCAGGAGGAACCAGAATTAACTGAAGACCAAATGAAAAGACAAGCTGAAATTCTGGAATCTGCCAAATTCTACATTGATGAATAATTGGATACTATAAAGGCCAGATTATTAGTAAACAGAGATATCCTTCCTGATATTGGCAGAGAAGACTATGCAATGAAAATAGTTGAGATGGTTAATGAGAAGAAGAGGCTTCTCAAAGAGCAGAGACAAAGAGAAAGGATGCACAGACCCTTGACCAAAATTGAGCAAAGGGATTATATGATCCACTACATCAAAAGTCAAGGGAATCCTACCTGGACGTTAGGCCATTTAAGGAAATTAAAGGCTGATGATCTAAAAGCAGAAGATTGCAGAGACTGCAAAGGTTGCTGAAGCTGAAAAACTTGGTGATAAGACAAAAATTGTAAAGAACGAGGAGGAAGCTGAGGTTAAGCAACCAGTGGTGAAGATGACAAGGAAGAAATCGACTGGAAAGAAAGGATTGAAAAAGGATAAGACTAAGGTTAAGAAGGAAGTGGAAGAGTACATGAAGGATAAGGTTGATGAACCGTCATCAGAAGAGTTTACCATGGGCTCCATTCCTACAGGTTCAGAACTTCCTGCTAAGATTGCAAAGGTTTACATCATAAAAAATGGGAACAAGGTAGTTTACCTGATAGTAAGGGAAAATCACACCGACACTATATATGTGAACTTTCCTGGTTTATTGAGTGATTTGTCCAGGGATGATTTGAAGACCATGTACCAGCGGATGATGGAGAAGCATGGTGACAAGAGACCTGAAGAGGAATATGAAAGAGTCCCTTGGGGTGACTTGAAGACCATGTTTGAGACACCAGATGCTGATGATGAAATGTGGAAGCTGGCCTGTCAAGAACAAGTGATCAGATGGAGATATTTCCACACTTGTCAGGTGCACTGTTTGGAATTAGAAACTGCAATTCTTTATATGCTTACAGAAGTGGAGTATCCACTTCCAAACAGTATTTGCAGGGCTATGCTTGAGAAGAAGCTGTTAGGTGAAAGAAAGGATGATGCATGCTATCAGCTTTTGAGGTTAATTGAATCAAAAGCTCAACATCAATAATACTGGTAGTATAACAGTTAAGTCTGGTAGTATTCGTAGTTAGTTCTATTTATGAAAAACAGAATAGTTTATTAAAATTTAGGGAAGGGATATGTACGCGTATAGATATCTTAGGAAGAGATATCTATATCCTTCTACACGTTTTGTATATTAGGTTTTTCTAAGTGTAGAAAGGAACCCTAAAGTATAGTGAAATGAACTTGTACTTAGACGAATAGAAATATTAATAAAAGAAGTTTATTAGTGGAATAGCATTTGTGTTCTTTTTGCTTGTTGTTAAGATTCTGCATTAACAATCAATTACTCGTTGTTAAAGAGTTCTTCATATATATAATTACTTTGGATTTATCCAAGTTTAGTAGATTGTGGTGTTGCACAAGTGTTAATGTGTGTGTTTGTGTGTACATATCAATGTGACTATAAAAGCCATCACCTACAAACCCACATTTGCATTAACAGCATAATAAAAGCAACAAACTAGACCATATGGTGTTTAAAGTGAAGAAATGTGTATTTCGTGTTACTATTGATCATCCAATGGCCACATGAATTTTATGTTTGTGTGGCCTTTTCTAATATTTAGTTACACAAAGCATGTTTGTTTTGGGTATTTAGTCACATACAATCAATCATAAAGTGGCCAAAAGTGTTAATAAGTGTGACCATATGGTGTTTAAAGTAAAGAAATGTGTATTTTGTGTGACTATTGATCATCCAATGGCCACATGAACATAATTTAGTCACACATTTGTGATATGTTGTGGCTATCGTAAAGGCATATAGTCACATGATCGTGCTAGAAGTAAATGTGACTATACAAATTATCTTTTGCCAAGCTACTTTAAAAACACATATTAAGTTACGTGACCATATGTACTGGATTTTGGCTACACTTAAATAATATGTGTGACAAAACGTTTAGTGTGACCATATATGGCATTTGGTCACAGTGTTAGTAGTAAATGTGACTATATAGATTAGCTTTTTGCAAGCTAACACAAACTAAACTTTAAACACACATATTAACTTACGTGAACATATGTACTGGATTTTGGCTACACTTAACGAATGTGTGACAAAACATTTAGTGTGACCATATATGGCATTTGGTCACAGTGTTCAAGTGTGTGACATATATTTGTCACTGTTTATATGTATATCGTGACTAATGCTTCAACCTTACTTTTCATTTGTCACTCGTTCCAATTTCAGATGTGGCTAAAGAGTTGGCAAAACATATCAGTCACCCTTAAATAATGTGTGACAAAACTTGACTCTATGATTTAGACACACAAAAAAATACTTCATGTGACTAACGCATCAAGGTTACTTGTATTTGTCACGCGTTCCAAATTCATATGTGGTTAAATGATCAGAAACAAAATCACCAGATACCTTTAGCCACACAATGTTCAATTGTGTAGCAATACAGTTCTAATGGTCACACAATCAAAATTTTCATGTGTGACTAATTAGTAAATGTTGTCAATTTTTGTACCTTCAGCCACACAAATATACGAATGTGTGACCGTTCTATTTCGACCATGTGTGACCAAATCCCTTTTTTGTACTAGTGTTTGCTTAGATCTATGAAACCTAGTTATTAATTATTGATTGGTTATCTCTTATCTTAATTGTAATTGGCTTAGGATTGCACTAGGCCATCGTTGTGTTTTTAATGCTTGAGTAATCTTTAAGATCCTTAGTTTATAACCACCTAGCGTAATTGTAGGCTAAATATCCAAAGATAACCTTAGTGTTAGTTTATGAATCCTAGAGATCTCGTAGGCAATAGCCTTAAGGTATACTTAAAGAGTTAGGGATAAAAGCATACCCTATGACCTTAGAAGACACAACGCGTTAAGAATAAGGACGTGACAATTCAACCACCAATAAAAGATAACTAGGGAGTAATAGTATGTAGGTAAACACATTTTTAATCATCATACGAGCACACATCAATAGACATAGACTACCCCTTAGTTTAGATAATTAGATAAGTAGTGTAATCGGTAGAAGTACCAAAACCCCCAAATCCAAACCCCGAGATTTTACCCTTAGCTTTCTAAAAAAATATAAAAAGATAAAAAATAATCTTCCTCAACCTCAAACCTTAGCATAGTACATCTCTCACTGGCATTCCTATTCCCCTAGAGAACGATATCAATACCCGAGGCTTACCCAATACTACACTACAACGATTAGGTTCACTGCCTAGGGTGTTGAAAAACTTGCTCGACAAAAAGGAAGTACCTTTGAACCCCAACGCGTTATACGTGCATCAAGTTTTTGGCGCCGCTGCCGAGGAATAGAATAGCTAGTTAGATTTCCATCTCGATTAGGTTCCCTTGCTTGATTCCTATCAAATAAGCTTTTTTCTCATTTTTAGCTTCCTCATAGTCTATCCCCCTTCTTCGTGACTTTATTAGTAACCCCATCACTTTTCATCATGGAAGGTGATAACCCGCCACCACTCATCGATCCACCAATCAATGACTCGCCAAGAGGCCGTACTCTTGATGAATAATCTAGGCTAAGCCACCAAGGATATAGGAACACTATTGAGCTCCCCAATCAAGCTCAAACTACGGCCTTACGATTCGACATAATCCGGTAGGTGCAAAACGGATGTGCATTCCATGGACTTCGTTCGGAAGATCCTAATCAGCATCTTAAGGATTTTCTTAAAATAGTCGATTCCATCGACCTTGATGCTACTAATAGGGAGACCACGCACTTGCGTCTCTTCCAATTCTCTCTACGGGACCAAGCTAGTAATTGGCTTGAGCGACTTCCCGCCGGATCCATCCCAAGTTGGGATGATCTCACTACTTGTTTCCTTGCCCAATTTTTCCCACCAGTAAGAACTACCAAACTTAGGAATGAAATTTTGATGTTCCAACAACGTCAAGGTGAATCTCTCTACGAGGCATGGACTCGATTCAAGGACTTGCTCCATAAAGTCCCTCATCACGGCATCGATCTTTGGCTTCAAGTCCAAATCTTTTACGATGATGTCAACTTCTCAATTAAGCAATCCATCGACCAAGCGGCCGTTGGCAAATTTAGTGATCTCACCGCGGAAGAATCGTGGGGTACAATAGAGGACCTTGCCCTCTATGACAACGAAAGTTGGAATGACCCCCGTGAGTTACCCAAAACTGTCAAGGCAATCTCCTTGCCTCCTATTGACTCACAAGGTTCCGATCGTAGGATGCTCGAACTTAAAGAACAAGTCAAATTCCTAATGAGCTCCTACAAAAATCCTAAGTCCTCACGTCAAGTAAACAAAGTCTCTTCCTTGTGTGAGCTATGTAGTGGTCCCCATGACACTCGTGCTAGCACGAGACTCCCCGAACAAGCTTTCGTTGACTACGCCTCCACGCGTACCGGCAGAGTGGCAGAGAAGTGGTACACTTTCAAGCCCGAACAAAACAACTTAGGAAACTCCTACAACCCCTCATGGAGAAATCACCCTAACCTTAAGTGGAGCTAAAAATCAAACCCACCCCAAAGTTCATCTAGTCCACCCAATAGATTCAACCCTCCAAATACTGGGAATTCCACTAGTCTTGAGGCAATTGTGTCTAGATTCATGTCATCTCAAGAAACTCGATTGACTAAGCTTGAAGCCGATTTCAAGCAACGACAAGGCGAGATGACAAACAAACTCGACGCCCTCTTAAAATCCTTCAATGACCAGGAAATTAGAGCACTACCAAGTGACACTATAAAGAACCCAAAAGTGAATCCAATTTCATCGACTTCATGTTCTTGCTCACCTTGCGAAAGTGCGCATCCATGCCCTTCACACCTGAAAGTTCATCCGGTTAACGCTATCAACACGGGTTCCAATCGATCCCTCATGAAGTACCAAGGACCCGAACCATTGGTCCAACCAACTCTTGAGAAACCTGTCAACCAAGAACCCAAACCTAATCTATAAGAGGAGTACAAGGACCTCCACCAAGAAAAACCGGTTCTTGAAGTCTTGGCTCATGCACCCTATTATAATGCTTTAAAAGAAAAATATGAGCAAGAACTAAAGCTAGGAGAACGTGGGTCCGCATTTGTGCAAAATAAGTTACCTAAGAAGTTAGATGATCCCGGGCTATTCATTCTTCCGTGTAGGCTTGGAAATTCCAAACCTTTCGACACTTTAGCCGACTTAGGATCAAGCATAAATCTTCTTCCGTTGTCCGTTGATAACATCAAATTATCCTGAATATTAAGTGTCAATTTTCCCCGATAATGCTTGTAATTTATATCATTTATACGGATTTACGCTTGTTTTCCATTATATTTCAATTTCAGATAAATTACGAGCATTGGAGCTAAAGAGACGAAGATTTGGAGAGTTTATTGAAGATTTATCATAGTATGCTCACTTTGAAGAAGTTACGGCATAACTCTTCTCCACATTACGCCGTAACTAAAGCGTGGCTCAAAAAACCAACTTAACAGAAGATTACGGCGTAACTCTATCCAAGATTACGACGTAACCATATTAGGTCAAATGAGGTTCCGCGCCGCTACTAATTTCGCCGTAACTCATGCAACAACTACGGTGTAACCAAGATTTATTGAAGATACGGCGTAACTCCTTCCAGAGGTTACGCCGTAACCAGCATTATTAGTGCAAAATATGAAGAATTGTATGTTACGACGTAACTCTTATAATTAGTTACGCCGTAACCAGATCTGGCCTATAAATACCCCACGATTCAAGCATTTCAAATCATCCCATTTCACACACAACAATCAGTGAACGTGAGAAGAAGTCGAAGTCAGATCTAGAGGAGCATACGGAGCTATCTCCAAGGGAGAAATCACTCCCCTACGATAAGCATTAGCTTTTATCTTTTCTTTACTTTCAATTCATGTATTTTGTAACATTAAACATTGAATTAATTGTTATAGTTGTTAGGTCACCATATTAGTAACACAAGCATCAATATAAGAAAGATAGATAAAGAGTTATCGGTTGAACACTTAACACACACACACGAATGTATAAGAAAGGTTACGCGTAGAGTGAAATGATAAAATGAACAACCAACCTTCTGAGGAAGGTTTACAAGATTATTTATAGGGCAAGGAGTTAGGCCAACACTACTAGCATCCTTCCCTTCTTATGGGCTTGGGCCAAGGCTTATGGGCCTTCTACATAAGCCTTAGCATAATACCAATCATAAAGGCCATAATTAAGTTAACTATTACATATTAATTACTAACACTTGAATTCTACTTTAGGAGTGATTCCTATTAGGAATTAGAAATTCCAGGTATTAAAGAGTCGGTCACCTCAAGTATATGTAATCGTTAGAAAGCTCGTAGCCGTAGTTATTTTAAGCTAAGTAGTATTTAGTCTAGTAACACCGTGGAGGACGGACGGGTCTTTACCCACTGTATGCCTGATCCACAGCCCGTTGTGTGGCGTTTCATTGTAAGACTATAAATACTCTCTACCTTCCAAGGTAGAGAGTTGGAGCTCATAATAAGATTTTTCTTTCTCTCACTAAAGTTCCCAAACCTCTAACTTTCTCTCTCTAAAACTTCTTGTACGCCTACTTTGTGTCATGGTTTGATGTGTATGTGAAATCCAATATCTTACAATTGGTATCAAGAGCCATGGTTATATCATCTCTTACATATCTTTGGATTTCTAGTGGTTTTTAGGTGGTTTTTGAGTTTGAAAAAGTTTAGTGGTTTTTGCATCATTTGGGTGATTTCTAGTGTTAAAGTTTGGATTTTGATAGTACTTTTGTGTTTAGAATCATCACAAGTGTTTAGGTTTTGATTTGGTAAGCTTGAATCAGCGTGGTTGGGTTGTTTTTGGATTGAAAAGTGGTGTTTTTGAGATTTTCTTGCTAGCGACTTGAGCCACGGATTGTTATTCTTGGTAGCGACTTGCTTTGTAAGTTGGTAGCGAGTTGCAGTTTAAGTGGTAGCGACTTGGTCCTAGCGACTTGTCTTTTGAGACAAGCCGACAAATAGTACAAGTTAGTGGATTCTCCACTACGGCTAGCGACTTAGTGAGGTTAGCGACTTGCTTCAGAAAGTATTAGCGAGTTGCAGTGCAAATTGTTAGCGACTTAGTATTCTTAGCGACTTGGACCTTAGCGAGTTGCTGTTTAGCGACTTGACTGTGTAGCGACTTGGTGCTTAGCGATTTGGTGATTTAGCGAGTTGCTCTTTAGCGACTTGACTGTGTAGCGACTTGGTGCTTAGCGATTTGGTGATTTAGCGAGTTGCTACTTAGCGACTTGGTACTTAGCGACTTGGTTCAAGGGTTATAGCGACTTGGTTGATTTTTACGAAGAAGAGGTTTGACCAAAGTTGACTTTTTACGTCAAAACTTCAAACGGCCATAACTTTTGATCCGTAACTCCATTTTCAGCGAAATACCTGTCAAAACGACCGGAACAGCCTGAATATTGTGAGGTTTCACTACGATGTTGTGAAACGAATTTTTCGAGGCCCAAATCCTCTCCGAAAGGAAGTTATTGAGCTTTTAAGTTTTTAGACCTAAATTTATCCATAAAATCGTGCAACAACCAACCCAAATCACAACCAAACAACATCTCTGCTTATCCCACAAACAATCATAAGACCTAACACACAATTGTCTATCGTTGTGTCGATCCATCAGTCATCTTAACACATTCCATTGGTCATTGCTTAACGGTTTGGTCTTGATTTTAGTAAAATCCCGCGAAAGATTCTATTTCTCGGTTTAAATCATTGACCTGTAAAATCCCGTGCATTCTACCACATCATGTCTTACTCTACTGACCCAGTGATTTCAGAAGTGCTTAAATTGTATGATGTTGTGGACAACAATGATAATGAATGCTACACTGAACGATTAAAGATGCTTGAATTAATCAATGAGGATGTGAGATCTTCGTGTTCAGAGTCTGAAGAAAGAGAATTGCACCTGTTTAGACTACAGAATGCCATGCAAAAGGAAAGTAGCATTGAACCTTATCATCTACTTCACTCACACCTCATGTTACTCACACCGATAAGAATGGAACGAACATGCATTGCCATTTTCCGTCAAGACTTATCCACATTAACTGGAACGTTACTATTGAACTTAGAACAATTAGAACAACAACTTGATAAAGAAAAGGTTCAAAAGGGTAGTTCCAGTGCTGCACTTCAAGTGATCCACAACCAATTTCAGTCATTCATAAGTAGGGAATTCACATCAGATTATGATCAAGACATGACTGAAGTGTCTTTCAAGAAACACACTAGAATGGAAATTAGTGTGTTCATAGAGACACTTATCCATCTCATGGATAATCTGGAGAAGTATATTGAGGAAGTTACTCAGACAGATGAAAAAGTGGATGAGTGTCTGGTGCAGTTGAGAGATTGTTGTGATAAGTTGGGTAATGTATCTGTTGAAGAATCGGGTGTTGCTGAATGCAGAATGTCTGAGACAACAAATAATGATGAGTCGGGTAAAACACCAGATGATGGATCAGTTGGCACTGAATACAGAGGCTCAGAGATTGATAAGCTTGACACATCCAGCGGTCCAGTGACTCTTGTTACACATGATGTGGATGCAGATATCAGACCAGAAATTGAGCAGGTGTCATGTAATGAGGTACCCTTTACTGTTCAACATAGTGCATCTGTTAAAGTACTTAAACAAACTGATCATGATGCTGAACATGACTTTCATAAATGTTCTGTTACTGAGGCTGAGTCTGAGATTAAGTGTTTCAAAACAAAAGATATGGTTGATAAGAAGGCTTTTGATGAACTTTCAAACAAATTCTCAAATCTTGAAAAACATTGCATTTCACTTGAAATCGCGATTCAGAGTAAAGAAGAAAGTTTTCAACTTAACAAACCATGTAAAAAACCGGAACTTCCTGAATTCCGTGAACTTTTTGAAATTAACACTTTGAAAGCTCAGCTTCAAGACAAAGAGTCAACCATTTACAATCTGAAGAAACATATTTCTGTCTTGAATGAGAAAAGTAATTTAGTCATGAATACACAAGACATTGATGCTATTATAACAAGAAATAATAAACTGTCAATTTATGTGGCTAAATTACTAAAGGAAAATGAGTCTTTGAGAAAGCATCACATAGAACTAAGTGACTCTGTCAAAGAAGCTAGAACTAAGTCAATGGAAAAAAACAAACTCATTGATAGAAAAAATTGATGAACTCAAAGCTCAACTTCAGGATAAGAGTTTCGCTATTGTTGCCTTAAAGAATGAGCTTAGGAAAATTGTAGGGAAAAGTGTGAGCACTAAGTTTACAAAACCATCAACCTTGGGGAAACCAGTTTCTCAACCCATTAGAAACTGGTCTGTTGTTAGGCAGCCTACTGCGTTTATATCCGAAAGAATAAAATTTTCAAAAACACGGTTTGCCTCCCAAGTTGATGAGAAACAAGTTTTGTCAAAACCAGTCACTTCACCTGTGTTACCTAAGAGTCATGCTTCTAGTTCCTCTAAACCTCAACATGCAGCTACTTTTACTCCCAGCACCTCTAGGATTAGTTCGAAAACAGTGTCAAAACCAAGCATTAAAACCCAGAATTCATATGATATGAATGACTTGTGGAAGAACTATTATCTAGAAGAAGCTAGGAAAAAGGCACAGATTCGAAAAGACGGAATTTTAGGTGCAAAACCTAGGGTGAGGAATTCTACGAGATTTCAAGGCACTGCTAGTAGTTGTAAACCACTACCTAGGAACACTCAAAAGACTAGGGATTGGCGTGCATCTAATAGTAGTTTTGTGCATAAGAATGCTAAGCATGTAGAAAACAAAACTAGAAATTCTGAGTCTTTTCCACATAAGAAACATATTCCTAATTCACATGCCAAGGTACAATCCACTAAGACTACCTACATGGCTAAGGTTCAACAGGTTATGATGCAAAACAAAACTAAAACTTCGTCTAGATGGATCCAAACTACTAAATCTTTGGAGTCTAGGAATAACGATAAGTCTTCCACTGTGCATAAGAATGTCACCAATCCTAGACCTAGCCATAAGTGGATTCCGTCTGGTAAAATGTTTAAGGATGTTGGTCTTAGGTGGATGCCTACCGGAAAGCTGTTTACCGATGACAAAATCAAGGTTTACTGTGAAACCCCAAAGGGTTTGGATACTAATGTCACTAACCAAAATATATGCAATCAAGTTTGTAATATTAGTGCAGGTAGTCCTTACTCAGTTGCAGATACTTCGATCCTTCACTACATGGACTGGCTTAAAGTATGGATTACAAATGGATTGATATCTCATAACTCACGGGTTCAAGTAACTCAATCTTGACATTCTTTCGACTATGACGTCTGTTCACATCAGTTCAGGCCTCGTACTTCATCATTATGGCATCTGCAGATAACACTTCAGGCCCCGTTCCTCAAAGAAAAGAAAAGTGTACGCTTCAGTGCGCTTTATCTTCAAAAGAAGAGAAATCTTCTTGTGTATGACCATTCTCATCGACATTCTTCATCAACGAGCTTCATGTTTTTCCATGCTCTTTCAACCTTCAAGTGGATCTACGTTCATTGGTGTATATTCTTATTCACTTGTTCAAGTCAAAAATGGCAACTTCGGATGCAATTTTTGAGGGGGAGAAGAGTGCATATATTACATGTTGATGGATGCTTGAATTATGGTCATATGACTCTCCTTCAACGCCTAATGCTTCACTTACTAAGGATATCTGGGATTCATTGTTTGGGATGTTTGAATATTTGGATGTCAAGATATGTTTGATGAGTACTTCCAATCTCCAGTTATTCCTCAAGGCATTGTTAATGACTATCATTGTTGTTGCACTCATGAACAATGATCCGCTCTTTGGTACTTCTTTGCCAAATCTTCATGGACTACTGTTCATGAATAATGATCCGCTCTTTGGTATCCCTTTGCCAAATCTTCACGGATTATTGTGCACTCTATAAATCAACCACATGAACATTAAGGAAAATGACTACCTCATCCGCTCAAAGATACTATTGGTGAGTCTTTCAGATCAGTCTCTACATGAATACTTTTAGGAAGAAGGCATTAATGTTGAGGTATCATTTGTTCCGGTTCAATCAGTGGATCAATATACATCCGATTGTATGTTTATTCACGTGTTGGGCATTAGACACAAGTTGATTACTTCGGAGTTAATCATTTATGATTTATTTGAGATTGAAGTTGACTTTCACAAAGGCGTGTTCTTATTTGATAACTTGCTCGGGCTTAAGAATTTGAGTTGAAGTCTTGTCTTATCTAGTTACCAGCAGTCGGGGTGGATGGTTGAAGACCTGGTTAACTATCACTTTAAGGAGTTACGTAGTTTTACTCAGTGACACACACAAATGTCGTTGTGGATAATCACAAGAGGTGTTAATGTCTCATACTTTGGTTGAGTATTGAGTACTTAGAGATTTTCTTGGAGCATAAATTCTAGACACCGTTCTTCCATCATTAAGTGCAAGCTTAAGATACAAATGTGGGGAATTCGACTTCAGTTTCAAGTTTGGTATATCAGGTTTTCTTCTTCAAGTGGTCACTTCAAATTGTCCACATATGGGTTAATAAAGATAGTCAGAGAGTGTTTCTGTATCAATTGATTCTCACAGGATTCATTTGGGCTATTTGAGTTCTTCTCACAAGATTTCAAGTTTATGGGTATATTATGTGGAAGGTCTTGGTCACAATCTGTTCTCTGTTGGTCAATTCTGTGATTCCGATCTAGAAGTGGCTTTTAGAAAACATACTTGCTTCGTTAGAGAACTTGATGGTGTAGAATTATTAAGAGGTACTCGAGGTTCTAACCTATACACCATCTCTATCGATGACATGATGAAGTCCTCTCCAATCTGCTTGCTATCAAAGGCTTCTAAAACAAAGTCTTGGTTATGGCATCGTCATCTCAATCACTTGAACTTCGGCACCATAAATAACCTTTCCAGAAAGGATCTTGTCAGAGGCTTACCCAGATTAAAATATTAAAAAGATAATCTTTGTTCAGCTTGCCAATTAGGTAAAAGCACGAAATATGCCCACAAACCAAAACCCACAAATTCTGTAATGGAAGTTCTTCATACCCTTCATATGGATCTGTGCGGACCAATGAGAGTGCAAACGATAAATGGGAAGAAATACATTCTAGTAGTTGTTGATGACTACTCTCGATTTACTTGGGTAAAGTTTTTGAGGACAAAGGATGAAACTCCAGATGTCATCATCAAACTAATCAAACAGCTTCAGGATCGACTCAACAATACAGTCAGAATTGTTTGAACAAACAATGGCACAGAGTTTGTCAACAAAGACTTAATTCAGTTTTATGAAAGTGTTGGAATCAGTCATCAAAGAAGTGTTCCACGAACTCCTCAACAGAACGGTGTAGTTGAAAGACGAAATCGAACTCTTGTAGAAGCCGCAAGAACAATGCTTATTTATTCGAAGGTTCCAATGTTTCTATGGGATGAAGCCATTGCCACTGCATGCTACATCCAAAATCGTTCCCTTATACACACCTCTCATGGAAAAACTCCATATGAACTTGTTCATAAACGAAAACCTGATCTCTCCTACCTTCGTGTGTTTGGAGCTTTGTGTTATCCAACAAATGACAGTCAAGATTTAGGTAAATTAAGAGCAAAGGCAGATATTGGAGTTTTTGTTGGTTATGCACCAAACAAGAAGGGTTACCGAATCTACAACAAGAGAACCCGTAATATCATAGAAACAATTCACGTTACGTTCGATGAGCTGACCGGTCAAATGGCTCCTGGACAATCCAGTTCAGGACCCGCTCTTCAAAACAGTCCCATTGGTTCATCCCCTGTACCAAATTCTTCTCCAGCAACTCCATATGTACCTCCATCTGAAGATGATTTAAAGAAATTGTTTGATCCTATGTTTGATGAACTTTATGAGCCAAGTACTAATGAGGTGTCGATTCCTACAACAGAGGCTGCTCATATCCCTGTGAACGAAGTCAATCCTTCAGTCTCAATATCATTAAGTCAAGAAGCGCCTGCTGCTGATCACTCAGTCTCATCAACAAATCATCAATCTTCGAATGTACATCATGGAACTGTTTCTGGCATCAATGATGAAGTTAATCCCTTTGCTACTCCTGAAGATGCTCCATTTGAAAACATATTTGCTCCTGAATCATCATCAGAACCATTTTCTTCAGGAGACATCGACTCTGCTACTTCAGTCCCTCAACAACTGCCACATGAACACCTCAGAAAATGGACTCACGATCATCCATTAGACAACATCATTGGAAATCCCTCTTGTTCAGTATCTACACAGAAACAACTTGCAACCGATGCCTTATGGTGCTTCTTCAACTCCGTACTCTCTAAGATCGAACCAAAAGATATTAAAACCGCCATGAATAAAGACAGCTGGTTCAATGTCATGCAAGAAGAAATTCATGAGTTTGATCGACTTGATGTATGGGAATTAGTACCTGCTCCAGATTGTGCTATGATCATTGCTCTAAAATGGATCTTCAAAGTGAAACTTGATGAGCATGGTGATGTGTTGAAGAACAAGGCTCGATTAGTTGCTAAAGTATACCGTCAAGAAGAGGGTATTGACTTTGAAGAATCTTTTGATCCTGTTGCTCGTATCGAGGCAATCAGAATCTTCTTGGCTAATGCTGCTAGTAAGACCATGGTAGTCTATCAGATGGATGTAAAGACGGCATTTCTGAACGGAGATCTTAAAGAAGTCGTCTACGTCATCCAACCTGAAGGCTTTGTGAATCCAGAGCATCCTACTCACGTTTATCGTTTGAAGAAGGCTCTTTACAGTTTAAAGCAAGCTCCAAGGGCATGGTATGATACTCTATCAAAGTTTCTTCTATCTACCAGATTCAGCAAAGGAGCAGTTGATCCAACATTGTTCACCAGGAAGTCAGGCAAACATTTAATTCACGTTCAAATTTATGTTGATGATATCATCTTTGCCTCGACTGACCCCAATGAGTGTGACCGTTTTTCAAATGAAATGGGTTATAAATTTCAAATGTCAATGATGGGACAAATGTCATTTTTCTTAGGATTACAAATCTCACAAAGTCCCGGAGGCATTTTCATAAATCAATCTAAATATGCAAATGAGATTTTAAAGAAATTTGGATTTGATTCAAGTGACCCTGTTGACACTCCCATGATTGAACGTACTAAACTAGATGAGGACCACTCAGGGATCATGGTAGACCAAACGAAATATCGTAGTATGATTGGATCCCTGATGTACCTCACAGCTAGTAGACCATACATCCTGTTCGCTGTTTGCATATGTGCTAGATACCAGGCTAAGCCTACTAAAAAGCACCTTGAAGCGGTTAAACGGGTCTTTCGGTATCTCCAAGGAACCATCAATATGGGAATTTGGTACCCGAAGGACACCGGTATGTCACTAACAGCCTATGCAGATGCTGATCATGCATGATGTCAAGATACTCGTCGAAGTACGTCTGGAGGTGCTCAGTTTTTGGGTGATAAGCTTGTGAGCTGGTCTTCAAAGAAGCAAATGAGTACTTCTATTTCCTCTACAGAGGCTGCATACATAGCCATGTCATCTTGTTGTGCTCAAATCCTATGGATGAGATCCCAATTATCTGACTATGGCTTTGAATTTAACAAAACCCCTCTGTACTGTGATAATAAAAGTGCTATTGCTCTTTCATGCAATAACGTTCAACACTCAAGAGCTAAGCATATCGACATTCGACATCATTTCATCAGGGAACAAGTGGAAAAAGGTGTGGTGGAACTATATTTTATGAGGACTGAATACCAGTTAGCAGACATCTTCACCAAAGCTCTTCCAAGAGAACGTTTTGAGTTTATTCTTCTACGACTTGGCTTGAAAAGCCTTCAACCAGAAACACTCAAACGTCTTCAGGAGGAAGACGAGGAGTAAAGGTCTATCTTCATCTATCTCTTGTAAATATTTATTCGAAAAACAAAATACAAAATTATAAAACTCTCAAAAATCAAATAGAAAATTATAAAACTTTCAAAATCCATAAAAATCTGAAAAATTCGAAAAATCTTCAAAAAATATTGTCAATTTGTCATGTTTTTCTCGGTTCGATAATATCTACGGTCTTTGTGCTGTTATTCAAAGAATGACACGGGACTTTAGATGTTGTTCGAATTCTTATATATATAAAAAAAATCAAAAAATCGAAAAAAAATTTGGGAGAAAGAGAAAAAATGGTTTATTGTCATCTCAGGCAGTAACCTGCTTTTTAAAGAAAGAACAGAGCCATAATTTATCATGTTTTCAAAATTCCATGCTCTGATTCTATAAACATTTATCTGCTGAAAACTAACTGCTTTGAAAAATAACTAGTACTCTATTTTTGATAATCATCTCGACTTATTTGTCAAAATATCTATCTCTCAATCAACAACCTTTGTCATTGATTGAGGGGGAGAATGATTTCAATTAAATTAAAAAGTTATTTGTCATTCAATTTTTTTCAAAAGATATTCATGCATGTTTAATCAATGGAGTTTAAAGTCTTAATATCCGATTCTTGTCAGCTAAAACGTTTTTCATAATCAAGTCACAATTCTCCTTAAAAAGCTTTCAAAATCAATTTAAATCTACAGAGATCACAAATCTCAAATGATTTGATAATTGTGATCGGGGGAGAATTTGTGATATAAATTCAATTTAAACTGATAATTCGGTAAATGGTTTTATAAGAATGTACAAGCTCTCCTTCCCACATGTGACAAACGATTTCAAATTTTCCATGCACATGTTGAGGGGGAGCATCTATCTTTAACCACAAATATTTAAAACGTGATCAACTTATCTCAATGTGCAGTCTTTTCCTAATATGTGCAAAACATTTTCAAATATCTATGCACATATTGAGGGGGAGCAAGCTTATGAAAACCTCATCCTCCCCTAACATGCTTTATCTACTTGTTTTGATCAGGGAAGTGATGTTGATATCTTTTAGAAAATGGTAATCAAAGAAGTTAATTCTTTCTCTTGCCTCCATGTGCAAAACGATTTCAAACATTTGATGCACTTGTTGAGGGGGAGCACTTGTTCTAAAAATATCAAAAACAATTAAGGTACAAAATGCTTTGATAATATCACAAGTATCTGGATTGATTTTCAAATGGTTTTCAATTGGTTCAAATGGCAGATGAACAATACCAGATAGACCGACCTAATTTACTTTATGTACGGTGATATAAGGATGATAAGGTTAGGTATTTGTTCCCATGATCCGCCAGAACCGGAGGGATCTACCCAGGGACTATCCACTAGTTAGTGTAGTGTTCTTAGGTATGATGATAAAAGGAGAAAAATGAGATATGGGAAGAGTGCGGACTGAGACTGAGCTAGTACTGGAATAAACCCAACAAGGTTCTAGCTATGAAGTCTCGGTAAGCACTGAAGGGGTTGAAGAATGAAAAAGAATTGAATGAGAAAAGGGTGAAAAGAAATAGCCCTCCATTTTTTCAACCATAGGGCAGAAACCGGGTACAATTCATATGCTACTGATGGTAACATTGGAATTGAAGACAAGACGTCATGGACCCAGTGACGCTCTGCACTACAACTTCCCAAACCACTCAAGTTCCTCTTATAAGGGCTTGTTTCATTCTCACGGGGAACCGACATTATCTATCGACTTTCTCTTAGAGATTGTTGATATTGAAGAAGGAGACCCTCTCCCTAGTCTACGGCACAGGAACCAAATATGCACATATTGAGTCTAGAGCCACGAGATCATCTATAAATCTCATTAGGACACTTTCAATGAAGACTCTCTGTTTCACACAATGTGGAAAGAGAGATTATATCTTGAGTCCTACGCATTATCCTTGTGGTATTGCCAGAACATCTGAGTGATATGCAAACATATTCACAATGAAGATGGAAAGCCTTCTGGAGCCAACATCAAACAAGCTCCTGGTGGGTGGCATGTGAGATCTAATCAATAGATCAACCATGTGACAACTGAACAGAAACAATGGGGAGATTCAATCTTTTGAATCAATCCTGGTTCAGGTTATGGATTGACGGATACCTTTGAAAAACCGGTCTTTGTGCTTAAAAACTCTTTTCTTTAGCAAATCGACCGTGTACGGATATTTCAAATCAAAAGGTGTTTTATGATTGATAATTGATGTTCATTAAAACCTTCGTTGTATTGCAAAAACAATTTCTATTGAGCAATACACGATTGTTTTTCAAATATCTTTTCATCAATCAGTGAATTTCTATTCGCTGGTTTACTCACTCCGTGTTGTCTTCTTTGAGACGTTCCGGTTTGAGAACAGCTAGAGCAGCTGCGAAACCCTGTCAAGGAAATTCTTCGGAATTATACCTGATGACATGCAGTACTTGTACTGATCAACGGGGAACCGTGGGCCGTGTACCTCAATTCAACGAAAGTGATCAAAGACACTTTCGTGCGATTTATTGCTAACTGTTGTATGCAGGTACGTCCTACGTTTGCAGCTGATCAGAATGAAGCGGTCAATCCATAGCCGCATGCTCACTTAACACATTCATCTCAAAAGAAATCATGATTAGTGAATCAATGACTCTGATATTTTCACTCCATGCTTCTGCTACGCTGCTGCCAATATCATGAATCAACGAAAGCTTCCGCTACTTTGATGAGAAGATATCATGATCCAGAATGTGAGCATGTCGGTCCGAAAGTCACAACATCATATAATACCAACACCACAATGGATGTTTTAGAGATTTTTGTTTGTTGATGATCTCAAAAGCTGGCATAAATTTATTATCACGTGGATCAGTAAAAGACCTCCACTTGGATAAACCAAACATGAAATGAGAGGAATCAATGACTACGTGCTTTGAAGCAAAGTACTACATCAAGAATGCAAGAACAATTGTTAATGTAATATCTGTTTGTATTCAATGTAATTTTAGTATATGTTTGAGGTGACCTCCCTTAGGGGGATATTGTTAGGAATTAGAAATTCCAGGTATTAAAGAGTCGGTCACCTCAAGTATATGTAATCGTTAGAAAGCTCGTAGCCGTAGTTATTTTAAGCTAAGTAGTATTTAGTCTAGTAACACCGTGGAGGACGGACGGGTCTTTACCCACTGTATGCCTGATCCACAGCCCGTTGTGTGGCGTTTCATTGTAAGACTATAAATACTCTCTACCTTCCAAGGTAGAGAGTTGGAGCTCATAATAAGATTTTTCTTTCTCTCACTAAAGTTCCCAAACCTCTAACTTTCTCTCTCTAAAACTTCTTGTACGCCTACTTTGTGTCATGGTTTGATGTGTATGTGAAATCCAATATCTTACAATTCCAACAATAGTTAATATGAGCGGCTAAGCACCTTTTTGTACTGGCCTAGTTATGATTCCTTAATTTTTTTGTTTGCGTTTACATTGCTTCCGTATAATTATTTCTAAGTGTATGCATGCATAGTTTATTGGTAGCTACCCTTGTTTCGGTAGTTTTGAATGGCGGTAGAGGCTAGTTACTTAGGAGATATGACCAACTGACCCTAAGTGAGTAGACTGAGAAAGAAAGGGTAAGATATGACCAACTGACGACCCTTTCTACTTATGCGATTTGACCAAATGATCACCTACCGTTTGGATGAACTTAAGAAGTAAGGGGTGAGTGTTTAAGATTCTAGTGCCCGGGCACTCACTATTATGAATCTAGCATGTAGCAGTAGTTAATGACTTGGCTTAGGAGACCAGGAACAACTGGACTTATGAGGGGACACCTGACTTCTCTTGTGGGACCCTTTGCTGATAGGTTAGGACGAACTGACCAAATGTTGTCCTAGCGACTTTGACCCCACCTGAAGTAATTGAAAGTAATTAGACGTAAACACTACTAATTAGAAGATTAACTAGGTTAGCACCTCTCTCCTCCATTGATCACAACCTTTGCCTTTATCTGCTTTAGTAGTTAATTAGTTAATTCTATATCAAAATCATATTAAAATCTATGAAACTTAGACTTAATTTTAATCCACTCACATAACTCTTGTGACGACCTCGATTTTACCGAATACTACACTACACACGACCGGGTACACTGCCCGTTAGTGCATTAGGGTAGACCATAGGTATAACGAGTAATTATAAATATTAAAACCTGGTCAGTAAAACCTGCATCATCCCTCCATAGAAACCTTAGCGTAGGTAAGATAGAACCAATGGAAACCATCTTAGGTCTAGCGGATGGTAGTATAGCGTATCCGGTAGGGATAATAAAAGACATGGTAGTACATGTAGGTGAATTGACTCTTTTGGCGGATTTCCATGTGCTAGACATGAACAAATACCCGACATGCCCATTGTCAATAGGAATAGGATTGTTAGCTACCGTTAGTGCCGTAATTGATTGTAAGATGTCTAAGATAGTGGTAGGAGAAGGGAGTGCTAGGTTAATTTATGATGTCAAAAAGCATGTCTACTACAAAGAGGAAGAAATTCCCTACGAGATCATGTTAGATAGAACACCATCTAGATATGGACCTTGGACTAATAAAGACTTCATAGGTAATCAACGACCTTTTTATCTAGAAGAGTCCTTTGTTAGTAACTCAACTTTCCATGAGCAAGAATTGGATAGGGACATGGAAGTGAACCCGTTCGAGGATGCCTTAGTGTTTAGGAAGATGACCAAGTTCCTGGGAACCTTGCCCGTTAACCTTAACATGAATAAGTGGAAATTTGAGAGTGAGAAGCCTAAGCATAATTGGAATTGGGATAGACCACCTAATGATGGAAATGGAGAATGGCACATTAGGATGACAATCTATGACCCTGATGGAGAAAAGTTTGAAAAGGCATACCGGACTAAGCGTACCACTAGGAACTTAAAGGATAAGTTTGATCCTATGACATTCTTGAGGATAAATTTACTTACATAGGTACGTAAGGGCACGGCTTTTAGTCTAGCTATAAGACTCATAAATAAAGAAAAGCGCATCGTGGGAGGCAACCCATGCTTAATTGTTTGCTTGTTTATGTGTCATATATATTTTCATTATTGTTTGTTCTCATGTTTAAATTTGTGAAAATGCTTTATTTTTTCTTTAACCTCGTCTTAATTACATATAAAGGTGTTTTACAAAAGGGATAAGTGTAGGGAGGATTACACACGTTTTTAAAAGAACGTGAACATGAGAACTACGATTTTTGAAAATGATATATATGTGTGCTTGTTAGAGTCAAATGCTTGTATCGAGTCATATGGATGTTTTGCAGGAATGTTTCCAGATTTTAAAGGTGTAATTTTTCCAGAAAAACGCAGCAGACCAGTTTCTTTCAGGATAACCTGACGGCGTCAGGATTGCAACCTGACGACGTTAGTAGGAGTAGAAACAGCTTATTACTTTCCCACGTTTTCTGTGCTACTTATAAATTTTTAGAAATTCTCAGGTCATAATTTTCCAGAAAATCTGCAAACATCCATTCCACAAACATTATATCCTAGTTTAGTAGAGTCATATATAATTTTACCGCCAATTTAACGCGAAGGTTTCGTCTACTTTCTTAAAGTGTGCAGGTTTTATTTTTCAAGAAGAACAAATATAAGACTGGATGGAGCTTATCACGCATACATTCTTCTTGGAAAGAATTTAACCACTACTTCGCACGGATCCTACCGAGCTAATCAGGGGAGTATTAGTTTCTTTCTCTTTTAATTACCTTCCGTTATCATAACTTTCATACTTTCGGGGAACATTGGGGACAATATTCAGTTTAAGTGTAGGGAGGGAGAATAAAACGGGAACTTTGAAACTATGCTTATCCTTGATAATTTGTCTTGTCCAATTTCATTTGTGTAATAAACCATGAGAGATATTTGTTAGGGCAATTTTAGCGCCAAATTTAAAAATTTTCATGACTTGTACGGTTGGGTCTTTAGTCTTAATAAAGCGTCTCATGAATAGGAGTTATACGACTAGCACAAAAACCCTTTACGACTCAAATTTCCCCCCAAAAATGTGAGGTTCGCCCCTAGATCGATAGAAATTAGAGCATTCACCTTTAATGCTTCGAGAGTGTACCGGTAGTATAATGGATTCTAGAACTTGTTTTGTGATGCATTCCGAGATCGCTAGTGAGACTACACTTGTGTAGTTAGGAATAACTAAATGATAAGAGGCATTAGGATAACCCTTGTTTGATAACCATATTATAATTACTTCTTCCACATCGGTTGAGTAATTCCCCCACACCCTTGCGATGTACTCATCTTTAGTACACGATACCCCTAGTTAACCCCTCAGAGCCTATCCTTTTCTCGGTTCTTGTGATGTTTCTGTTTTCCGGAATGTCAATGAAGAGCATTATTTACAATCCACCCCCAAATGTACACCCAAATCGCCTTAGCCTACCTTGTATGCACTCACCTTTAGTGCATTATTGTTATCATACTAAACCCTTAGTTCAATTATCTAGTTACTTGCATGGTTGCTAAGTCGATTCATAACTTCTGTATACAGTTTTGGGACAATTGGGACTCATGGGTAAAGTTAAATTTTATGGAGTGACGGGAAAGAACGTTAAATTCAAATTCCCTTTATTTACGTAATAATGTACTCCAAGTGTTTTGATCTTTTTAATTCGGGTCAAATTAGTGTTAGATTAATAAAAACTCAAGTGTAGGGATGTGCCTATAAATCCTTTATATTTTGATGTTATCGTAGAGGATGGTAGGGTAAAAGTGTATGCAAAAAAAAAAAAAAAAAGTGTTAAAAAAAAATATATTAAAAAAAAAACGGGCTTCCATCCTACATCTATCTTTATATTTATGTTTGTTTGTTTCAAAGTTATCTAGAGTTTAGAAATTCGAGTCTTGGCTTAGCAACGTCATTCTTCTCATGCTTGTAACATAAAGATTTTTGACTTGCCACCACTAAATCGCCTATCCAACCAAACCCTTTGTTTCCCTAACCGTAAGCCTAACGTTACAACCCTTTAAAAGACCTCTTAGATAGTTGTTCCTAGGTACTTACGCCTAAGCGGTGGAGGTTTGATATAGTCTCAAGCCTATGGTAATCTATGTACTATGACCGGTTAATAAGTGTTTATCTTCCATTTCCATTTGATATATTTCATATACACCCGAGAGATGAGAGAATCCAAACACCCCTTGTGAGGTGCTAGTATATAATTTCCGTGCTTGTTATGACTATTGTGGTGCTTTTACTTGTTGTGAATTATGTTAAACCAATGCTTTATGCCCCCTAACTTATAAATTGATTGGCCAAAAGCACATTTGCTTGAGGAAAAGCAAATACCAAGTGTAGGGATATTTGATAACGATTTAAAACGTACACTTTTAAAGGGCCATTTAAGCTCTTAATCGCCCAATTTTACATCCGTTACTGCTTAATTTCGTTCATTTTCATTTTTTAGGTCTCTTGGAAGTAAAATGCTGGAATGATGCATTTTTGGACAAAAAAGAGTGAATATATGAAGAAAATGGCTAAGTCAAGATCAAGACACTCAAGCTGCTGGAATAACACCTGACGGCGTCCCAAACAAAGGGCGACGCTGTCTTGTGACGACTCAGGAGCGATATTGCTATTTTACACCTGACGGCGTCAGGCTTTGAAGAGTAAGGGCGTCACGAAGACTTTTCTTCTCAGACGACCTAGATCCAGATTCAGATGATGTCACTGTTGAAGACTGGCGGCGTCACAACCACAACGTGACGCCGTCCCAATGATGACTTGGCCAAGACGAAACCCTAATGCCGACGATCTGACGGTGTCCCAACTATAAGGTGACGCCGTTGCATATGTAAAATTATATATAGAAATCGAATTTTCAGAATTTAAGAGAAGTAGACTGATGCAGGTTTTACTGACCATGTTTTAATATTTATAATGTCTTGTTATACCTATGTAATGCACTAACGGGCAGTGTACCCGGTCGCGTGTAGTGTAGTAATCGGTAAAACCGAGGTTGTCCCAAGAGCTATGTGTGTTGGATTAATACTAAGTCTAGGTGTCACAGATTTTAAGATGATTTATTTAATAAACTAATAAAGCAAATAAAAGCAATAAAAGGCAAAGGTTCAATCAATAGAGGAGAGTGGTGCTAACCTAGTTATTCCTCCTAGCTACTAATGTCTACGTCAAATTACTTCCAATTACTTCAGGTGGGGTCAATGTCGAGAGGACAACATTTGGTCAATTCGCCATAACCTATCAGCAAAGATGCCACCACTGGAGAAGTCAGGTGTCCCCTCATAAGTCAAGTTGTTCTTGGTCCCCTAAGCCGACTCATTAAGTACCGCTACTTGCTAGACTTATAATAGTGAGTGCCCGGGCGTTAGCAACTTAAAGACTCACCCCCTAATTCTTAAGTTTATCCAAACGGTAGGTGATCAGTTGGTCAAATCGCACAAGTAGAAAGGGTCGTCAGTTGGTCATATCTTACCCTTCCCATCTCAATCTACTCACTTAGGGTTAGTTGGTCATATCTCCTAAGAAACTAGCCTCTACCGCCATTCAAAACTACCGAAACAAGGGTAGCTACCAATAAACTATGCATGCATACACTTAGAAATAATTATGTGAAAGTAATATAAACGCAAACAAAACAATTAAGGAATCATAACTAGGCCAGCACCAAGAGGTGCTTAGCCGCTCATATTAACCATACAAATCAATTCAATATTCAATGTTACGAAATACATGAATCGAAAGTAAAGAAAAGATAAAATGCTAATGCTTATCGTAGGGGAGTGATTTCTCCCTTGGAGACAGCTCCATAAGCTCCTCTAGACCTGCCTTTGGCTTCTTCCCACGTTCTTTGGTTGTGGTGTGTAAAATGGGATGATTTGAAATGCTGGAAATCGTGGGGTATTTATAGGCCAGATCTGGGTTACGGCGTAACCAATAGAATAGTTACGCCGTAATCCTCAATTATATCATAATTTGCACTAGATCTGCTGGTTACGGCGTAACCTTAAAGTAGTTACGCCGTATATTCAATAATTCATGGTTACACCGTAGTTTAAGCAAGAGTTACGGCGTAGTTATCAGCGACGCCGATCCTCTTTTGACCTAATATAGTTACGTCCTAATCTTTTGGAAGAGTTACGCCGTAATCTTCTGATGAGTTGGCTTTCTGAGTCACGCTTTAGTTAGGGCGTAATGTGAGAGATGAGTTACGCCGTAACTTCTTCAAAGTGAGCATACTATGATAAATCTTTGATAATTCTCCAATTCCGCGTCTCTTTAGTCCCAATGCTCGTAATTTACCTGAAAGTGGAATAAAATGGAAAACAAGCGTAAATCCATATAAATGATATAAATTACAAGCATTATCGGGAGAAATTGACACTTAATATTCAGGATAATTTGATGTTATCATAGACTTGTGGAGTAAAAACCTAAAACGATTTTGGTCCGGTTTGGACATTATTTTAGGGTTCTCATACCCTATTTTACATTGATTTCATTATGTCTTCAATTGTATGTGTGTATGCTTGCATGTTTAACATGTCCGGCTAAATTTCTTGTGTGTTTTCTTAGATCTATGAAACCTAGTTATTAATTATTGATTGATTGTCTTTTATCTTAATTGTAATTGGCTTAGGATTGCACTATGCCATCGTTGTGTTTTTAATGCTTGAGTAATCTTTTCGATCCTTAGTTTATAACCACCTAGCGTAATTGTAGGCTAAATATCCAAAGATAACCTTAGTGTTAGTTTATGAATCCTAGAGATCTCGTAGGGAATAACATTAAGGTATACTTAAAGAGTTAGGGATAAAAGCATACCCTACGACCTTAGAAGACACAACGCGTTAAGAATAAGGACGTGACAATTCAACCACCAATAAAAGATAACTAGGGAGTAATAGTATCTAGGTAGACACATTTTTAATCATCATACGAGCACACATCAATAGACATAGACTACCCCTTAGTTTACATAATTAGATAAGTAGAGTAATCGGTAGAAGTACCAAAACCCCCAAATCCAAACCCCGAGATTTTACCCTTAGCTTTCTAAAAAAATATAAAAAGATAAAAACTAATCTTCCTCAACCTCAAACCTTAGCGTAGTACATCTCTCACTAGCATTCCTATTCCCCTAGAGAACGATATCAATGCCCAGCTTACCCAGTACTACACTACAACGATTAGGTTCACTGTCTAGGGTGTTGAAAAACTTGCTCGACGAAAAGGAAGTTCCTTTTACCCCGAACGCGTTATACGCGCATCATCGATACCATCAAAAAATGACATCTAATGGACTCCATTTTGCAAAGGATCTTCGAAGGAACCTTGAATAAGACATACGGTAGATAGGTAACGAACCAAGGACGGATTTTAGAAGTGTTAACCTTCCCCCGATAGATAAAGTCTTCAACTTCCATGTAGATAACCGAGATAAAATCTTATGAAGAACCTCTCCCCATGAATTAATCCGGGACATAGAACAACCAACTACGGATCCTAGATACGAAAAAGGAATTTGAAGAATGGTACAACTGATTTTCTTTGCAGCCCTCTCTACCTTTTCACCAGAAACTCTTATGCCCATAAGTTTACTTTTGAGTTTGTTAATGCGTAATACCGATGCATGATAAAAACAGTCCAACACACGAAGAATAGTGTCAACATTAGTGTCGCTCCAATGTCCCATAAAAATCACGTCATTCGCGTAAAAAAGATGGGAAACTTGAAGCAAAGATCCAATCTTAATACCTCTAAACAAGTCAGCTTCCACAACTCTTTGCATCGATATATGTAGACTCTCCATGATCAAAAGAAACAAGAACTGAGATAGAGGATCACCTTGTTTAAGGCCTCTATAGAATTGAAATTCCTTGGTAGGACTGCCGTTAACCAAAACCGAACCTTTAGAAGAAATTAAACAATTTTGAATCCAGCCACACCACTTATCGCCAAAACCAAATTGTTTTGAAACGTCGTCCAAGTAATCCCAATGTACCGAGTCATAAGCTTTTTCGAAATCCACTTTAAAAACCATAGTCTGATTCTTTTTCGTCTTGCACCATTGAAGTAGCTCGTTTAAAATAAATGCCCGTCTAAAATCTGTCGGTTTGCTACAAAAGCTGATTGGACATCAGAAATTAAATCTTCCAAAACGACCACCAAACAGTTAGCCAAAATCTTGGCAATAATCTTATATAAGCTTCCAATTAACGTGATTGGTCTGAAATCTTTCGTTGTTTTAGCATCTTGAGTCTTTGGGATTAGAGTGATAAACGAAGAATTACTACCTTTAGGAAATTTACCATGATTGAAGAAATAATACACCGCCTTTACCACGTCATTTTCCAAACACTCCCTATATCTACGATAAAAGCCAAAAGAAAAACCATCAGGACCAAGCGATTTATCAACCCCGCAATCCCACACCGCTTTCTTGATCTCCTCCCGAGTTACCTCTATCTCCAAATCCATTTTTTGCTCAAGGCTTAGCTTTTTTGGGAAGTCCAATTCGATGTGCAGACGGTAATCAGAAGGCTTATTAAACCGGTCAGCAAATTATGATAGAAACTCATCTTTCACTTGATAAGGAGAGTCAATCCATCTACCTTCCAACAATGCACCTACAAATATTGATGCATCTCCCTTTAAAAATCTCACTCTAATTTGAAATTTATGGCCAGAAATTCTTCTTATTTTTCTTATTTTAGTTTTTCTTCTCACTTGATCCTTTCCTTATGACCGAAACATAAATAACACGAAACACATGTGACATGAAAACAATAGACACTTTGCAAATATTTTTTCTTCAAACGTAAACAATGACACACAAAATCCATTTTAGAAAGGTCTCTTTAAGACACAAACAAACAAAATGAACAACAAGCACATAAAGCCAAAAATTAAACAAGTGCTTGGAGGAAAAAAAAGAAAAAGAAAAAACGAATTGCAAGTTGCAAAGCGCATGCATATATATGTTTAACACCGTGGGACATAATATTCACGTAGTACTCACCAATTATTTGTTAAAAGAGAAAATTCTTAAAATAAACTAAAAACTCATGCATGATCCATTACATGGTCATTTTCTTGAGTCTTTTTTTATCTTGGTTATACTCAACTATGTTGGAATCGCTCCTAACTCGTAAATGGAACGACATTGACGGGATTACAGTTTCTATCTTTGTTACCTTAAACACATGGGCTTGTTATGTCAATTACCCATTGTTGTATGTGTTTGGGTATATAAACCCCTCCATACTTCCATGGAGGGGTGAGTCTAATTAGTGTATCTTTCACCTTTCATTAATAAAACACCTAGTATTCTCCCTTCTCTCTCTAGCTTCTCTCTCTAACTTGAAGATGGCTTTCTTCCATCTTCCAAGACCTCCCGATTCACCATATCAACCAAATAAACGATCCTAACATTGGTATCAAGAGCAAGGTCCGTTTTGTATCATTGGTTGATTTTTGGTGATATTTTTCTTATCAAAATCGTGTCTTGTAAAATCTGTTTAACAAAGTTGTTAACTTTTAGTTATTTCTTGTGTTCATCAGATTTTTTGTTACAAGTTTATTGGTCAAAAAGTCTCATCCTTTCACAGTCATTAACCTTTTTTAAGACTGTTTTTGCATACCAATACTCGTGAATCTGTTTTGGGTCAAATGTTCATGTCCGTGGTTAAAGTGGGTCAAAAAGTGCATCCTTTATGCCAACTTTCTGGGTTACTATGAATCTGGACAGATTTTTGGTCAGAATACATCGCCGGAAAAAGTCAACACGGGTCAAAACCCTATTCTTACTCCTATGGATCTTCAGTTTGGATACGAGTAGCTTGGAAAGTTACTCGTAAGGAATTTTTACGCCTAACATGTCTTACGTGTAAGCTTACGCGTAAGGTTTAACCTTACGTGTAACTATGGTTTACGCGTAAGTACATGTTACGCATAAGCAAGAAGCTTACGCTTAAGATGTTATGCGTAAAAATGTTTACGCATAAGGTTTTCAACCTTACGCGTAAGAACATAAATAAAGATGAAGAAGTGATTTTTTGACCAAACCAAAATACCAAATAAACCAAACTTAGACCTCAGCCTCGTAACATCATCTGTCCAAGTAATATCAGATTCGTAAACCATATCCCTTCATCACTTCAATTTTTTCTATCCTACCCCAATATCTTAACAAACAACACTCGGACTGAAAATTTGTACAATTACTTGATCTCAGCTTTTGTTTATATTCTCTTAAAAATCGTTATCAAATCTTAAAGAGTTTTAAACAAATCTCATCATAGATCCTTGTGAAGTAGAACCACTCACTTTAATTTTCGAACTTATAAAGAAAAGACAGTAACAATTAAGTTTCCATCTTTCTTTGGTTCGATTAAATGACAATTACAACAAAACAAACTGCAAATTAAAACCTACCCGAGACCCCTTGTGAGATCTTGAAGCCAACGAGAGATTTGTTTACAGAAGTTTAAAGGTTGATCGGCTTGTGGTTTTTTTTTGATTAACGGAAAGTTTTTTTTTTTTTTTTTTTTTTTTTTTTTTTTTTTTTTTTTTTTTTTTTGATGATGATGTATTTGAGATTAGAGGAGATGAGTATTTTTTCCAGATCTATTTTTGGTTTGGAATGATGGGGGCGTACGTTTTGTCGGTATGAGATTTTTAGGTTTAGGGCAAATGTGATAAGTGGTACCGGGTATTAATATTTTGGCTGTTGAAGGTATATTATACCCGTTTATTACTGGATCGAATGGCGTGTCTGCTGGGCCAACGAAATTTATTTGTTTTTGGGCCGGGCTTGTGTGTCATTTGGTGTGACGAGATGGAGTAATAATTTGGGTCTACAATTTTATTTTTATTTTTGGCTTGTGTTAGATCAAAATGCATTGAGTTGAAAATTCATTACTATCAAATGTATGTTTCATACATTGAGTTCATTTTTGGTATAACATTTGGTAAACGAGTGGTATTTTGGTTACAAAATTTTTTTCACGGGGATACAATTTTGACAAGATCGGGAACCATTATCAAGTTCATTTTAAACAGTTAACAAAGGCTAGATTTGGGAATTTAACCGCAAGATGTGACTACGGCGTGAATTCACTATTATTTATTTGAGGTTGAAGTGGGATTTCACGGGTGCGTGTACTTAGTATCTGAAGATATCGGGGTTGGTTGGATGCATGATTCTTCGAGATCCTTGTTCGAGTTTTAACTGGTACGAATGACAAAGACTTAAGTTATCTAGTTGAACCTGATGTAAGGAGTTACGTTGTTGTGCTCACAACTTATAACTATCACTTTTAAGGAGTTACGTTGTTGTGCTCAAGTGTCACACTAAGGTGTGGATAATTTGAGAAACTTTAAGTTTACCTTTTTTCGATGGAGTTAAGAAAAAGGGTTCTTCGTCTGACAATAGTGCAAGTTTAAGTCACAAGTTCGGGTTATACTACTTCAGTCTCAAGTTCGTCATATTGGGTTATCTCCATCAGTAGTCACTACAAAAAGCCGTCAGAATGATAATGGGGTCGGTAAAGAGTTAGCTGAGAAGAGTATAGACGAGTAGAGAAGTTTTATCAGCAGCTGATTCTCACAAGATATTTATGGTACTTCACACTTGTTCGAGTAATTGAACATACATGGTTTCGATGTCTCCAATTTCATCATCAACATACGTGGTGTATGATTATGATTCATTGAAAACATCGGGGGGAAGAGAGTATAGGTGTTCCTTGCTTCTTTGATGTTTTTGGATTTTTTTTCGAAAACCCGTTTCCCTTCATGAATTTCTTCAATCAGGGGGAAGAAATGAGACGATCTATGGTGAAAATTTCTCAAGTTGGTGTAATCGTCTCACTTTCACAGAGTTATCGTGTGCGAAGTTACCTAAATATGATGTTGTGATGCCTCACACACGGTCATTTTATCGAGTAATTGCAGATTCACTGGTAACTATTATTCCGATAGACCGCAACATTCAGGGGGAAGTCGTTTCATTTCGTCTTTCGTGGTTTTTTTGGTGTGAAGCATCTATATATGTGAGAAGATCTTGTTGATTTCTTGCATGTTACCCCCGAACGAATTTTCCGCAACAAGTCAGATTTACCTTGTGTGGTTTACTGCCCATCTACAAATTCCGCTGCGTACTGAAAATTTCAAAAGTTAGAGGAAATGTTCACTACATCAAAGTTTCGAATCTGCTGAAGACGGTTGTCAGTTTGGGGGGAAGCTGATTCAGAAACTTCGCCAAAAAGGAGTGTACGGAGAAGCTGCTAAAGACATGCGGCATGAATTGGGGGGAAGTTAATCCATTTCTTGCATATTACATCATTTGCCTACAAGTGAAGAAAACGGTTCTCAAGTCAAGGTACAAGAAGAAGACAAAGAGCGTAAACTTTCATCATCCTCAGCACTTGAAGAGCTTATGAAGACCTTTCTTTATTTGTTTCCTGTATTTGTAGTAAATGTTGTAAGTAATCCCTTATGTCGTCCCATTGGGGGAAGATTGTTGGAATCGCTCCTAACTCGTAAATGGAACGACATTGACGGGATTACAGTTTCTATCTTTGTTACCTTAAACACATGGGCTTGTTATGTCAATTACCCATTGTTGTATGTGTTTGGGTATATAAACCCCTCCATACTTCCATGGAGGGGTGAGTCTAATTAGTGTATCTTTCACCTTTCATTAATAAAACACCTAGTATTCTCCCTTCTCTCTCTAGCTTCTCTCTCTAACTTGAAGATGGCTTTCTTCCATCTTCCAAGACCTCCTGATTCACCATATCAACCAAATAAACGATCCTAACAGACTACTCAACTGTTCGACTTCAATCAAATTTTGACACGTGTCATTCCCTTAGTTGCTCAACTGCTCGACTTTAACGGCTCAACTGCTCGACTCCACCCAATTTTTGACACGTGTCATTCTTATGTACTTTTCTAAAGAAAAAAATATATAAAAAAATGACACGTGTCAAAATTTGGGTGGAGTCGAGTAGTTGAGGAGTCGAGCATGACCAAAATGAGAAAAGGCAAAAAAAATGACTATATAATGAATTATGCATGACTTTTTGCCTTATTTTGATAATTTTGTCTTGTTAAAATTATAATCTGTTTGGTGAACATAAAACTATAATGACTGATTTTACTATTTCATAATTAGTCATTATAAAAAAATAAAAAAATAAAAATAAATAAAAAATAAAAAAAAAGAAAAAAAAAAAGTTTGTGAATCACTTCACATATCTAAACTAGCTGAGTTTGAAAAAATAACTTGCATATGTGCAAAAGAAATGACTATTCGGTGAATCTGAAGGTATGATGGTATTCTGCGATTTATGTATAAAAGAGAAATTTGGTTGTCGCCTGTTGCGACGAAACCATTTTAAATCTGATATTTGTTTTAAACATTTTTTAGTATAAGTTGCAATCTGATATTAACATTTTATTATATTTTAACTTGCAAGCGGAAATATAAACATCCATAAACTAGATACACAAACATTTTTGTTCTACAAAAAATATAGCAAAAGAAAAATACACACTTCACAATTAGTATACCATTCAAAAAACTGTAACATACTGAGTGCAAATGATTATCGCCCGCGTATCCAAATACTCGTAAATAATGCAACTTACACACAATCATAATTTGAAATAAAGTTATGGAACAAACTCATATCCCCAATAATATCGCTCAATAACTTTCTAATATCACAACCACCATTTCAAGTAAACTTTGACAACAAATCCAGTCACACCCAGGACTATTGATAATATCTTTTTATCCGATATTACTAGCAAAACATGATGTTCGCTCGCATAACTTACCCGATAACTTGACCCCGTGTTTTGCTGTTAGATGCCATGCAGCAACATTAGCTTGTCAGGTGGTACGACACCAAGCAATACGCTTATTTGACATACCACCTACCAAATGTGAGGAATGGTATATTGGGAAGGCCCAAAATTCTATCGTTTTGAGCTCCTAAAACATCTCCCTCACATCTGATAGTCAAAGGATTCCATAATCGTTGGTCGATAACCGCAACAAAATATTTTAAGCATTAGGAAATTCATAAAGATTTATGCATCTCACTCGAAGGCTATAGTATTTACATTTCATCTTTAGCCCGCCAAACTTATATGTTGCTGCCTTGAAAAGATAAATTCGGATAAACAAAAATAAGACACCGTTTTTTAGCTAATTTTACCGGTAAAATGAGTTGTCATGACTACAACTTATACACAACATACAACGTAAACACCTATGACTATATATGTTGATCCCGGTTGAGCAAACGATCCTTTATAGAAGCTGACTTAAACCAAAACTAACTGTTAAAAACTACGCGGAATTTAATGTTTAACCTTAAGAAGAATACTTTGATTATCACTCAACACCTCAATATTTTATTAATACAAATACTCTGAATAGTATTAGGGTTTTACAACCTTGAAGTGTATCGACTTTAGATATAACTAATACACATATCTAACTCTAACCTATGACCTCCTTTTATAAGCTAATGAGAACTATACAATCTACATTACGTATTCTACAAGATAAATATAATTACCATACTTATCTAAATACAATTCGACCTACTCAAGACCTTCTAGAATATTACAAGTTAAACCGACACAACATACTAGCAGTGCTTTAATACACTAGCAGTGGATCCATATTTCTACTAGCAGTGGTTTGTCCTGAGCAGTGATTCCAGTCTTCTAGCCGTGGTTTCCTTTGTGTTGGCAGTGGTTCCATACTTAGAATAATTCCTTTCAGTAGAACCTAAAACCCAACAATCCTCCCCTAAACTTGATAGTTTCTTACAGAAACATCAAGTTTCCTTTAAGTCCACAATATCTTCATTTGGAGGATGTATCCGAACACTCAGCAGCCTCCTCAGTCTCTTTATTAGCTCCTGACTCTTCATCAGTAGCCTTAGATCTTTATGCCATTCTTTTCAATCTTCCTTGAGGCTTACCTTTAATAGCTAGAGGACCTTGCAAATCAGCAATCTTCTCAATCTTCAAGAACAACTGGTCAATCATTGGATTTGTTTGTTTAGTCCCTTTGGTGCTAGTTTGGCTTCCAACATCTTTCTTGCTACATTCTTGGTCAATGGATAGTCTTTATCAATGAACATGAAAAACTTCTCCTGTGTAGTCTGCACAACATGTACTATGCAAGACTGATAAAGCATTCATTCTACCACTTCACAGTCTTCCAAAAAATTTTCTTCTGGATTGGGTTGAAACAAGTTCTTCACAGATGTCCACACAAACCTTGCTAAAGATCCAGTTGGTCCAAACTTACCATATCTGAACTCCATGATCTTCCACAGTTGTTCCAGATCAACTTTAGACATACAGAACAACAGAATTCAAAAATTGAAGTATGTACTTTTCCATCCATCTTTTCTAGTAATCTCAATAACTTCTCTTTCAGTTGTTGTTATAATCTGCCAATCTACAATAGGATGAACAGATCTTACTGGTGTAGGATTTATAGGTTCTTCAGGTTGATCACACACCATAAGATACACTTTCATTCTTTCTTCCTTCTCCATCTCTTCATCCATCTTCTGTTTCTTGAAACTAGACTCCTCCTGATTAACTCCTTTCCTCTTCTGTTGTCTATTCCTTATCCACTCATCTTCTCTTTGAGAATTCATAGGAATGAAGTCATCACATCTTCTTTTGCAAGTACTATAAATCTCCTCAACCTGCTCATAGGAGCAATTTCTCAAATTAACAGAAACATTCGTCCCTATATGCCTGATAAACTTCATCATTTGATTTCTCCTTTCTTACTTGGTAGGTGATTTATTCTTTTTTGCTTGATAATCTCTAAATGCTCTTTCCTGTTTCATTTGTTTCATCTTTTCAACCAGTATTTTAGACCTTGTATCAATATCCAATTGACCTCATTCAGCTTTAGTCCATTCTTTCTGTATACTTTCAGAAGCTTGCAATAGTGGTTGTTCATTGTTCCACTCTTCAATCAGTCTTTAGAAGCTTCTTCATTCTCTTTATTTTTCTTCTCTGCAGCAATAACATCAGCATTTAACTCCAGACGTAAACTTAAAGCTTCTTCATCATCAAAAGCCACCTGCTCCTGTCTAGTTTTGAACTTTAAAACTGGCTCTTTAATACCTTTACCCGTTCCAATGTCTGGTTGAGCAACAATTGACTTCACAGGCTCACCAATCTTCAAACTTTTAGCCAAGGGTTTAGGTCCAGTTGGTGTAAGAATTATAGGGACAGGTGCGATGATTGGTTCAGGGATTGGTAAGGTTTTGCTTAAATTCAGCAATGTACTAGCAACCTCTTTCTCAGCTTCCTTTGACTTTGGTGGTGAGGTAACAGTGGTTGTGATTTTTGTGGAAGTGGTTGTGATAGCAATGGGAATTTCTGAAATAATAGTGGTTTGATTTACCTCAAAAGTGGTTGCAGTAGTGGATACAACAGTGGTTTCCTCTGTACTAGCAGTGGATGCAGCCACGTTAGCAGTGGATGTAGTCTGCACCACTTCTTCCTCTTTAACAACAGCTTTCAAGTTTTCTTCAATGACTGCTTCTTTTCCCTTCTTGTTGATTACTACATAATCATTACCATGATCTCCACTATCGAAATCCAAATCCACATCCAAGTTTAAATCCTCCCCTGAATCTCTGCTTCTACTCCTCCCCTGTTTGGATGCATCCTCCAAACTTTGATCCTTTGAGGAGCTTGCCTTCTTGCCCACCGTAATGACGCTCCTAAAAGCATGAACCCCTAGTCTCCTTTGTCTTTCTAATACAAATACCCTGTGCTTCAACCTCTGAATAGTGCCAGCTTGAGAGGTTCTCAGTTCCTGAAGACCAGTGATTGTGGAATCCATTTTGGTACATTTAGCCGTCAATTCCTGTAAAAGTTCAAGTATATCCTCACCACTTCGACCTGTGTTAACTGGTCAGAGAGGTGGATCCCTGGAATTGTCATCATGTACATGTTCAGTACCCATCAATTCATTTTGTGGTCCCAAACTATCCTCATCACTTCGAGCTGTGTAACCTGCTCTGAGAGGTGAATCATGGGATTGAGTAAACATGGCATCAGACCTAGCCTGATCATCCATGCCCCCCATATTAGCCAGTTGGCTAGGGATTCCTCCACCCGTGTTAAGCTCAAGAGAACTCTCCACATTAGGAGTTGCCAAAGGTTAGGACTTACTTATGATCTCATTGCCATGCTCAGCATCTAAGCCTAAGTCAGTAGTAGAAGCCCTTCCAATCATGTCACCTACCACTCCTGTGACAACCTCATTGACTACACCACTAACACCAGCCTGAGGTAGTTTGGTGCCCTTCCTCCTCATTGTTTATACTAAGATCCTTTGGGGTTCAGTTGTTAAGGGTAAGGGTTCAGCAGTGGGTTCAGATGGCTTAGCAGTGGGTTCAGATGTGGTAGCAGTGGGTTCAGTAGTGGATGGGTTGGGTTGGGGATTTTCCTCTTCTACAATGTCTGGCAGGTTGAGCATGTGAGGAAACAAAGGTGTAATGATCCCTGAAAAAAATGGATTGTTCCTCTTCATATGGGCAAACACCTTAGGAAGCATATGAAGTACATCATACTTCCTTTTATGTGGAATGGGATCTGTGATTTGACTTTCTACTATCAACTGAACAAATCTAGGATATAAATAGTATTTGCCCTGCTCCTTAATGTTTTTCAGAAAACCCTCATAAATCATCCTAGACCAATTGAATACCCTTCCTTGTGATAGACAGATGATAGCAGTTGCAATTTTAGAGGGAAACTCATCAAAACCAGTAGTCTTATTGCTTACACACATGAGCAAGGTATGAATCAAAAACTTCCATTGGGGTAAAAACATACCTTTATGAAACTTGATCCTATCCCCTCTTCTCTCATAACCCATTCTATCCAATCCTTCAAAGATCTCATCATTAGACAAATTAACAACCCCTTCAGCATCCTCAAGCTTCAAAACACCTCTAATCACATCCTATGTGACCAGAATCTCTTTCTCATCAACAACAGACCTAATAACTTCTGCGCCATCTCTTTCTTGAATTTCAGCATTCCACCAAAACTGATGAATGTAGGATTTAGAAATGATAGGTGCAACAGTTAATGCAAAGTGAATGGGACTGTGTTTGATGAAATCAATCATCTCATGGAAGCATTTAGAATGGTTGTTCTTGACTAAGTATGCTACAATGTTGTGGGTTGTGGAACATACAGTTGCCATTGTGTATTGTAGGTGAATAAGAAGTGGGGTTTGTGAAAATAATAGTTGGAAGTGGTTAGGGTTTGTGATTAACGCCAATTTAGAGGGTTTGAATGACCAATTTAATGATCGGTAGTGAAATGGGGATTAAATACGTTATCACCAAGATGTTACAGAACAGCCCCTTGAGTTTTCATATTTAACAAAACTGCACTAGCAGTGGATAGACCACAACTAGCAGTGGATAGATAACACCAACAGTGGAAACATCACTACCACTCCAATCTGTTGACTAAGACCTCCGCTAAAAAATCTTTGCCAAATATAAGGATATAATGCATTGATTTGAAGGATTACAAAAAATACACTAATTATTTTATTTTTTATTACTATTTTTTTAAATCAGCTACTCCTACAAATTCCAAGAGCTCCATAATGTACACCAGCTCCTTCAAACCTGCATGTCACAAACACAAACCAAACACCACAATCTTTGTTAAGGTTAGAGTGGTTAAGAATAACTGGAAGTGGTCAAAAATCACTAGTAGTGCTTATAGAATGTGCTAAGCACTCAGTAAAATAGTCAACTCCAAGTCATTAAAACGTCCACCTTAAGTCAAAGACTTCATTTACTCCTCAACAACTCACACCTTCCACACATTTAACCCACTGATCTCTCATTAACTCTATTTAAGAACATAACACCCACAAACCACACATATAACTTACATTTCCAAAAACCTTTCTCTCTCTAAACGAAAAGATCATTAAAATGAGTGACTCAAGCAATCCCATTGAGATCTCATCTGACTCTTCAAAAATTCCATCTTCCAACAATGCATGGGAAAACTATTTTCCCCCGAAGAACACATCAATCACTTACATGAGTACAAACACGGCTCCTGCTGGACCTTCTGCTATACAACCAGTACCCCAAGAAGCTCTCATTAAGGGTTCAAGTTCTGAACTTAGCTCCATGCCAAGTTATGTGTCACCCTATGAGGACACATATGATGAAGCTTCCTCCAGAGTGCTGATTGTTGCTCCACTTACTGAGATTCCACCACCAGAACTACTCTAAGCTCCACCTATGCAAGCACTACCTTCAGCTCCAGCACAACCATCTGGTCCTTCCTCATCAACACCCCCTAAGAGAGAGCAAGTGATGGGTCTCCCTAGCCCAAAAGTGTAGGATGTGATTGGGGGAAGAGGAGTAAAGCAGAGCATGCCAGCATGGGGAATAGGAAAGAGGCCAAGAGAGTAGCCTGGTAGTAGTGTTTATGTTGTAGTCTTTTGATGGGAGTCCTGTGTTTGATGTCTTTTGATGGTCTATAGTGATGTCCTTTGATAATGGTCGTTTGAATAGGCATGGTTGTATCACTGCATCTTAGGATGCAGTTTATCTAATGAATAATAGTGCCCTGTTTCCTTTAATTTCCATTGCTAGTTACTGATTGTACTTTTTCTTCTTTATCTGCAAAATTGTTAGTTGGAACAAAAATAACAAGCAGTGGATAAAACTAAACTAGCAGTACATTCATTTTACAAACTTTTACAAAACAAATTTGAGACATAGAGATTTATCATACCAATACTAACTACAAGATACTGAAACCTCCCCACATCAAAAGCTTTAGTGAGAAGATCAGCAACATTGAAGTCAGTATGGATTTTAGCCATTTGAATTAACCTTTTCTCATTGTAATCTCTAATAAAATGATGCCTAATCTCAATATGTTTAGTTCTAGAATGCAAAACTGGATTTTTAATGATGCATATTGTACTGTTATTTTCAATGTAAATCTTAGTACGCATAAAATTGTACCCAAAGTCCAACAATTAATTTTGAATCCAAAGCACTTGACCACAACAACTTGCAGCAGCCACATACTCAGCTTCAGTGGTGGAATTGGCCACAATAGTCTGCTTCTTACACTGCCATGAGATTAGCATGCTTCCCAAAAACTGACACCCTCCAGTAGTAGACTTTCTATCTAAACTAGCTCCAGCATAATCACTATCTGTATAGGCCACCAAATCAAAAGCTGAATCCTTAGAATACCAAAGGCCCAATTTAGGATGACCCTTAAGGTATCTAAAGATCCTCTTCATAGCACTCATGTGTGATGTATTTGGTGTAACTTGAAATCTTGCACACACACATACTGAGAACATAATATCTGGCCTAGAGGCAGTGAGATACATCAAAGATCCAATCATGGATCTATACAGCTTCACATCAACTCTGGAACTTCCATCATCAGGTAGCAGTGGTTTCTGTGTTTCCATGGGTGTACTAACACTCTTGACATCCTGAAAGCCAATTTTTTTCAAAATATCTGCTACATACTTGTCTTGACTAATGAAGATTCCATCAGTCCTTTGTTGAACCTGTAGCCCCAAAAAGAAAGTGAGTTCACCCATAGAACTCATCTGAAACTTATCATGCATAAGTTTCTCAAAATCCTTGCACATCTCCTTATTAGTTGAGCAAAAAATGATGTCATCAACATAAACCTGAACCAACAATATATCATCCTTGTGCTTCCTTATGAACAATGTCTTGTCAATCAGTCCTCTCTTAAATCGATTGTCTATCAAATAAGTAGAAAGGCAATCATACCATGCCCTTGGAGCTCGATGCAATCCATACATAGCCTTCTTCACCCTGTAGACCTTATCATGATGATCAGGATCTTCAAAACCAGTAGGTTGACAAATATAAACCTCCTCTCCAATAGTACCATACAGAAAGGCACTCTTAACATCCAT
Source organism: Chrysanthemum seticuspe (assembly GCA_019973895.1). Lineage (NCBI taxonomy): Eukaryota > Viridiplantae > Streptophyta > Magnoliopsida > Asterales > Asteraceae > Chrysanthemum > Chrysanthemum seticuspe. The sequence continues at coordinate 157,427,599 of BPTQ01000006.1, forward strand.
TTGATACACCACAAAGTTTTTGAATGAAGCATATGCCAAAAATAATCTGATAGCTTCAATTATGGCAACATGTGCAAATACTTCATCATAATCTAATCCTTCAGTTTGTTTGTATCCTTGAGCAACCAACCTTGATTTATTCCTAACCACAATACCCCTTTCATCCTTTTTGTTTCTGAATACCCATTTAGTTCCAATAGCCCTCTTGCCATTAGGTAGATCAACCAATGTCCACACTTCTTGAAGTTTGAATTGTAACAATTCCTCTTGCATTGATTCAATCCAACCTTCTTCTCCTAATGCTTCTTCAACTCTTTTGGGCTCCTTCTGTGACAAAAAGCAAGCAAACAAACAGTTTTGCAGGTCTTGATGACTCTTCCTTTTGTGAAATGACCTTGCAAAGAAACCTTGTTCAGGAAAGGTTTTAGTGTGCTGAGTCCTGCTTCTTGTTTAAAATGGTTTATTCAAATTTCCATGTATTTGTTCTTTGGGATGATTCTTGTGAACTATGGTGGTAGGAATTAGACTTTCTATGATGACTGGCTCTAAATTAATAATATCAGCATCTTTGAAATAGTCATCCATGTTCTCATCATCAGTGGGAGTATCCCTATCTTCCAAGTCAGGCATGTCAGGGTCAGTTGGATACTCCTCAGAATCAACTAGTGGCCTAGCAGCGTTTCCAAATAAAGGACTGCCATCTGAACTTGCAGCATGCGATTCAGTTGAACTAGCAGTGGTAGAATTTGGTTTAGCAGTGCTTTCAGCAATTTTCTTCTGCTTCTCAATTTCTTCTACCGACACTGAGTTATCTTGAGACAACTCTTCTTTATCTTGATGATGATCACCTTTGCTTCCTGAATCCAAAACATCCTCATCTGAGGGACCCCCCCCCCCACTTTTCAATAGTGGGTGAGACAGGACTAGCTTTCCACTTCTCAATCAAATAGAATTCCTTTGGAGAATCAGCTTCCTTTGAATTTGTTCCTGCATAAGAATTCTTTTGTGAACCTGCATCAACATTGGTGGATGTACCTGTAATAATTGGCTCATAATTCATAGACTTTGTTAGCATATCAATGTTAAACAGCAAATCTGGTCCTTTTGTCTCAACACTAGGAGTTTCTTCATTGAACCTAACATGTAGATTCTCTTCACCTATCCTGGTCCTCCTATTGTATACCCTAAGGGGATGTTTGGTACGCATGAATGGAAAGCTGAGAAAGGGAAAAGAGGTTGATTCTCATGTTTGTTTGACATAAGAATGGAAACAGGGAATTAAATTACCATTCTTATTCCCCCATTTTGTTTCTTTAAAAAAAGAGGAGAAAGGTGGAGAATGAGAATTTTAGAAGAGCTCTTTCTCTCTATCCATTCTCTAGTGAATGAAAAAATCACGGACAAAAATTCACGTTTTTTATTTTATTCACGTTTTTTTTTAATTCACGTTTTTTTTGATTTCGCGTTTTTTCTTCGGTTCATTCGTTTTCGTCTGTTTTTATACGTTTTCATCTGTCTTCGTTCGTTTTCGTCCGTTTTCATACGTCTTCGCCCGTTTTCATACGTTCTCGTCTGTTTTCATACGTTTTCGTCCGTTTTAGTTCGTTTTCATACGTTTTCGTCCGTTTTCATCAGTTTTCTTTCATTTCCGTCCATTTTCATACGTTTTCGTCCGTTTTCAGACGTGTGTTTACGCTTTCATAAAAAAAATGTGAATAAAAAAGAAAGACAAAAAGACAAGAAAAAAAGATGGACTTAGGTTTATCTATTAAATTTTAGATTAATCCCGTCCATTAGATCAAACTAGATGGATGGTGAAGATTTGTCCATTGGCAAGCATCAAAATAAGAGTAAGCATTTAAATTTTTTTCTACTTCATAACATGTAAAAAATCCTATAGCAGAAAATTATACAAATATTGATGTGTATATACTAGTGTTTGTAAATTAGGTTTTAATTGCTTATCCTCTACGTGTATATGCTAGTTCGATCATGAATATTATACAGTATCCATCTTTTTTATTAGTTGTGTTTAGTGCAATGTGTAAGTTGTAGAAATATGTTTTTTTTTGTCATTTTTGTTTCATCGTAGAGATGATATAATATATTTTTATATGACAAAAAACTTGAATTATGTTTGCATAATTGTAATTATGTGACCTATATTCTCTATTTTTGCCAAACACTAGAATCCATTCTCTTATATCAGACTCATTCTCTTTCTATGCCATTCCATTCTCCAATGCATTTCCATTCTTTGTGATTCAGTCGTACCAAACGTCCCCTAGAGGCTTTACTACTGAAAGAATAGCCAATAAAGTATCCCTCATCTGCCTTTTCCTCAAACTTGCCTAGGTCGTCTATGGTATTCAAGATAGTAATAGGACACCCAAAAGGTTTTAGGAAATCTATCATAGGCTTCCTACCATGTAACAGCTCATAGGGGGTCTTGTTATGAGGCTTTACTACCTTACTTCTATTCTGCACATAACATGCAGTTCCTACAGCTTCAGCCCAAAAGGTAGTTGGTAACTTAGATTCATATAACATTGTTCTTGCAGCCTCAATTAGTGTTCTATTTTTCCTCTCAGCTACACCATTTTGTTGAGGTGTCCTAGCAATACTAAATTGTCTTTCAATACCATTATCCACATAAAACTGATTCATGACATCATTTTTAAACTCATTTCCATTATCACATCTGATTACTTTGACCTTATGGTTCACTCTATTTTCTATCTTAGTGATGAAACTCTTAAAGATCTTACTAGTTTCACTCTTAGATGCTAGAAAGTAAACCCAAGAAAATCTGCTATAATCATCAGTGATAACTAGGCAATACTGCTTATGATTCAAACTCTTAACAAATGTGGGACCAAATAAGTCCATGTGTAACATAAACAGTGGTTGAGTAATTGTGTTCACTATCTTTGTCTTACAAGAGGCTCTATGTTGTTTACCTTTTTGAAAAGCCACACAAAGATCTTTACTTTCAAAAACCTTAGAAGGTAAACCTCTAACTAAGTTCCCCTTCACCAATTTATTGATTGTATTAAAGTTTAGGTGACCTAGCCTTCTATGCCATAATTTTGACTCATCAACAGATGCCTTAGCAAACAAACATGTTAGGGATCTATTAGGAATGGCATATTTCAAATCAAAATAATATATGTTATCCTTCCTAGGAACCCTAAGATGTACATACTTATCATCAGGCCTTTTGAAGTTAGGAGATAACACCACACATTCAGTTTCCCCAAAAAGTACCCTAGTTCTTTTTATCACACATCTTGGAAATACTAAATAAATTATACTTTAGTCCCTGTACCAGATAGACTTTTTCAAAGTCCAACTTCCCTGTTCTGATTGTTCCTCTGCCAAGTATCTTTCCTCCCTTTGGATCATTACCAAATGCGTCATAGCCTCCGTCAAAGGCTTCAAAATCCTCAAGGTTGCTCACATCCCATGTCATGTGCCCAGAGCAACCACTGTCAAAAATTCCTTTATCTTGTAGCTCATCTTGTAAATTGCCCTGCACATAAAATTAGAAAAGTTAGTTCCTTTTGGGTACCCAAGTCAATGCTGACTTGGGATAGACCGCCTAGTGACGGTGATGGAGAGTGGCACATTAGGATACAATCTATGATCCCGATGGAGAGAAGTTTGAAAAGGCATATCTAACCGAACGTACTACTAGGAACTTGAATGATAAGTTTGATCCTTACGACATTGTTGAGGATAGGCTTACTTATATCGGTACGTAGGAGCATGACTACGAGTCTAGCTACAAGACTCTTAAATAAAGAAAAACGCTTCGTGGGAGGCAACTCATGCTTAATTGTTTGCTTGTTAGTGTCATATGTCTTTTATTGATTGTTTATTCTCATGTTTAAATTTGTAAAAATGCTTTGTTTTGTTTTTAACCTCGTCTTAATTGCATATAAAGGTATTTTACATAAGGGATAAGTGTAGGGAGGATTACACACGTTTTCAAAAGAAACTTAAACATGAGAATAACAATTCATTAAAAGATATATTTGTTTGTTTGTTCGAGTCAAATGCTAGTATCGAGTCATAATGGGTGTTTTGCAAAAAAATTTCCAGATTCTAAAGATGTAAATTTTTCAGAATTTTTTCCAGAAAATCGCAGACCAGTTTTTGTCAGGATAACCTGACAGCGTCAGGAAGGAGTAAAAACAACAGATTACTTTTTTCTCGTTTTCTGAGCTACTTATAAACTTTTTGGAATTTTCCAGGTCTTAATTTTCCAGAAATTCTGTAAACATCCATTCCACAAGCATTATATCCTAGTTTAAATCAAGTCTTATATATATTATTACCGCCGATTTTACGCGAAGGTTTCATTTGTTTTCTTCAAGTGTGCAGGTTTAATTTATCAAGAAGAAGTTACATAAGATTGGAAGGAGCTTTTCACGCATAAATTCTTTTTGGAAAGGATTTAACCACTACTTCACACACGGATCCTACCGAGCTAATCAGGGGAGTACTAGTTTCTTTCGTTTTTAATTACCTTCCATTATCATAACTTTGATACTTTTGGGGAACATTGGGGACAATGTTCAGTTTAAGTGTAGGGAGGGAAAATAAAACGGGAACTTTGAAACTATGCTTATCCTTGAATATTTGCTTTGTCCAATTGTATTTGTGTAATAAACCATGAGAAAATGTCGGTTAGGGTAATTTTGGCACCAAATTTAAAAATTTTCATGACATATAGGAGTGGGCCATTAGTCTTAACAAAAGCGTCTCACGGATAGAAAGTTGCATGACTAGCACAAAAACCCTTTACCACCTAAATTCCACCAAAAATGTGAGGATCGCCCTTAGATTAGTAGGAAATAAAAGCATTCATCTTTAATGCTTAGAGTGTGAACTGGTAGTATATTAGATTCTAGAACTTGTTTTGTGATGCATTCCTAGATCGCTAGTAAGACTACACTTGTGTAGTTAGGAATAACTAAATGATAAGAGGCATTAGGATAACCCTTGTTTGATACCCGTAATATAATTACTTCTTCCACATCGGTTGAGTAATTCCCCCACACCTTTTGCGTTGTACTCATCTTTAGTACACGATACCCCTAGTTAACCCCTCAGAGCCTATCCTTTTCGCGGTTCTCGTGATGTTTCGGTTTTTCCAGAATATCAATGAAGAGCATTGTTTACACCCCACCCCCAAATATACACCCAAATCGCCTTAGCCTACCCTGTATGCACTCACTTTTAGTGCATTATTGTTATCACCCTAAACCCTGAGTTCAATTATCTGGTTGCTTGCATGAGTTGCTAAGTCGAGTCATATCCTTTGTATACAGTTTCGGGACGATTGGGATTCATAGGAAAAGTTATAGTTTATGAAATGACGGGAAGGGAACGTTAAATTCAAATTCCCTTTGTTTGCATAATAATGTACCCCAAGTGTTTTGATCTTTTCAATTCGGGTCAAATTAGTGTTAGAGTAATAAAAACTCAAGTGTAGGGATGTGCCTATAAATCCCTATCACTTTGATGTTACCGTAGAGGATGGTAGAGTAAAAGTGTATGCAAAAAAAAAAAAAAAAAAAAAAAAAAACGTACGGGCTACCATTCTACATATGTCCTTTAAATTTATGTTTGTTTATTTCAGTTAGCTAGAGTTTAGAGTGTCTAGTCTTGGCTTAGCAACGCCATTCTTCGTATGCATTTAACATAGAGATTTTTGACTTGCCACCACTAAATAGCCTATCCCACCAAACCCTTTGTTTCCCTACCGTAAGCCTAACGTTACAACCCTTTAAAGACCTCTTTGATAGTCTTTCCTAGGTGCTTACGCCAAAGCGATGGAGGTTTGATCTATTCTCAAGCCTATGGTAATCTATGTACTAGGACCGGTTAATGAGTGTTTATCTTCCATTTCCAATTTGTTATATTTCATATACACCCGAGAGAGATGTGAGTATCCAAACACCCCATGTGAGGTGCAAGTATGTAATTTCCGTGCTTGTTATGACTTTTGCGGGGCTTATATGTGTTGTGGACCATTTTAAACCAATGCTTCATGACCCCTAACTTATAAATTAATTGGCTAAAAGCACATTTGCTTGAGGACAAGCAAATACCAAGTGTAGGGATATTTGATAAGGTTTTAAAAGGTACCTTTTTTAGGGGTCGTTTAAGCCCTTATTTGATCACTTTTGTATCCGTTATTGCTTAATATCGTTCCTTTTCACTTTTTAGGTCTCTTGAAGGCAAAATGCTGGAATGGCACTTATTTGGACGAAAAGGCGCGCATATACGAAGAAAATGGCCAAAGTCAGAATCGAGACACTCAAAGCTGATGAAAACATAAGGTGACGGCGTCACTGCTTAACTGCGTCAAGTGACGACGTCAAGTTATAAAAGAGTAGGCCGTCGCAACTCAGACGGCCTAGATGTAATCCAGACGGCGTCAGAAGCTGAATAGGACGGCGTCACAAGCACAAGGTGACGCCGTCGCAAGTCTAACGTGGCCAAGACGAAACCCTAATGACGGCGACACGACGGCGTCACAAAACATAAGGTGACGCCGTCGCATGTGTAATCTTATATATAGAATCCGAATTTTTCAGTATTAGTGTGTAGTCTTTTGGAGTAAAAACCTAAACCGAACCAAGGCTGTCTTGTACAGTATTTTAGGGTTCCAAACCCTATCTTACACCAAGATAAGTGTTTTACTTCATTAATTCAATTATGTCTTTGATTATTTGTGTGTATGCTTGCATGTTTTCCATGTCCGGCTAATTTATTTGTGTGTTTGCTTAGGGAATATGAAACTTAATTATTGAATATTGATTGGTTGTCTCTTATCTTAGTTGATTAATGATCTAGTAATGCGATAGGTCATTCGTTGTGTACTTAATGCTTGATTAAATCTTTGTGAACCTTAGAATATAACTCCTTGAGTAGTTGAAAGCTAAACCATCCAAAGAGTGCCTTAGAGTAAGAGTTTATTATCCCTAGTGGGGTTTTGTAGACGAGACCCTTTGGTAAGTTCAAAGAGTTAGGGAGAAACGCATACCCCTACAACCTTAGACACACAACGTAACTAAGAATAAGGACGTGACAATTCAACCACCAATAGGAGATAATTAAGGAGAAGTAAAACCTAAGTAAACACATCTTTAAACTATCATACGAGCACACAATAATTAGACATAGACTACATACACCTTAGATTAGATAATTAGATAAGTAGAGTAATCGGTAGCAATACCAACCCCCCAAATCCAAACCCCGAGATTCGTACCTTTCCATTCCATAAAATATAAAAAGATAAAAAAATAATCTTCCTCAACCCCAACCTTAGCGTAGTAACTTCTCACTAGCATTCCTATTCCCCTAGAGAACGATATCAATACCCGTGGCTTACCCTAATACTACACTACAACGATTAGGTTCACTGCCTAGGGTGTTGAAAAACTTGCTCGACGAAAAGGAAGTTCCTTTAACCCCGAACGACGCGTGTAGCGTTATCATCAATCATGCGAATGTATTGCCTCATCCGCATCTTCCAAGCTTGAAACTCACCCTGCTTCAGCATGGGTACCTTGGAGGCAGTAACCATATGAGTTTCGTCAGACATCTTTGAACTTCTTGAATTTGAGCAGATCTGAGTTAACTTGACTTCTTCTTGATCACAACTTCTAGATCACAAGCTCTGATGCCACTTGTTGATCCCATTTGAGCAAACGATCCTTTATAGAAGCTGACTTAAACCAAAACAAACTGTTAAACACTACGCGTAATTTAATGTTTAAGCTTAAGAAGAATACTTTGATTATCACTCAACACCTCAATATTTTTTAATACGAATACTCTGTATAGTATTAGGGTTTTACAACCTTGAAGTGTATCGACTTTAGATATAACTAATACATATATCTAATTCTAACCTAGGACCTCCTTTTATAGGCTAAGGATTCCTATACAATCTACATTACGTATTCTACAAGATAAATATAATTACCATACTTATCTAAATACAATTCGACCTACTCAAGGCCTTCTAGAATATTACAAGTTAAACCGACACAACATACTAGCAGTGGTTTAATACAATAGCAGTGGATCCATATTTCTACTAGCAGTGGTTTGTATTGAGCAGTGATTCCAGTCTTCTAGCCGTGGTTTCCTTTGTGCTGGCAGTGGTTTCATACTTAGAATAATTCCTTTTAGTAGAACCTAAAACCCAACAATATATCAAACTTTAAAGGACATTAGGAAGCATTGATTTTGCAACCCGATTTTGATTTGTGTTCACTGATGCTTACATTCCTTAAACCAAATAAATAGTATACTTTGACAAATGCATGAAGCTTACCGCAGCAATCATCTATGGCGAGATGGTTTCATTTGGTTCGGGTATCTCGTAAAGAAATTCACTTTCAAGCGTCACACAAAATCCTTATATCGATTTCTTCTATTCTCCTCATACCACCACCGGTATTTCCAATTGACACATCCTCAACATCTGAATACAGAAGGCAATAATATTTTCTTTTGTAGTAGTATTATTTTGCCGATGGCAGAATTAATGCGTTCGTTTATCAAATAAAACATGCATCTGTATTGCAACAGTTTTGTGTCTTGTAGGTAGTTGTTCACGCCTCACATGAAGTTCCTATGGTAACAACATCAATGGTGATCTGAAAACATGAAAGGAAATATAAAAACATAACCTTACTAAGTTTTAAAATCATAAAGACAACCGAGTAGCTATGTTGAAAGATCCAAACTATAAAAGATGACAACGCTTGAAAATTCATATATTTAAACACTATTTTGACAACCTTTTATGCCACCCTATGTGCATAAACTGTGTAAAATCAGTAAACATGACCACATACCATCCTAATAAAACACGACAAATTTTAAAGAAACCGGAACTCGTATTTAATAGTACTTTACAAGATATTACAAAACATCTATGTTTTGCGAAACGGCCAAATTTGAAATCGTTGTTAAAAAATACTCAACGTACCTGGAGACTACAAATTTAGAGCTAAAATTGCACATTTCTAATCAATATCCGTAAGGCCATTAGATGATAGACTGAAAACGCCAGCATAGTAAGTAAGCATTTTGGACTCAATTTTTCTTTCTGAGTTTGATCCAAGGACCGATATAAAAGTTTCACAACCAACTTTCTAAGAAAAATATTATCTAAACGTTCTGTAGAAATTTAGATAGTTGTTAAACTGCTTGAATAAAATATTATTGTTATTAAGTTTTCACCAAGTATTTAAGCAAAACAAGTCTCTATTTTCAAACTTAACAGGTCTTTATTCATCATAGTATACATATTTTAAAACAAATAATTAGCACAAACAACTGCATGCAAAATAAATACTATGACCACATCTCATATAATACTCTTCACTATTCTTGGTACACATGTATTTTTTAAGCGGAACCAAGGCCCATGTCGTGTTTGTCTATGCCATTAATGGAAATAACACCTTCTGATACTTGTATGAACGTATTTTACCAACCGAAAGTTTCAGAAAATAACATATGAGACTCTTCAAGAAAGCTGACGGTAAAAGGCCTTTAATTTCATGAACGTTTATATGTGATAGAAAACAGTAGACCGCCGCCACCTCAACGGACAAAGGAAAATAAATCAAATTTTCCAAATACCATTCTAATAAATGATGATCATAACAATGACAATAATGATTATCAAGGTGACTACAATCTAATGAAAATATCTTAATAAAAATAAGTTGTATTGCATGTCAGTCTAAAACAGGTGACAACATTGATTTGAAACACATTCAGTATTATCATCATCGCTGCCACCTCTTTTAATCTGAGTTGAAACCCTTCTTCTTGACGAAGATATGTTCGTTTCTACTAAACGACAATCATCGTGGTTATCGCCAACGTCACTATAACCACCATCATTTAACTGAATGATATCCGGAAGATTAGATCATATTCCTTAAAACCATCGAGGCAAAGGAAGTCTATGGCTTTCAACCGCATTTTAGAATTAGCAAAAAATGTTGTTTCAACATTCATTAGGCAACCCTTCTCTGACTGTTGAAATGTTTCTAATTTCCAAAACCAAAATAAGCCTTGATCAACAGAAGGCGACTTAACAATTCAATAACATAATGCCAACCATCACATCAGATTTCCTGTAAACCAATAATGGGATGGAAACGTAAAACAAAAGAACACAAATCTAACTAACAGTTTTAGTATGAAACAAAAAATGGACACACATCCATGAGTCGACCATGCTCATGACATGTTTAACACCAACGACCCACAAACACACATAAAGTAACCATATATAGCAAAATAAAAAGATTATACAATAGTAACCTTTAACCAAGTTTCACTAACTTTAGGTGATAAGAATTTAAAACACACCTTTTTAGGAGGTTATTTAGTCCCTAAAATCGTATATATAATTGATCAATCATTGCCTTAAATCGTTTCTTTTTTTCATTTTAGGTACTTAGGTCGCGAAAACTGGAAATTGACGTATTTTTGGCTATTTTGGACGAAGAAATGAAGAAAAACGGCGAAGTCACGAATTCGTCAGGAATGGGGACCTGACGGCGTCGAAAGATACAACGTGACGCCGTCACTTGTATTTGAAGATGGAGATTTGGTGCAAATTCTACACTTGACGTCTCAAACGTTTTGGACAGCTTGATAGCTGACGACGTCACTACCAGATGAATAGTAGCTGACGGCATCGCGACCTATAAGGTTACACCGTCACAACAGCGACATGGGTAAGGAGTAAACCCTAATGACGTCGGGTTGACGGCGTCGCACTTGTAAAGTGACGCCGTCACTTGAAGACTGAAGATGTAAATTCCAGATTTATAAGCGACCCAAGACTCGACCGAGGATTTAGCCGAACATGAAAACATTGAGCAAAAAGACTTAACTTTTAAGATCAATGACTTTGAATCTCAGAAAACACATGATGAATCCTTTAGGAAAATTGAACATAGTAATCAAGTTATTGAGGAAGATTCTTATGAATCATACTTAGGATTTGAAATGGCTAAAGAAGGATTTGAGATACTTAGGAACATGTTTGGGTTAGATTCTACTAAAACACATGAAGAGGATATAGGTGATATAGACACAAGGAAGGATGAGGTAAATAACACAAGCCTACTAAATACCCTAAAAGTCCTACCATCATTTGAGGCATACACACCGCTGAAATAAACACAACTAGAGGATATAGATTGAATACTTAGAGTCTCAACCTTACTCTTAGTTCTATGAAATTTCCTAGTGTTGATGAACCGGAACCTCAATCTTCACACAATTTTCCGTCCTTAGATTTTCATCTATGAGACAAAAGAGGAAATGACCCACCCATCAACCCATATAGTCCAGGTAGCTTTAGGCTTAAGGAAGCCATTCACATGCCTCCCTTCACCTCACGTGACATATTTCCAACCTAAGGGTGTGTATCACTACTATCACCCGCACTTAATCTTAAGTGTAGGGAAAACCTCCCCTATATTCGTTAAATAAGGGTAGAGTCAGGCTCGTGACTCGAACAAAAACAAGGGCTTCTTAGGAGGAAACCCATATGTTAGGTCACCATGTTTGTTGTAACACAAGTATATAAGTTGATAGAAATGAGATAAAGAGAAACAAGAGTGGTCGATTAATTCACAAGATGAAATGACAAAGGTTTAGTGCATATATGAAATAACCAACAAGAATAAGAGTATGTTACATGTTCTATTTATAGGAGAGGATGCTAGGGCAACACTCCTAGATCCTTCCTTCCATGCTTTTGGGCTTTTACATAGGCCCAAGAGCTCACTTCATAAGCCTAGTAATATAAACTAACATATAAGCCTAATAACTAAGCAACCTATTACATAATTAAATGACTGACACTTGATAATAGTTACACGTATTCCCAAAAATCTCCCCCTAAGGGTTGGTCATCAAAGGTTTCTTGACGTCTTCTTTGCTTCTTTAGCTTGACGTCTCATATATCATTGTTCTTCGTTCTTTGTTGTTGTGATCATATGTATTTGTCTGCCTTTCATCAACATCTTAGTCTCTGGTGTCTTTACATCTTTCACTAATGTTGGGAATTATGTGAAAGTCTGATTATGCTGAACTTAATGCCGAAGTGTTTCTACTGAAGTGAAGTGGATTCTGCCGAAGACTTATTCTGCTGAAGAATAATAGTGATTAGTTTGATTCTGCGGAAGTGTTTATTCCGTGTTTAGTTTATTTAGTATGGATATACATGAGCTTTATTAGGAAGTGATTGTGTATATCTTATTTAGTTTTATGATTATACGTTTCTTGGAAAACGGTTTAGCGATATTGTTTAGGGTTCCTTATCTATAAAAGGAACACATTAGAAAGGTTTATGTACCGATTGGAAAAACTCAGTTTTAGTTAATATAAAGATCCATAGAGGATCAAGAAGTTCTTAGTTATTTGTTACTTGTTTTTATATTCCGCTGATAAACATTAGTAGTAGAGATTGTCTTTTATGGTGCTTGTGATTACATAGGCATACATAACGATCCACGAGCTCAAGATCTATCAAGGTCTGTGTCTGTTTCAACAAGTGGTATCAGAGCCTCGTGAGAGTCTCTACGATACTAAGGACAAGCTTTTTCTAAACACCCATACAACCATAACAAAACATCATGCCTGGTTCAGATGCTGATACTGAACTCACCAACAACCAAAACTCCACCCATCTGCAGCAACTAAGTCTGTCTAATAGCAATGCTAAGTTTCCTTACCTTAAGAGGGAGGAATATGATCTTTGGGCTATGAAGATGCAAAACTGGATCTCCAACATTGATTGGAATCTATGGCAGGTAATTTTGAAAGGGAACAGTTTGAAGAGGACTACCACGGATGCTGCTGGTAATATGATGAATGTTCCTCCCAAAACTGCTGAAGAGTTGCTGGCAGTTCAGAGAGAAACAAAGGTCAGAACTATTCTTCTGCAAGCTATTCCTGAGGATCACTTGAGTGATTTTCACTTCATGCAAGATGCCAAAGATATCTGGTTAGCGATTAAGGCGAAGTTCGGTGGGAATGAGGAGTCCAGAAGACTGAAGAAGTCGATGCTAAGACAACAGTTTCAGGACTTTCAGATCTCTGAAGAGGAAGGAATTCACAAGGGCTATGATAAGTTTCACAAGATCTTAAGTCAGTTGAATCAGCTACAGGCAAAGCCGGATAATGATGACTGTAACTCTAAGTTTCTGAGGTCCTTACCTCCATCCTGGCTACATGTGAGCATAGCTTTAAAAGCTAAAGGTGGTTTGGACATGATGACCTTTGATGAGCTGTACAACAAACTTAAAGCTCTTGAACATGATGTTAGAAGCCCTTTTCGATCATCTTCTACTGCTAGTCATACTGCATTTGTTGGAGCCTCTACCCCAAAGTCAAGCTATTTTCCAAGCTCATATCCATCATCATCTAATGCTGCTCCTTCATCAAGCTCTCTTCCTAGATCCAGTGGAATTATGGAAGATGTTCTTGGATCTTTCTTTGCTGATTATGATCCTCAGCAGGAACTGGCTTATGAGGATTCTGATCAAGTGGACCCACTTGATTTTGAAGAGATGAAGCTGAAATGGCAAGTGGCCATGCTTTCCATGGATATCAAGACCTTTGAGCGTAAAGCTGGCAGACGGTTTGGATTCAAAGGACGCGATCCAGCAAGGTTTGATAAAAGGAAGGTTAAATGCTTCACATGCCAACAGATAGGTCACTTTTCTAGAGAATGCAAAGACAGGAAAGCGGGTGATGAAGTACGATACTCTACTTATCAGCAGTATCAGAAGGATGCAGGAACTTCAAAGGGATCAACTGCGTTGGTCACTCTTGATAGCAATGTGGACTGGAAGCTACATGAGGAGTCTGATAATGATGGTTCTGATAATGTTGGGTTGATAGCAGACTGTACTTCAGAGGATAGGCATGATCAGATTGCCTTGATGGGCATCTCTCAGGTACAAAACTGTTTGTTTGGTTGTAGTGAGCGTTATAATGAACTGAAACAAGCTTATGACATTATGGAACCAAAATATAATGAATGCTATGTGGAAGTAGAAGCTTATAAACAGGCTTTAAAAACACTAGAAAGACAAAAGGTTTGGTTACAAAAGAATGAAATAGCTTATGGTGAGAAAATAGGTGTTTTAGAAAGAGATCTCGAATGTGCTACAAATGAGTTAAAATGGTCTGAGAAGTTAAGAGCAGATGTAGAGTCAGAAAATCTAGAGCTTAAGGAAAAACTTAAGGAGGAAATTGCTAGGAATAATGAGTGGATGATGAATGGTAGTAAGTTGGCTAGTCTCATTTATAGCAGTCAAGCTCCCAATTCTACAGTGGCTTTAGGTTTTAAGAAATATGTAGGCCTAGAAGCTAGGGATGACACACGTAGATCTACACCAGCAGGCCTAGCACATTTTGTGAAAGAAGGTGACCTACATGCTGTTCGTGGACCAATTAGAGGTGAGCACATGCCCATTGACCTTTCCACTATTAATGACTTTGATGGATCACACCATCTGTATGGCAAAAAGTCAAAAGACTTGCCAGACCCTAATACTTCTACTAATGACTTTGTCTCTTGTGTTAACAGTGACAAGTCCTCCAAGCAAGGGTCTACAGAGTGTGATTCAAATGACAAGTCTGACCTTCCCAAGTCTTCACCCCTGCCTGCACCCAAGACTACCAATAAGCATGACAGAGTTGCTGCCAAGGAATGCCCTTCCAAGACAGTTGCCTCTGAAGACTTGCTTTTTAATTCTTTGCATAATAATTCTGTTAAAAACAATTCTTTTCATGGTTTTGGTTTGAATACTTCTGCTTGTAAGAATACTTCTTTTGGTTTGAATAAATCTTCTCTTCAGAAGAAATGTTTTGTGTGTGGAAGTAAATCTCATTTAATTAAGGATTGTGATTATCATGAGCAAAGAATGAGTAGGTGTGGTGATTCTAGGAAATCTAGACCAATGTGGACCAATGTTACTGATATACCACCTTATGTTCCACAAGCTGCTAATTATAATACTTCTTTTCCTTGGAGAAGATCTTTTGGAAAACCATATGTTCAACCAACCAGTGAATATTTTAAAAATGGTTTTTGGCCTAGATATGTTAACCCTATGACTGATGGGAGAGGGTATTGGGATACTGCTGTCAAGACCTCAGCAGGTTGTTCTTGGAATAAACAGAGACCTAAGTTTCATTGGAAACCCAAGAACAATAGTGGATCTTATACTTCTACATGGCACAACTCATATGATCCACAAGGCAGGTTCAAGTCAGCAATGACTTGAGCCTCCATAGTGTACTAATTATTTGTATATTTTTGTTGTTGTAGGATCATCCCCTTAAGCATAAAGATGTTGGAATTGTTGACAGTGGTTGTTCTAGAAGTATGTCAGGAAACAGGGACATGATGCATAACTTTATACCTATTGAAGGTGGAGGCAATGTAACCTTTGGAGGAAGTGATGGACGAATTACAGGAAAAGGGACAATCAAAACACCTCAGCTGGACTTTGAGAATGTTTATTATGTTAAGGAACTTCAACACTTTAATTTGTTCTCAGTCTCACAAATCTGTGACACTAAGAACAAAGTACTCTTCACTGAGGATGAATGTCTTGTGCTGTCTAAAGACTTCAAACTCCCAGAAGATACTTCAATTCTACTGAAGGTTCCTCGTAGTCATAATTTGTATACATTCAACTTAACTAATGTCAAACCAGCAGGTGACTTAACATGTTTGGTGGCTAAAGCATCTGTGGATGAGTCCACCAAATGGCACAGAAGGATGGCCCATGTCAATTTCAAGACCATCAACCAGCTCTCTAAGCTGGGCCTAGTTCAAGGTCTTCCTGCCAAAGTATTCACCAATGATCATAACTGTGTTGCATGCAACAAAGGAAGGCAGCACAGAGCCTCCTATAAAGGTGTTCCTGTTACAGCAGTAACCATTATTTCTGAACCTCTTCAGCTACTTCATATGGATCTGTTTGGTCCAACTAGAGTGAGAAGCATTGATCATAAATATTTTTGTCTGGTGATCACTGATGGATTTAGTAAATTTTGTTGGGTATTCTTTCTAAGAACCAAAGATGAAACATCTGAAATATTGAAAGACTTCATTACCCTTATTGAGAATCAGTTAAACAAAAAGGTGAAAGGAATTACGTGTGATAATGGTACAGAGTTCAAAAATGCCATTCTAATAGAACTCTGCAGGTTAAAGGGAATCAAAAGGGACTATAGCACTCCAAGAACCCCTCAACAAAATGGGGTGGCAGAAAGAAAAAATAGAACCTTAATAGAAGCTGCAAGATCAATGCTAGCAGACTCTAAACTTCCTACCATGTTTTGGACTGAGGCTGTTGGTACAGCTTGTTATGTACTCAATAGAGTGTCCATTACTAGACCACATCTTAAAACACCATACGAACTTCTCTTTGGAAAAGTTCCTGTTATTCATTACCTTAAACCGTTTAGCTGTCAGGTGACAATCTTAAATACCAGTGATCCTTTGGGCAAATTTGATGAGAAAGCTGATGATGGCTACATTGTGGGGTATTCTGCTCATAGTAAGGCATACAGGGTTTACAATGTATCTGCAAAGAAGATTGAGGAGACATTGAATCTGAGGTATCTTGAAGACAAGCCTAATGTTCAAGGCCAGGGTCATGTTTGGTCATTTGATCTTGACTACTTGACTGATTACTTGGGTTATGCTAGACATAAGGCTGATCAAAATGCAGATTCTGAAGCATCTCCAACTCCTAATACAGACACTTTGGATGCTCATTCTGACAGTGGGTCTGATGATGAACAACCCATTGTAGTGCCTTCCTTCTCACCTAACAATTTTGTAGGTGACACTTCTAAAGATTATACTGATGTGGGTGAAGATGAATTCTATTATGCTGAAGACCTTGCAAGACTGAAGAAACAAGAGTATGCAGCCAATTTAGATGCTAAGAGGAATGTTGAAAATAGTACAAATGAAGCTCTCGGCAGAAACTTCAATTCTGCTGAAGAAAGTTCTGTTTCTCCTCACCTCTCCAATTCGGCTGAAAGACATGGTGACACTACTCCTAGTTTTACTAAAGTGTCAACAGATCTTGGTGAACCTTATACAAGGTTTCCAAAACCTTCAGATCTTGGTCATCATCAACCTAGAGCAGGCATCTTCAACACACCTTCCTATGATACTGACTTTGAACCTACAGTGACTAATCTTGATTCTTCCATTGATGTCAACACCACCACTACTACAAGGATCAACAATGTTCATCCACAGTCTAATATTATTGGTGATCCTAATGCACCTGTTAGAACAAGAGGTACTGTGGCGCGTTCTAAATATGGACAGGTGGCTTTTGTCTCTTATGTTTCGAATCAGCAGAGAGACAATCACACAGACTATCAACATTGTCTGTTTGCTTGTTTTCTCTCACAAGTGGAACCAACCAGTGTTACTCAGGCTCTTGAAGACTCAAGTTGGCTTGAAGCAATGCAGGATGAGATGCAACAATTTCAAAATCAGCAGGTTTGGATATTGGTACCACTACCTGATGGTAAGTATGCTATTGGGACAAAATGGATTCTGAAAAATAAGAGAGATGCTAGAGGTGTTGTCATTAAAAACAAAGCCAGATTAGTTGCACAGGGTTATAGACAAGAGGAGGGGATAGATTATGATGAAGTGTTTGCACCAGTGGCAAGAGTTGAGGCTATACGGATTTTCTTAGCTTATGCATCCTATATGGGCTTTATGGTCTATCAAATGGATGTTAAAGGAGCCTTCTTGTATGGTGAAATTGAAGAGGAGGTGTATGTCACTCAACCTAAAGGATTTGAAGATCCAGATCATCCTAATCATGTGTATAAGGTGGTCAAAGCTCTCTATGGACTACATCAGGCACCCAGAGCCTGGTATGCTAGGCTCTCTACATTTCTGCTGAAACATGGTTACAGAAGAGGTGCAATTGATAAGACTCTTTTCCTAAAGAAGAATTCCACTGACATTATTCTTGTGCAAGTGTATGTGGATGACATTATCTTTGGATCCACAAAGGAAGCTTGGTGCAGGGAGTTTGAGGAGCTTATGAAGGGAGAGTTTCAGATGAGTGCAATGGGAGAGATGACTTTCTTTTTGGGTCTTCAAGTTCAGCAGAAACCTGATGGTATCTTTATCAGTCAGGACAAATATGTGAGGGACATCTTGAAGAAGTTTGGTATGGAGGGTGTAAGGACTGCTACTACACCTTATGAAGCTCCAAAGTCAAAGACCATTAATGAAGCTGATCCACCTGTGAATGTTCATTTGTACAGGTCTATGATTGGGTCTTTGATGTACTTAACAGCTTCCAGGCCTGATATTACTTTTGTTGTGAGTGTTTGTTCGCGACATCAAGTTACTCCACTGACTTCCCATCTCAATGCTGTTAAGAAGATCTTTAAGTACCTTAAAGGCCAACCTTTTCTAGGTCTTTGGTACCCAAAAGAGTCTCCTTTTAAGTTGGAAGCTTATAGTGCTGGTGCTAATCTGGATAGGAGGTCCACCACTGGAGGTTGCCAATTCCTTGGAAAGAGATTGATTTCTTGGCAATGCAAGAAACAAACTATTGTGGCTACCTCATCTACTGAAGCAGAGTATGTGGCTGCTGCTAATTGCTGTGGACAGGTTCTTTGGATTCAAAATCAGTTGTTGGATTATGGGTATAATTTCATGAACACACCAATTTTTATTGATAATCAAAGTACCATATGCATTGTTAAAAATCCAGTTTTTCACAGTCGAACAAAACATATTGAAATCAGGCACCACTTTATAAGAGATGCATATGATAAAAATTTGATAAATGTGGTCAAAATTCATACTGATGATAATGTGGCAGATCTTTTAACAAAGGCTTTTGAAGGACCAAGGTTTCAACACCTTGTGGTCCATATTTGCATGCTTAACCCTTAACTGCAAAGTTTAAGGGGAGGCATAGGCCTCAGGGGAGGCATATGCCTCAGGGGAGGATTTGTGTATAACTTTGCATTTTGCTATGTAATTTTGTATATTTGATAGATTTTAACTAACTCTAACCTGCTAATGTAATTTTAGTGTGTTTCTTTGTTGGTTTGTGTATGTTTCTGTGTTTGTTTTGCAGAATGGTTGTCTCTGATTTGTTGAGATATGGTCAAGAAAGCTTAAGCTGGTTTCCACTGAATTGATTGTGCTGAAGTGTGTTATTTGTTTCCTCTGAAGTTGAAGTACTGAAGTTATATGATTCAATCAAAAGAAGTACAGAAGCAAATAGATCATTCATTCATTCAAGATACAGTTTACAGCTTACAGATTACAGAGTACTAGCAACATCAAAAGCATCTACATGATCTAATAGTTCTAATCTATTACATATCATCTATTCCAACATCTAAAGATGAGCACGATGAGTATGGCTGCTCACATCTTTCACACTAATAGCTATTGGATATGCACGATTGCTCACATCTTTTGGCACTATATGATGGATATGCTGGTGTGATAAGCATAACCAACTCTAACAGATGCTAAGGATCAAAATGGAGAGGATGGATTGATGAAAACGAAGAAGCTGAAGCTGATTGTGGT
This sequence comes from Chrysanthemum seticuspe, assembly GCA_019973895.1. Classification (NCBI taxonomy): domain Eukaryota; kingdom Viridiplantae; phylum Streptophyta; class Magnoliopsida; order Asterales; family Asteraceae; genus Chrysanthemum; species Chrysanthemum seticuspe. The sequence goes on from BPTQ01000006.1 coordinate 157,447,286, forward strand.
AGAGAGATGAGAAGGAAAGATTTTTATTTATGCATCATCTACTCTTTCAATCATACATCAACTTACATCATTTTCCTTTTTCCGTTCCTCGATACGATATGTGATGATGCACCAAAACATGATGCAGAAAGACCAAGCACCACCTTTCTTCCCATAGGAAGTGGGGGATTTTTGGCTCGTGGCCTTCGTTGAGGCCTAGGTGCTGAGGGTTGGGAGTAAGATGTTCCCTCATTATAGGATTCATCAGAATCTTCAGCAGATACACTTGGTTTCTCAACACTTTCATCTTCTGATGAGGAGAGAAAAGGTGACTTCTTTGGTAGTGGATATGGTTTTGGAAAATAGTGAAACCATGAATTGGTATCTTCACTAGATGATGAGGATGATGATGAGGATGTTGTTGTGAGATCTATGATCTCAGGTTTGGTACTCATGGTTATTCTGGGTAATTTTGAAGGATTGAAGGAATTAGGGTTTGAATTATTTGGGGATTTTTGATGAAAAAGTCTATGTGCATTGGGATTGTTTTATAGCCGGGTTCAAGTGGTAAGAGAATTAATGCGTGTGGGTGAAACAGTTAAAAGATATTTACTGAAGCTTCGAGAGTAAGTCTTCTGTTTCTGCTGATTGTTCTACTTCAGCAGAATGGTTTTTCGTTTCTACCGAAGTTATAAGTAAATCTGAGCAAAAGTAGAAGTCCACGTCATTCTTGGTCAACTTTGACCAAATTTGGGAAATTTGCTATTTATTCTCTACGGCATAGTTTCGCTCCATAATAAGTAATTCGATTATTACTCTCATTAAAAACACTTCCTTTTGTGCAAAATCCTAACCCTAATCTTCAAAAACTCTCATGGCGCTTCAATTCAAACATGATCATAATAAGGTTGCTTTTCTTGGATCTGCTCGAGGAGATGAAATTTACAGGCCGATAATTTCTTTCTTACTAAGATCAAAGATTGTATATGCATTGACACATTCTCCTGATGCTATATATGAAACTTTGATTACTCAATTTTGGGCGTCGGCAGAAAAGAGAGGAGATACTGAGATAGTTGCAAGTGTTGATGGACAAGTATATGTGGTGACAGAGGAACTGATCAGAAGACAACTTCGCTTGGATGATGAGAATGGTGTTTATCATTCTGATTCTACGATGGTACTTGAAGGACTTAGAGCTATTGGATATCAAAGTTCGAGGACAGATATGTGGTTGAAAAACAAGCTTTGTCCTATGTGGAGGTTCTTGGTTCATACGTTGCTACAGTGTTTGAGCAATAAGTCTGGAGGATGGGATCAGTTTTCAACACAAATGGGATGTGGTATTGTTTGCTTATCTAAGGGTTTGACTTATAATTTCTCTAAGTATATCTTTGATAATATGGTAGAAAACATAACTAGGAAAAAGGGTAAGTTTTTGATGTACCCTAGGTTCTTACAGATGATATTGAATGTTTCTACACAAACCCAGGCTTTTCATCCCATAAGTGTTCTGACTCCTAAGTTATTTGCTACAATGAGGACTAAATTTGAAGGGACACATTTTCCTTTGTTAGCTGCCATGTTACCTCAGGAGAATGAGACTGATAATGAGCTTAATGTAGTTTTACCTTCTTCAATTCCTACTGATGGAAATCTTTCAGTAGATGGTGATGAGGGTCCTTCTGTTGTTGCTGAAGCATCTATACCTTCACCAAGACCATGTTCTAGTCCAGCATTTATTTAAGTTCCTATTGATGAAGTTCAGGATCAAATTGATGAAGTTCAGGTTGATACTGACAAATTGCCTACACCAAGTCCTGTTAGGACTCCATTTGGTGAAGGATGTTCTAATGTTGATCAGGTTGATGTTGCTCCTGAACAGTCTAATGAAGTTCCAATTTTGACTGAACAATCACATTCTGAGGATCCTATTTCACTTACATCATTATATGATCTAGTGAACAAGCTTACAGGTGAGGTGACTGGTCTTAAGAAAGAACTTACAGAAACCAAGTCTGTTCTTGGTCAGAAGATTGTGGAATTGGAGGCTAAAGTTGAACACTTGGAGAATTTGCTAAGTCAGAAGGGTAAAAAGAGATGTTTGGTTTCTTCTGAGGAGGAGGCTGAAGAAAATATTAATGAATCTCTTGATATATTGGCTGATGTGGCACTTACATCTAATGTTTCTTCTTCTATTGCTAAATCTTCACGAAGAAAGGAGTCTAGCAAGAAGCCTATTCTATATACTAGCAAAAGACGAAAACATTCTTTGGATAAGGTATCTGCTGACACATCAAAGGAGCTAAATATGAAGGATGCATCTACTGATGGTTTAGTGAAAGAGGTTACTTCTGATGGTCAAACTTCATCTTTACCAGAACATTCAAATGTTTCACCTTCAGCAGATGATGAAGAGGTTTTTCTTGCTGGGAGAATGTATAAGTTGAATGCTTCTCCTGAAGTTTTCTCTACACCAGTTGAGGAATTGTCTCAACCTATTTCCTCTGATGTGGGTTTGCTTAGTTCTTCTGAAGCTCACATTGGTTCTGCTGAAATTGGTTCTGCTGAGACATCTTCTGAGACAGGACAGGATCCTGTGATTGATGATTTGCTGAAGTCAGGTACAGTGACTAAAGAACAATATCAAGCTCAGGCTGAAATGTTTGCTGATTATGAAGATATTCAGAAGAGTCGTGTTGTGGCTAAGTTTCTTCAAGATCAGTATGCTTCTGATTTGTCTCCTGAAAGGAAATTAGAACTTGATGCATTCTTTCCTACGATTACTGATGATCAATGGGATGGTTATATTTCTCAAGGTGCTTTTGATCCTGATCTAGCAAAACTTATCTTAGGAGATTCCTTTAATGATGATGATTTTGTGGATAAAATGATGGCACTTGGTAATCAAAGGAAGAAGGAATCTGCAGCACAGAGAAGAGCTCTTATTGATCAGAGAAATAAAGCAAAAAGAGATAAACCTATGACTGTTGCTCAGAAGAGGAATTATATGAGGAGAGTTGTGAAGAATGCTGCTATGTATAATTCTGGTATGTCTATGAAGCAAATCATGACTTTATCTGATGATGCTTTGATTAGACAGTATCATATGGTTATGAAATTCTCTTCTTCTGGTTCTACTTCTTCTCATTTGGCAGCAAGTGATTCAATGTCTGATGTTCCTACAGCCAAGAGACAGAGAACAGTTGAAATTGTGGATATTTTTGATGATGTTTTGCCTTCGGTGGTAACTTCAGTTGTTCCTTCTGATACAACTTCTGATGATACTCCTTCTTCTGATAAGGATGTTTCTGCTGAATCTTCTTTGGTTTCTTCTGAAATATTGTCCAGTGTTGAGTTAAGTGATTCTCTGATTCAGGAAACTGATCTACACCTTGATACTGATAACATTGCTGATATGGGAAAGCAGAGTTTGGTTATAAGAAGTTTGGTTAGATTGGCTAAGAAACATGCTTCAAGGAATACTAATTTAGATCTTCAGGCTGATGAATCAACATTTATTGAGGTTGGATCTGTTGAAGCTTTTCCTGAAGGTACTCATGTGGTTTTGGTTAATTGGACAGCTGGTAAGCTTAACACTGTGTATAGGCTGGATAAAACGGTTATTGAGTTTAACTTCTTAAAGGATATTCTTCATTTGGTGAATCGCCATGATTTGAAGATGCTGTATGAACATGTCATTCAGTATTACAAGTTTCATTCAGCAACTGGTTCTGGTTTATATCTGTTGGGAGATCTTCAGGTTATGTTTGATTCTGATTCTCCACATGGTAAAGGGTATTCTATTTGGAAGAATTCTCATAAATGGGAGATTGAGAGTTGGAGATTTTATCCTCTGCCTTGTGTTCAGGTAGTTCAAACTACATGTGGGATGATTTTGTGTATGTTATCAGATAGGCTTTATCCTTTATCTGATACTTTTATGGAAAGATTGCTGAGACACAAGTTGGAAGTGCCTCCTAATCCGGTTGGCAATGATGACCTTCATGCTACTCAATGTGTTGGTTTGATTAAGAATCAACTTCTATCCCATAAAGGTTCATCTTGATTGTAACATTTTGTACTCTTTGTTTTCTTTGTTTATTAGTTAAAAAAAAAAAAAAAAAAAAATGCTTTTGGTTTTATCTAACTTTTCTTGCAGGTTTGTTGTATAATTTTTGGTTATTGACTCACCTGATATGCTTTGGGTATGTCAAAGAGTTAGCTAGTCCAAAGGGTACAGCTTTGGTAAAGACACATCAAATCTGTTGATAGCTGTAATGATTTGCTCAAAATCATAGGGTATGCAACCACCTATGCTTTATTGCTGAGTGTTGTATGGTTTTCAATTCACCATGATCTATTCCTTTTTGGAATCCAAGAATTGGCTAGTCCACTTGTATATGGCATGTGGTAAAGGCAGTGGCATTCCATATTTGGTTCTCAATTCACCAATTCTAAGAATTGACTAGTCCTGAGCAAACGGCTACAGGTAAAGACATTTCAAATCCGTTTATATGGTTACTGGTTTGCCCATAAATCAGATGGTTATCAGTGTACCATAGTTTACGAACTGAAACATATGGCTACTCCAGTAGTGATGGCTATTGGTAAAGAGACATCAAATCCATTTATTTTCAATGATTCACCTCTCACAGGAGTTAACACACCTGGATGTGATGAGAATAGTATGAAACTAATCTGTTTTGATGTACTTTTTGTCATTTGTTGCTGCAAAGATATGGTGTTTCCGAGTTTCTTCATCATAGAGATGTTCTTTGGATTCTTTGCTGTTGCTGTTGTTCGTGTCCAATCCTCTGGTGCTGTAAGATCTATCAAGAAACTGGAACTTAACCAGTCAAATTCCAGTTTAGGGGAGGATTGTTGGGAATTATGTGAAAGTCTGATTATGCTGAACTTAATGCCGAAGTGTTTCTACTGAAGTGAAGTGGATTCTGCCGAAGACTTATTCTGCTGAAGAATAATAGTGATTAGTTTGATTCTGCGGAAGTGTTTATTCCGTGTTTAGTTTATTTAGTATGGATATACATGAGCTTTATTAGGAAGTGATTGTGTATATCTTATTTAGTTTTATGATTATACGTTTCTTGGAAAACGGTTTAGCGATATTGTTTAGGGTTCCTTATCTATAAAAGGAACACATTAGAAAGGTTTATGTACCGATTGGAAAAACTCAGTTTTAGTTAATATAAAGATCCATAGAGGATCAAGAAGTTCTTAGTTATTTGTTACTTGTGTTTATATTCCGCTGATAAACATTAGTAGTAGAGATTGTCTTTTATGGTGCTTGTGATTACATAGGCATACATAACGATCCACGAGCTCAAGATCTATCAAGGTCTGTGTCTGTTTCAACAACTAACATGCTCATACGTCTTTTAAATTTGAATCTTTAGCTTTGATCATTGGTCTTTAAACTTTGTAGATTCTTTGACTTTGACATAGAACCATTATGAACTTTCTTTGAACTTTGCCGATCTTTATCTTATGTGATGATGTTGGTATGAGCATGTGGAAATGGAATACTATTGATGATAGTGGTGGTGGTGATGGTCTCTCCTGGAACTCCGAGTCTCCATTCCTGCATGTAAATAGTTTGAAATAAAGTTCCCAACGTAAGAGTTCGGATATTTTGTACAGGTACATCCCAGATTGCTGGCACGTTCTTTGACGAATCTCAGATCGGATGGTCACTGGCATGTCCCCGTACTCAATATCTTCACACTGTCGTTGTGAGCCGCTAGAGTACTTCGAGGTATCACTCCATGACTGTAGACCGCTTGAAACCAACGGGAACACTAAGCGTAACCTACAAGGGATTACCAAAGTGACCTGCTGTCAGGGTTGTTTGATGTTGACCCTGGCAGGAGTTTGCATTCAATCACTGAGGATCACATTTGTAAATCCTCTCATAAATGTTCTGGCAGATTGCTATGATCTGCGTAGGACCCTAAAATTTACCACTTGTGTTCTTATTGTTTGACTAATAAGTGTAGAAATGTTCAGTGTTCTTAAGAGATCTTTTGATGAATCTCATGGCTCTAGACTCGATTTGTGCATTTTAGTTTTAGTAGTCAGAGACTGGAGCAGTGTCTCGTGATTCAAAATCAACACAACTCGTAGTGAGAGGTCAATAGATTATGTAGGGTTTCCCGTGAGAATGAAACAAGTCCTTTTAAGAGAACTTGAGTGGCTAGAAGGTTAAGTGCAGTGCGTCATTGGGTCCATGTCAGCGTTGTCTTCAATACCGGTGTCATCTTAGTGACAACCAGTAGCATATAAATTGAACCCGGTTTCCGCCTAAGTTGAAGATATGGAGGGCTATTTCTTTTCACCTTTTTCTTAACTTTTATTTTTAATTCTTCAACCTCTTCTTTCTCCTTTTCTCATATTCTCCTTTTTTTAATCATACCTAAGGACTTCTAAAACTAACTATGGGTATTGTCCTTGGGTAGATCCCTTCGGTTCTGGTGGATCATAGGACGTATTTCCTATCCTTAGTCACCTTATAACTCCATGATTATTCCTATGTTGCCATAAAACCTTTTTCTTGAAAATCTCTCAAGTGTTTATGATTATCAAACACATTTTGTTAACACCTTGAGAGTTTAGTATTTTCAGAAATACTCCCCGTCCACATGTGCTTGTATTGTTTTAACTTAAATCTACACATTGATGGTAGAGGTCACACTTTTGAATTGATCGGCTCCTGATAGACAATTCCTCGAGAGACATGATTACGTTGCTTAGTTAAAAAGATCCATTTTTAGTTTTTAGGTGGCAGTTAGCTCTAATAACTAACTTGAAGTTGTTAACACTCCTTGAAAAGGAGGTTAGACCAGTCAAAGTTCATGTCTACCAGGAGTTTCTTGAATTGGTACGTTCTACTCAGACAAGTCCTTTGCGAGACACGTTTACATCACTGGCTAGGCAGCTTGAAATTATTGCCCGTCCCGGACAAGTTGTTTCGATTTCTGACATTTGAAGTTCATCAATTAATAGGTTAAATCTGAGTCGAGCTTATCTGAGATTCCACACACTAACTCAATCATTTTTTGATCACATTTAGTTTTTCTCCCTCTCAAAAATAGCATATCGATGTTGTTTTTGAAGAAACGTTGATTTAAAATATGCCCTTTTGAGGTTTATTGGAAGAATCCAACAAGAACTTTTCACTTTGAAAAAAGATATTTCAAATACTCCCTCTCAACATGTGGAATAACTTTTTGAGATTTTAATTAGAAGAGAGAATACTTGTTCTTTTGAGCAGAATTATGAAAAAACTTTAAAAATTTGATTAATTCTACTCAAAAGTAAGAAGCTTTCGCTCCTTATATTAGGATTGAGACACTGAAGCGTACCTCAGGGTCCTTTCTTTACAAGGTGTTATGTGTGCACAAACCATAACATGACTAACAAATCATATTTCAAGAATATCAACAAATCACTGACTAACCAATCATTCAGGACGTTGAAATGTCATGATCGGGAAACTCGGTCTTCCTCCGACATAGCTCTCCAACCTTCTGATTTGGTCCCGACGCTTTAACCTCTATTCAATTCTTGCAATGAACCTGCAAACATGCCTTGATTCCGTCACATTTCATCTATTTCCCTTGTACGGGTGTTGATCCTTTAAGCGAATATCTGTTAGGAATTGGAAAATCCATAATGAAGAGTCGCACACCCCAACTCTAGTCTAGCATATGTTAGCTCGTAGACATTACGTTATTTACTAGTTATTTAGTTTAGTGCAACACCGTGGAGGAAGGACGGGTCTTTACCCACTGTTTTCCTGATCCACAGTCCGAAGGAGGACGTTTATTATGTAACTATAAATACCCTCTACCTCCCAAGGTAGAGTGTTGGACCTTTCACTTAATCTAACCTTTCTTTCTTTGTTACTTTCTCTCTTTAGAAAGGCTCCCATCTTCCACTTTCTCTCTCTAGAACCTTAAACTAATTCGACCCATATATTTTTATGTGATGTGTTTGTGAAATCCAATATGTTACAAATGGTATCAAGAGCCAAGGTTTTATCATCTCTCTTACATATCCTTGGATTTCTAGTGGTGTTATATGGTTTTTGGGTATGAAAAAGTTTAGTGGTTTTTGCATCATTTGGATCATTTCTTGAGTTAAAGTTTGGATTTTGATTGTACTTTTGTGTTTATAATCATTGTAAGTGCTTGGGTTTTAATTCGGAAAGCTTAAATCACTGTGTTTGAGCTTGTTTTGGATTGAAAAGTGTGTTTTTTTAAGTTTTTCTTGCTAGCGACTTGGTTCTCGTACTGTTTTTCATCGTAGCGACTTGCTTCAGTAAAAGTTAGCGAGTTACAGTGTTTGTTGTTAGCGCCTTGAGCCTAGCGACTTGTCTATTGAGACAAGCCGACAAATAGTACAAGTTAGTGGATTCTCCACTACGGCTAGCGACTTGATGAGGTTAGCGACTTGCTTCAGAAATTGTTAGCGATTTGTAGTGTAAACTGTTAGCGACTTGATACTAGCGACTTGGATCTTAGCGAGTTGTTCTTTAGCAACTTAACTGTGTCTAGCGACTTGGTACTTAGCGACTTGTTGTCATAATACTTAGCGACTTGGTGCTTAGAAACTTGGTTCAAGGATTCTTACCGACTTGGTGACTTAGCGACTTGTTCTCAAGGTTTATAGCGACTTGTCTCTAGCGACTTGTTGACTTTTCCCGACAAAACTTCAAACGGCTATAACTTTTGATCCGTAACTCCGTTTTCAGCGTTCTACCCATCAAAACGACCGTGAGAATGAGGAGAATGGCACGCCAAATGAACAACCTTCGAGGCATAAATCCGCTCCAAACAGAAGTTATTGAGGTTTTTATGCTTTTTGACCTAAATTTCTCCAAAAAATCGTGCATAAACCGATCCAAATCTCAACCAAACAACATCTCTGCTAATCCTTCAAACAACCATAAGACCTAACACACAATTGTATATCATTGTGTCGATCCATCAGTTATCTTGACACGTTCTATTGGTCCCTATATCACGGTTTCTTCTTGATTTTGTAAAATCCCTCGAAAGAATCTATTTCTCGGTTTAAATCATAGACTTGTAAAATCCCGTGTATACTACAACATCATTTCTTACACTACTGACCCAGTAATTTCAGAAGTACTTAAATTGTATGATGCTGTGGACAACAATGATAATGTATGCTACACTGAATGATTAAAGACGATTGAATCAATCAATGATGATGTGAGTTCTTCATGCTCTGAGTCCAATGAGAAAGATTTGCACCTGTTCAGGCTACAGAATGCCATGCAAAAGGAAAGTAGCATTGAACCTTATCAACAACTTCACTCACACCTCATGTTACTCACACCGATAAGAATGGAACGAACATGCATTGCCATTTTCCGTCAAGACTTATCCACATTAACGGGAACATTACTATTGAACTTAGAACAATTAGAACAACAACTTGATAAAGAAAAGGTTCAAAAGGATAGTTCCAGTGCTGCACTTCAAGTGATCCACAACCAATTTCAGTCATTCATAAGTGGGGAATTTACATCAGATTATGATCAAGACCTGACTGAAATGTCTTTCAAGAGACACACTGGAATGGAAATTAGCGTGTTCATTGAGACATTCATCCAACTCATGGATAATGTGGAGAAGTACATTGAGGAAGTTACACATAAAGATGAAAAAGTGGATGAGTGTCAGGTGCAGTTGAGATATTGTTGTGATAAGTTGGGTAATGTATTTGTTGAAGAATCGGGTGTTGCTGAATGCAGAATGTCAGAGACAACAAATAATGATGAGTCGGATAAAGCACCAGATGATGGATCAGTTAACATTGATAAGCTTGACACAGCCAGCGGTCCAGTGACTCTTGTTACACATGATGTGGATGCAGATATCAGACCATAAATTGAGCAGGTGTCATGTGATGAGGTACTATTAACTGTTCAACATAGTGCATCTGCTAATGTACCAAAACAAACTGCTCTTAATACTGAACATGATTCTGATAAATGTTCCTTGGTTGAGGCTGAGTCTAATAAATTCAAAACAAATGATATGGTTGATAAAAAGTCTTTTGATGAACTTTCAAACAAATTCTCAAAACTTGAAAAACATTGCATTTCTCTTGAAATTGCAATACAAAGAAAGGAGGAAAGTTTTCAAACTAAGAAACCATGTAAAAATCCGGAATTTCCTGAATTTCATGAATTTTTTGAAATAAACGATTTAAAAGCTCAGCTTCAAGCCAACAACTCGACTATCAACAATTTGAAAAAACATATTTCTGATATGCATGTGAAAAGTAATTTGGTTACAAGTAATTCTGATGGTAATACTATTGATGATATTCAAATGAGAAATGATGAATTAGCGGTTTGTGTGGCCAAATTACTAAAGGAAAATGAGTCTTTGAGAAAGCATCACATAGAACTAAGTGACTCTGTCAAAGAAGCTAGAACTAATTCAATGGAACAAACAAACTCTTTGATAGCAAAAATTGATGAACTCAAAGCTCAACTTCAGGAAAAGAGTTTCGCTATTGTTGCGTTAAAAAATGAGCTTAGAAAAACTATAGGGAAAAGTGTGTGCACTAAATTTACAAAACCATCAACCTTGGGGAAACCAGTTTCTCATCCCATTATAAACCGGTCCATTGTTAGGCAGCCTACTGCGTTTATATCCGAAAGACCAAAATTTTCAAAAACACGGTTTGCCTCCCAAGTTGATGAAAAACAAGTTTTGTCAAAACCAGTCACTTCACCTGAGTTACCTAAGAATAAGGCTTCTAGCTCCGTTAACCCTCAACACGTAGCCACTTCTACTCCCAGCACCTCTAGGATTAGTTCGAAAACAGTGTCAAAACCAAGCATTAAAACCTAGAATTCATATGATATGAATGACTTGTGGAAGAACTATTATCTAGAAAAAGCTAGGAAAAAGGCACAGATTCGAAAAGACGGAATTTTAGGTGCAAGACCTAGGGTGAGGAATTCTACTAAATTTCAAAGCACTGCTAGTAGTTGTAAACCACTACCTAGAAACACTCAAAGGACTAGGGATTGGCGTGCATCTAAGAGTAGATATGAGAAGAAGAATGCTAAGCATGTTGAAAACGAAACTAGAAATTCGAAGTCTTTTCCGAATAAGAAACATTCTCCTAATTCACATGCTAATGTACAATCCACTAAGACTACTAACGTGACTAAGGTTCAACATTTTATGAATCAAAACAAACAAAAAACTTTGCCTAGATGGATACCAGCTGCTAAATCTTTGGAGTCTAGGAATATTGATAAGTCTTCCACTGTGCATAAGAAGCTTAACACTCCTAGACCTTGCCATATGTGGATACCATCAGGTAGAATGTTTAAGGATGCTGGACTTAGGTGGATACCTACCGGAAAGCTGTTTTCTAATAGCAAAATCATGGTTGACAGTGAAGCCCCAAAGGATTTGGATACTAATGTCACTAACCAATATATATGCAATTAAGTTTGTAATGTTACTGCAGGTATTCCTTACTCAGTTCAAGATACTTCGATCCTTCACTACATGGACTCGCTTAAGGTATGGATAACAAATGGATTGATATCTCATTACTCACGGGTTCAAGTTACTCAACCTTGATATTCAATCTGCTATGATGTCTGTTCACATCAGTTCAGGCCTCGTACTTCAACATTATGGTGTCTGCAGATAACACTTTAGGCCCCGTTCCTTAAAAGAAAAGAAAGGTGTACGCTTCAGTGCGCTTTATCTTCAAAAGAAGATAAATCTTCATGTTTATGACCATTCTCATCGACATTCTTCATCGACAAGCTTCAAGTTTTTCCACGCTCTTACCCTCAAGTGGATCTACGTTCATTGGTGTATATTCTTATTCACTTGTTCAAATCAAAAATGGCAACTTCGGATGCAATTTTTGAGGGGGAGAAGAGTGCATATACTACATGTTGATGGATGCTTGAATTATGGTCATATGATTCTCCTTCAACGCCTAATGCTTCACTTACTAAGGATAACTGGGATTCATTGGTTGGGATTCATTGTTTTTCAAAGATATGTTTGATGAGTACTTCCAACCTCCAACGAATGTTGATCATCCAGTTTCTGAAGCTCATGCTCCGGTTCCTACTGACTCAACTGGTTCACCATCTAAGAAGTACTTCTCAGAATTCTCAAGAAATCTTATCTCCAGTTACTTCACAAGGCGTTGATAATGACTATCATGATATTGTAGTTGCACTATTGAATAATGATCCGCTCTTTGGTATTCCTTTGCCAAATCTTCACGGATTATTGTTCCTCTCATTGTGCATGCTATAAATCAACCACATGAACATTAAGGAAAATGCCTACCTCATCCGCTCGAATACATTATTGGTGAATCTTCCAGATCAGTCTCTACATGTATACCTTTAGGAAGAATGCATTGATGTTGAGGAATCATTTGTTGTGGTTCATTCAGTGGGTCAATGTACATCCGATTGTATGTTGTTTTCACGTGTTAGGCATTTGACACAAGTTGATGACTTCAGAGTTAATCATTTATCACTTATCTGAGATTGAAGTTGACTTTCAACAAAAGCGTGTTCTTATTTGATAACTTGGCGGGCTTAAGATTTTGAGTTGAAGACTTGGTTTATCTAGTTACCAGCAGTCGGGATGGATGGTTGAATACCTGGTTAACTATCACTATTAGGAGTTACTTTGTTTTACTCAGTGTCACACGCATATGACGGTGTGGATAATCGCAAGAGGTGTTAATGTCTCATACTTTGCTTGAGTAGTGAGTACTTAGAAATTTGCTTGAAGCATAAATTCTCGACACCGTTCTTCCATCATTAAGTGCAAGCTTAAGATACAAATGCGGGGAATTCGACTTCAGTTTCAAGTTTGGTATATCGGGTTTTCTTCAATAGTGGTCACTTCAAATTGTCTACATATGGGTTGATAAAGATAGTCAGAGAGAGTTTATGTAGCAGTTGATTCTCACAGATTCATTTGGGCTATTTGAGTTCTTCTCACAAGATTTCATGTTTATGGGTATATTATGTTTTGCTGATTCTGAGGTATCAAAACCAGCAAGGGGGAAGGAGACATATATCTAAAAGCACAATGAGTACACATGATGAACTTAACACTTCTACCTGATTGAAGTTATCCCGGAAAGACAATGGTCATAACCGTAGAGAAACTCAATGTTTAACTCATAACCTTTGGTGTATTATTCCAACTATTTGGGGGAAGGATATATTATTCCAACTATTTGGAGGAAGGATGTATTATTCCAACTATTTGGGGGAAATGGTATCTGGAGACTTTTGGTATGTGTTACGTCAGCGTTTAGTTGCAAGAAATGTAGAAGAATATTTGGAGCGTGAGATGATATTGCTTATCGACATCTTCGATATGGTTATGATAAAGTGCTTATGGTTATTGCTTCATGTACACTATGTAATGATGATTTCGATGAGATCGCAACCATCAGGGGAGAGATTTGTGTACATCAGGGACGCACAACATGTTCACATGATCGAGCTTATTCAGTTATTCCGGAGTTGATATCCACATAGATGATCAGTGATTCAACATGTTACTTGGATGTCATCGTCTCTACTCTTGTTGGGTACTTGTGTACATTATGGGCTGATTGGTTATATGGAAGATAACTGGAATGCATTTGGTGAAATGAAGGTGTTGATATATTGTTCTCCCGTACAGACGACTGCACAAATCCGCAGAATGATGTTTACATCGGGGATGCACAATAGGTTCATGTGATCGGGCTTAATCATGTATCCCGAGTTTGATAACCGCAGAAAGGATCACTGGTTCAACTTGTTACTTCGATGTTTTCATGTTTCTTTGGGTTGTTGAGCTTCATTCAATGAGACTGTTTGCTTCACTTCTATTACTTGGGGAAAGTGGTCTCACTTCGAAGATTGTCATTTTGGGGGGAAGCTACCAAATATTCACATCTAGAAGGCTCATGGTCAGACGATTTTCATGAAAAGCCTCGAATGCTTTGGTGGTACAAGTTTAAGAGATGTTGATTCCTTTCTTCTACAACGTGCTGAACGATTTCCTTATCTCGGTACTCGTATGATCATCTTCTTAAACTATTTCTCTATCGTTGTAAATATTTTTCAAAAAGAAAAATACAAAAATATAAAACCAACAAAATCAAAATAGAAAAATATAAAATCAACAAAAGCCCATAAAAATCAGAAAATTGAAAAATACCAAAAATATGTTTTCTCAAGATATGTCTTCTGGTATCGATAACATCTACGGTCTTAGAAATGTCATTCAATAATGGCACGGGACTTTAGATGAAGTTCGAGCAGGAGGTGTAAATATTTCTTTCTAAACATGTCTCAAAACAATGGCTTGCAGTTACTTCTGACTGTGACCCGTGATAAAACCATGGATTGCTATTATTTCTGATAGCAACCCGTTCTTCAAAGAAGGAAAGTGCTACGCTTAAACAATTTTCAAAACATTTCGTGCACTTATCCTAAAAACAAATTAAGGAAAGTATGTCAAAGGACTGCTGTTCCTACTCAAATATTTTTCCTTCTAAAATTCTTCAAAAAATTATTTGTTTTATCAAATTGGTGGAAAATGAGTTGCTATTAAATCAATCAGTTTCGGAGTTTTCGTAAAAATTGAAAACTCAGTCAATGACTTCAGCGCTTTTAATCTTTTCAGAAAATAAGTCATTGATTGAGGGGGAGAATGTTTTCAAATTTACATCATCTAACGGGCTTTCTTATTTATCCTATATGCTTAATCAAAAATCATGTTACCCTACGTTGAAGGACTAGGTGCCTAGGATATGATTGTTAGGATTAGATGATTAGAGTTTGATAAACACATTATTCCCATACATTTCAATGATCTGATTGATATGTTGGATTGACTTTTATTAGTCGATTACTGTTTGGGTGTTGTCGACCACCATATATCCGTATGTGTGTTCACTAACGTATGTAGGTATATTGGTATATAAGAATGTTCCTGATCCGGATCCCACAAATGAAGATGATTGGATGCCGAAAGGAAAGGGTAACTATATCTTGGGTTGACAAATGAAGAAACGGAGCTTAATTGGACTTCTATGGAGAGTTGGCATGGAAAAATGCAATGTAAGAGGTCTCACTGCATCAGCAGATGGTTTTCTTCATCAGCAAATGAAGAAACGGAGCTTAATTTGACCTCAGTTGGCATTAAAATAAACGTAAGAAGTCTCACTGCATCAGTAGACGGTTTTTCTTCCAAGCCCTACAGCAACAACATAAGCTTCTCAACCACCGAACGTATCTTTGTGCAGGATACCATTTTTAAACAATTTTGAAAATAATTTGATTAAATTGTTTTGAAAATAAACTGGACTTAATTTTGAAAATCACTTGACTTTATCTTATCAAAACCTAAGTCACTCAATCAACGAGTACGGTCGTCGATTGAGGGGGAGAGTGATTTAAAATAAAATATTTTAAAACGATATTTTCTTCATAAAAAGTCCGTTTGTATAATAACAAAGTGGTGATCTAAAGATTTAATGTTATGTCATGGTATGATTTTCTTTAAAACTCAAAGATCTTACAAAATGAAATGTTTTCTGTTCTTGTTTGATTGTGAAATCGTTTTATTTTACTTAAAGATCTCTTAAAAACTTTCATACCTGACACTAACAATCTTTAACGTCTTAAATTGATCCTCTTCAGTCATTTTTCAAAAGTAAATCTTGCCACGTCTTTCCCCAAAATCTTTTAAATGATTTAAATCAATTGGGATCACAAATCTCAAAAGGTTTGAAATTTTTGATCGGGGGAGAGATCGTGATTTAAATCTCAAATATGTTTTAATGGAATCGGTTTTAGTCCTTCATAGGCACTCTTGCCTCCATGTGCCAAACGATTTCAAATACACAATGCACATGTTGAGGAGGAGGATTTATCCAAAAACAAGATGAGTATTTAAACCTGGCCACATTTTCTCCCATGTTTTCTAAACCTTATTAAATCACTTGGGATCCAAAATCTCAAAGGGTTTGATACTTTTGATCGGGGGAGAATTTGTGATTTAATAATAAAGCTTGATTAAAGATGATCATTTTGATTCAGATGTGCATGCTGCTCTCTCATATGTGCTAAACTCTTTCGAATCTCGAAGCACATATTGAGGGGGAGCAATTCTAAAGAAAACAAACTTTCAAGGTACAAGGATTTATATGTTTCAACATAAAGTACCTTGATTGTGTTTTAAATGGTTTCTTAATGGATTTTGTGATCGTGGATATACTTCAAATGAACTCTTTCCTCTATGTGATAAAATGATTTCAAATATCCTACGCACATATTGAGGGGGAGAATTTACCAAGAAAATCAAATGGCTTTTTCTATGAAAATTGCGATCAAAGAAAATATTTCAAAGTCCTCTTGCCTCCATGTGCTAAACAATTTCTAGATCATATGCACATGTTGAGGGGGAGGTTTTCTAAATGATCAAAACTATTAAGGTACAAAATGCTTTGATCTCGTATCAAAAGTACCTTGATTGATTTTCCAAATGATTTTTCTATTTTTTTTCAAGAAAGAATGAACTATACCAAAAGACCGACCATTTTACTTTATGCTTGGAGTTATAAGGATGGTTAGGTTAGGTATTTGTTCCCACGATCCGCCAGAACCGGAGGGATCTACCCAGGGACAATCCACTAGATAGTGTAGAGTCCTTAGGTATATTGAAAAAAGGAGAAAAATGATAATGTGGGAAGAGTGCCGACTGAGACAGAGCTAGTACTGGAACAAACCCAACAAGGTTCTAGTTATGAAGTCTCGGTAAGCACTGAAGGGGTTGAAGAATGAAAATGAATTGAATGTTAAAAGGGTGAAAAGAAATAGCCCTCCAATAATTCAACCTTAGGGCAGTAACCGGGTTCAATACATATGCTACTGGTGGTTACTAAGGTAACGCTGGTATTGAAGACAAGACGTCATGGACCCAGTGACGCACTGCACTAAACTTCCTCTTAGAGATTGTTGGTATTGACTTTCTCTTAGTGATTGTTGGTATTGAAGAAGGAGACCCTCTCCCTAGTCTCCGGCATAGGAACCAAAAATGCACAATTGAGTCTAGAGCCAAGAGATCATCCACAATATCTCATTAGGACACATAGTTAATGAAGACTTGCTGTTTCACACAATGTGGAAAGTGAGTATATAATTAAGAATCCTACGCATTATCCTTGTGGTATTGCCAGAACATCCGAGTAATATGTAAAAGTATTCACGATGAAGATGGAAACCTTTGAAAAACCGGTTGACGGATACCTTTGAAAAAGCTCTTGGTGGGTGACATGTGAGATCTTTTCTAAAGGTAAAGCTTGTGACAACTGGATAGAAACGATGGGGCAATTCACTCTTGAATCAACCTTGGTCCAGGAAATGGATTGACGGATACCTTTGAAAAACCGGTTGGTGTGCTCAAACTCTTTTCTATTGCACATCGACTGTGTATTAAGTTTTCAAAATTAAAAGGGTATTTATGATTGAAATTTGATTTTTCTTATAAAACCTTCATCGTATTGCAAAACTCTTTCTTCTAGTAATACGCGATTGTTTTCAAATCATTTTTAATTAATCAGTAAATCTCAATTTGCTGGTTCACTCACTCCGTGTTGTCTTCTTTGAGACGTTCTGGTTTGAGAACAGCTAGAACAGTTGCGAAACCCTGTCAAGGAGATTCTTCGGAATTATACCTGATCACAGGCAGTACTTTTACTGATCAACGAGGAACCGTGGGTCGGGCACCTCAATTCAACGAAAGTGATCAAAGACACTTTCATGCGCTTTATTGCTAACTGTTGTATGAAAGTACACCCGACGTTTTCACCTGATCAGAATTGAGGAGTCAATCCATAGCCGCATGCTCACACATCGCTTTCACAATCTAAAGAAATCATGATAAGTGCATATCTTCATCAACTGACTCTGAAATTTTCAATCCATGCTTCAGCTACACTGATGGAAATATTATGAATCAACAAAAGCTTCCGCAACTCTGATGAGAAGATATCATGATCCAAAATGTGAGCATGTCGGTCCGAAAGTCACAACTTCACATAATGGCGTTGCTATAATGGATGAGCCAAAGATTTGCTGTGGCTGATGATCTCTAACCTGGCTTAATGAATCACCAAACGTGGATCAGCACAAAGACCTCCACTAAAAGTACAAAGCACTTGAACTTTGAAGAATCACTGCTAAAGCACAAAGACTGCAGACATTAAAGAATTGAAGTCTACGAGCTCGAGCATAAAGACGAAGACAGAATGCTCGGATTCAAAATGTAAATCATGAGGTGACATCCCTTAGGGGGAGATTGTTAGGAATTGGAAAATCCATAGTGAAGAGTCGGTCACCCCAACTCTAGTCTAGCATATGTTAGCTCGTAGACATTACGTTATTTACTAGTTATTTAGTTAGTTATTTAGTTTAGTGCAACACCGTGGAGGAAGGACGGGTCTTTACCCACTGTATGCCTGATCCACAGTCCGAAGGAGGACGTTTATTATGTAACTATAAATACCCTCTACCTCCCAAGGTAGAGGGTTGGACCTTTCACTTAATCTAACCTTTCTTTCTTTGTTACTTTCTCTCTCTAGAAAGGCTCCCATCTTCCACTTTCTCTCTCTAGAACCTTAAACTAATTCGACCCATATATTGTTATGTGATGTGTTTGTGAAATCCAATATGTTACAATATCCAAGCCATCACGAACAGTCTTTAAGGTATCATCACAGAACTTATGAATTTCGTCAAATGCCATGAAGCAGTTGTGAGAATAGGTACTTCTGTAGATGAAACCAAATGTTGATTCTTTCTTTAGAGTGTATTGCGACTCCTTATTAATGTCGTTCAAGTTAAGGAGTGCCTTGGTCAGATTAAGCTTCTTTTGGTAACTTTTGACACCCAATTGTACGTATTCAACTCTTTCTTGAAGTATTATACTCCTTTTGAAGATCACAAGAGAAGTGATGAATGCAAGCTGTAAATCGGTTGAAAATTGACGCATTTTACCTTGAACTTTGAGAAGATACATGTCTTCAATGTCATTTAGGTTCAACCTTGGAAAGTCAGCTTCAGAAAATTCATACTCTCTTTCATCTTGATGTTTGACGACAATATTTTTGAGATAGGAGTAGTCCCATTTTGTTGCAGTTGCAATAGACATGATGGCAATAATTATTTGGTTATGCATGACCTCCCCCTTTGTTTGTTCTAACCTGCTACTTCGATAGAAAAGCTTTTGCCTTTCCTGCCAGTGGTGAATCCCATACAAAGCATCTCTATCGTACGTCAGGAATTTGTCAAAAAACTAGCGTGTTGAATCTTCTTCAATGGTTGTGTTTAAGTACCTTGTTGCTGGGATATTAAAGGTCGGGGAGGTTGCATATTTTCTTTCAGTTTGATTTATGTGTTGTAAGAACTCCAAGTCGGTGTTGAAAAAGAAGCGATAAGGAATTTTAGGTTGTTCAGGTTTTCCCACCATTGGTAGAGGCTTGGTCCAATCCGTGTAATAAGGTCTAGATTTTTTGGAAGTGTGGTCCACATTGAACTTGGGATTGAGCCAATCGATATCATTAGACATTGCACAAGCAATGTTTTCAAGATGATATTCAAGTTCGATTGCACTCCCGAATCTTTCTATGAGAAGGTTGAATGTTGCATTCTTTATCCATTTGAGTTCCTTTTTGTTGAATTTCTTGACTCGAAAGTCTCTTTTGATCTTCTGGACGTATTCCATAGTTTGACCATCCACCAGTTCTTGATCATCCGCAAGCGGAGGTTGAGGTTTAACCATGTCATCATACCATCCGTATTCAGTCTTTTTTTCGTTGTCGAGCCATGTGACAATGTTTGGTTGTTTGTCTTTTCATTCCTTTCTGCTCTTGGATGATGACGATGGTCCAGGTTTGGTATGCGGTTGGGTGTTAGTTTGTTCCTAGTTGTCATCATCGGTGTATTCAAAATGATCATCAGCTTTTGGTGTGCTGCCTCAAAATCCTTTGGTTAAGTAGTTGTAGGAGTGGTGGTTTAGGGGTTGACCGGTTTTTGTTGTGATGAAGAGACACCATCCGTTTTATGTTTCATTGCATGCAGATTAGGATCATGGTCATCATCTTTTATTGGTCTCTTTTATTTACTAACATATGTCTTGCATGAAGTCTGAAGAAGTTGTTTTGCGACAAGACAGTCATAGATTGCTTCATCTTCTTTCGTCATAAGTCCAACTCCCCCAGAAATCTTATCCAACAATTGGGTTTCAATTTCTTCGACTGTGAATTCGGGAAGTTTTGTCAGCAGTGTGTGTAGAGTGAGAGGTGTGGTAGAGATCACTTCTTTAACAATTTTTTGAATTATTGGTTTCAACTATCTTTTTAACAGTTCCTTAGTAACTAATGGTATGTTATTCTGCAATGAAGCTTTTTTGCAGAATAACATACCATTAGTTACTAATCATAAACTACAATGAAGCTTTTTTGCAGAATAACATACCATTAGTAACTAATGGTATGTTATTCTCCATATCACCTTGAACATCTCTAGATAGGAACTTATCAATTTCTTGATTTGATTGTTGAATGCCAGCCATTTGATTTTTTATCCCTTTTTCAATCGGCTTTCTTCATCGCATTCTGAATTTTGATTTTGGCATGTGACATCCATGTGTCAGCTAGTTTCTTGATTGATTTGTTAGTTGATTTGGTTGTTGTTTATGTTGGTGGAGGTGATGATTTAGGAATTGCATATGTTTCTTTGTTGACGTTTGAATCTTTGTCTTTAAGTGGAGGATGAGAAGAAGATTCAGGATTGTGTTTGGGATTGTCTTGGATGTAATTGCCGGTTTCCTTGAGCAGTCTTTCCTCTTCAGCCTTTTTGGCATCCTCAATCTCTTTCCGTCTCCTTTCTTCTTCTTCTTCAGCTTTCTCCATCTTTGTGACTTCCTCTGCAACCCTTTTCACATAATCATCAGTGACAAATAGGTTTTCCTCCATATCATCATATTGATCTTCAGCGTCATACATTTTCTCATCCTTAGGTTTCTCTCGCTCTTCATGAACAACCAGTGTAGACTCACCTTTTTCTTTACTGGGTTGATTAACCAGATCAGAATGAGGTGCAATGATAGTTTGACTGTCCCAGAGAGGTTGAGCTCTGCTGCTGGTGCCCTCTTCCTCACTAGGTTGCTTAAACGGAAGAGGAGAAGGTGGTTGTGTCATTCTGCTCTGTTGAAGTCCAAGCTTTAAATTTTTCTCGTTAATTTCCTCAACAGTTAAACCAAAATCTTTAGATTGTTCTTCCTCACTGATAGGTTGTTTCATCTTCCTCTAATCAACTAGATTTGCTTCTTCATCATTTTCCTCATTATAATCGTCAATGTGTCTATCAATGTCATCATAAGATAACTTCTTTCATTCCTCCTCTTTTTGCACCTTTTTCTTCATTTCTTCCGTGTTCAAAGTATCACTTGCATGAGCTTCTTTGTAGACAACGGGTTCATCAGACTCATATTCAGATTCATCTGATGGTTGAGGTGATCGTTCAGGAGAAGATCCAGTTTTGATGATTGTGGCAGGTACCCTCTTGTGGGGAACCAACCAGACCGTAGCACCAACCCCCGAAAGTGCTATTATTGCTATTAACCTTGGTGACAACTTCACCGTGAAGGGACATCACCTTTCTATGATCAAAGACCGACAATTCGATGGCCGTGCGCGGGCCGATCCGCATAAGCACATTGCCGAATTCATCGAAATTTGCGGCATGTTTCGTTATGGCGACACCGATGTCAATGCCATTAAACTCAAACTTTTCCCATCATCACTCGCCGGAGATGCTAAAGTATGGTACAATGAATTAACCCCAGGAATCATCAATACTTGGGAGGAGATGAGGCAAGCTTTTGTAAGCCGATTCTTTTCACCTGCCATGTTTGACCGATTAATGGGAGAAATTCGTGCTTTTAACCAAAACCCAAACGAATCACTTGTCGAAGCTTGGCTTCGAATGAAAGATTTGCTTCGTAGTTGTCATGGACATGTACTATCAAAAGGAACCATCATCCAAATCTTTTACCATGGACTAGATGAAATCTCTCAAGGCATCCTTGATGCTGGAGGAATTTTTCTCTATAAGACTCCCAACGATGCACATCAATTGCTTGAAGATCGAGTACTTCTCAAACTTGATTGGTCCAAAGATTCCAAAACTAAACCTCTCCGAAAAACCGTTTCTTTTGTTGAAAACACCAATACCTCAAAACTCATAGAGAAGATGGAAGCGTTAACCTCAAAAATCGACTCACAGCACAAAGATATAAAAAATGAAATGAAGGAAATGCGAGACGGATGCAACAATTGTGGAGGAAATCATCCATCGTCCGAGTGCGACGATAAACCTATGGGTGGACCGAAGGAAGGAGAAGCGAGTTATGATCAAGGAGGATACCGTGGAGGAGGATATCGTAGTAATTATTACGGTCGAAATTCTGGAAATTGGCAAGATCGCCGACCAAGGGATGACAACCGTGATTCTCAACCACGAACTGACGATCCACCACCACAAAATCCCAACAAAAAGATGGAAGAAACCGAATTCGAGAAAACCATGAGAGAATTCGTGGCTGCTCAAAAATCTGCAAATGATTTTATCAAAAATCAATTTTTCAATCTCAAAGCCAAAGTTGAGCAAGGACAGAAAAATCCTCAAGCATCTATCCAAGATCTTGAAAACAAGTTTGGCAGATTTTCTGACCAACATTCCTCTAGACCATCTGGTTCATTGCCAAGTAATACCCAATCCAACCCAAAACCATCAAATGATAAGACGTACCGTCCACCACAAACAAGAAACGAGTATGTCAACGCTATCTTCACAAGTAGTGGTTTCTCGAACGATTCCAATCCGAATATCGTTGTTTCCGCCAGTGGAAGCAACATCAAAACCGATCATGCCTCATTGATCGAGAAATTGGAAGCTCTCTCAACAAACATCGATACCCAATTCATAAGCATACGGAGGGAGATGATGGAACTGCGAAATAGTCACCAAGCTTCAAACTATGATGCTGAGGATGACACACCGATGTGTGATCCCATGGAAGCGAACCTAGTCCAACATGAAGGATATCACGGCAGATATTATGACCAAAATTCCAGAAATTCGTACTCCTATCCATATCACAACCCAACCCATACATATCTTCGATATCAGTCATGGAATACAATACCTCATCCATCACAACATTTCAATACACCTAAAACCTCACCGGAGGAGATGATGAGAGAATGGATGGCCAGTCAAACAAAAGCCAATGAGAATATGACGAACCTGTTGGTTGATTTGGAAAATAAAGTCGATCAAGGAAGAAGGAACCAACAAGCGATAAGCCAAGACTTGGAGAGGAGGATAGAAAGATTAAGTAAGGAACAGGAAATTCATCACGTTGAATCTCTTCCTTACACCACAGATTCCAACTCGAGACATGAATTTGTCTACAAACCACCCTCAATTCAATACGAGAACGATAAGGGTGAGGATGAATTTGTCGAAGAGGACGAGACCGAACACATTCCAACCACGCCAAATCTGAACCAAATCATGTCTAACTCACCAACCGTGTTACCTTTTCTTGAGGATTGCACCATGCATATCCCAACCACTCAATTACAAAGTTCTGAACACCACGTTGGTGATAAGGTTTTCAACGAAATTGGAGACAATTGGAATGGAGAACTGGAAAGAAAGATAGACAAATGGCCTGAACCACAAAATCCAGTTTCTTTAAATCAAAATGGTAGGACTAAGCCACCTCCTACATCTCATCTTGAGAATGTGGATGCCGTATTCACTAGGAGTGGAAAGTCCGATGATCCTCCGAAAAATCATAAAGATCCGCCACCTGTCCTCTTTTCTAATGAAATTGACCAAACGTTCGAAATAACGAAAAGAGACTATAACATGGTCAAACCAAAAGAATCAAATGTATTCCCATCCATTGTGGAGTACAAACCAAAGATCCCATACCCTCAACGTTTAAGAGCTGAAATTCCCCATTTGAACCGTATGGTCAAAGTATCCTAACCCGGGGAAGATTCGAGTCAGGCTGATGACTCGATAATAAAACAAGCGCTTCTCGGGAGGCAACCCGTATGTTTCAGATTTGATTTTCTATGGTCACTCCCCAAAGTTTAAACCTTCGGTTGAACTTAAGTGTGGGGGGGGGGTGCCATCCTTTTAATAAAACCTTTTGTTTGTTTATAAGATTGTGTGCAGGTGATGATTTCTCCAGTGGACGCTTAGAATGAAGAAAGATTTTAAGCTGATAAACTCGTTGACATATCTGGTTTCATCTCTATTTTCCCTATTTCTATACTTTTAAGTTCGTTTTTCATTGAGGACAATGTCTAACTTAAGTGTGGGGGGGGGGTGAATAGGAAAAATTAGAGTTTTCATGCTTAAATTTAAAATTTTGTTTGCCCTTGTGATCTAGTTGTTTTTACACTTTTAGGATTATCTATTAGAATAACTGGATCATTCCACTGGTAAAATTGGTAATATTTGAAACTTCGAGATGTGTTCCGATTACTATTGCAATCCATTCTGGGATCGATAAACATTTGCTAGCACATATTATACCCTTTCCACTAAATTGTGAGGATTTTAGCCTATTTCTTATTAGCATACATCTTTTATGCTTGGATCTTTTGCTATGAGTGTGCCGGTGATTTTATTTATTCTAGAACTTGTGCTTGTAAATCATTACCAGACCGCAGTGAGATTGCATTCGTGCGATATAAGTGAATTCGTGTGATAAAGAGGCACCTTAGGATTTAACCCAAATGGCCTTCCATTTTACATCTAATGATATATTAGCTAGCCTCATTGGTTAGTTAACCACCCACATGGACCCATTTGTAGTGCTCATTTTTAGCACTAGATACCCCTAGTTACACCTCCGAGCCCATCTTTTCATTTTGTTTCATCCAGAAAATACAAAAATATTTTACACTTTTAACCTTAGCCTATCCCGTATCAATGTCTAACAGTTGGTTGCTAGTTACCTGGAAAGTAAAGATTGTTCAAATGATTATGAGTACCACATCCTATGTGATTGATTGAGCCATGCGTTATGTTATGTTAAAAAAAAAATTGTGTTGAAAGTATGGAAATAATAGCCAATGTGCTATGATCGAAGAACAATTGTCATGGCAAAGCAAAAAGTTGTGGAAAGTGGAAAAGAAGAAAGCAAAAGCTATAATCGTTTATTTGGTTAGTGGAATGTTTGGTAGCTAGCAACATGGGTATTAGACTTGATTTCATTTTTATTTTAACACCAATTTCATAAACATTCCCATGCCTTATCCATACCCTTCACCCGAAGCCTATCATTATAACCCGAACAAAAGCCCTCTTTAGATGTTTTTACTTGGTGCTCACGCCACGTCGGTTGAGTTTTGTTTCTTGTACAACCCTATGGTAATATTTAGATCATGACTGTGCAATATGAGTGTACTATTCCTTAATACTATCCATCTCTAAATAAATTGAGTGTTGAGTGAATTATATTTCGTTCCTTTTTCGAGAGGTGTTTTGAAATGTTAATCATGTAAGAAAATCATTGGATATTATCAAACATCTTGATGTTTCACCTTTATAAAGCATAATTGATGAATCCTATCTCGTATTTATACTTGGTTGATTTGCATCACATTTTTCATAATCACGATCTTGTACCAGTGGATGTTTTTCCTAGATTTGCTTGAGGGCAAGCAAAGTTTAAGTGTGGGGGAATTTGATAACGCTCAAATTGTGCATGTTTTTAGTAGCGTTATCCGTGTTTTTATGTATGTTATTTGGTTATAATCATATGCTTTTGTTGCTTAATCGTATCAAAGTGCGTTTGCTAGTTCATTTGTAGCCAAGTACAGGAAAGTGGAGAAAATGTGGAAAAAGAAGTAAAATACGAAGATTTCTCCATATATGAAGAATTCCCGACCAAAGCAAGACTTGTGGAGTATATTCGAGAAGATAAAGTCATCAAGTTAGTGGTCCAAAAACTCAAGAATAAAGTTCAAGAAGGAAAACGAGAAAGAAATGAAGAAAAGAAGCTTAAACGAAGATATATTGGAAGACTCGTTGTTCCCGACACACCTTCACCATTTTGGCCATAACTTTTGCATACGGAATCCGTTTGACCCCCCGTTCGTGGCCATGGAAAGCTAAGAGAAAGATCTACAACTCTGCCGTTTATGACTTTTTGTGATTTTGCTCCAACCGATCGGTCGAGCCCCGCAACCGGATCCGGTTGGAGAATGGTCACGTAGACCAACCGAACGGTTGGAGCTCAACCGGATCCGGTTGGAGGTCCTGTTTCAGCCATTTTTCCATTACTAAGGTTCCAAACTTATTCCAAATGATTCTAGGTCATTCCTACATGTCTTCTAGTCCCTTCCAAGCTCCTTGGTGACCAAGAAATGCATTTATAACCCCTAGCCTTGGAAGTAGTATAAATAGAGGCCTTTGCAACCTCATTTCACACACCACAACTTGAGAGATCTTCTCTCACACCTATCTTACCACCACTACTCTCTCTTAAAGCCTAAATTCATTCATAAAGTTCTAGGAAACTTTGGAGGTCCAAGAAGTTATCATTTGGAGGTCAAACCATCAAGAAGTCATCACCAATACTTGAGAATCATTACTACACCATTTGTAATCTTATTACAAGCATTGTAAGACTTTCAATCATGTTTTCTAATGTTCAAAGTTATGAGTTTATGTTCATGTTTGCTATGAGTGGCTAGTTTCTTTATGCACTTGCTTAAATGATGTTGATTATCATATGATTAGTTAGTGGTTGTGTTAACATGTTTTAATTCAATTTCAAGTTGATTCTAAGATCCAATTGTGCTAAAGTTTCATAGTGACATTTGTTAATCAAGTTTGGCTAATTGATAATAATCATTGGGGTCGAAAGAACTTATTGTTATTTAACTAGTCATAATCATTTTGTCTATGGATGATTGTTTTTACCCATTATTCTTGATTATACAAAGGAACTAAGGTGTGGTTGTAATAGAAACGCTTTTTGATTATCAAATTGGATTGGTTGGAAACATCTAAATGGTCGTAAGATTAGTTGTTGAGAATCAATTGTAGCCTTTTGTCTATGATCGGTTACCTTTTGTATTGACCATTTCTTAAGAAATTTGATGAACAAGTGGATGTTTTTGTGTTTAAGTTTATGTATGTAGACTTATGAAACTTGAATTGGTCTTGAATTGATTGGTTAAACTTAATGCTTGTTTTTATAAACTAAACTTTTGATCAAGGTTTAACTTGTAAGAACAATAGATTAGTGCACCAACTAATTATCATAACCAACATGTTAAGAGGTTAAGACAATCACATTAATATATGATATGAAACTAGTTTAAGCAAGTGTAGTTTTTAATGATCTGAATTTCATTATATCTATTTGCTTTGTTATACGTTTTGGATAGACTCCGTTAATTCAAACTTGTGTTTAGATTCACTCAAATCCCTGCGAACGATCCCGACTAACCTTCATAATCTTGCTATAACGGACGAGTATACTTGCTCGTATGTGTTATTGGTAATATTGGTAATTCACCTTTTATAAATTTAAAACTTATACACAACAAGCACATCATCCTACAAAACTCCTATGTTAGCTTTTGCTTTTAGCTTTCCAAGGTCATTGATGCGCGTACGAAGCGTGTTCGGGGTCAAAGGAACTACCTTTTCTTCAAGCAAGTTTTTCAACCACCTAGGCAGTGAACCTAATCATTCTAGTGTAGTATTGGATAAGCCTCCGGGATTGATATCGTTCTCTAAGGGAATAGGAATGCTAGCAAGAAATGTATTACACTAAGGTGGAGGTTGAGGATGCTTCTTTTTATATTTTTATTGTTTTTTAGAAAGCTAAGGGTAAAATCTCGGGGCAATTGGTTTGGGGGGTGGTACTTCTACCGATTACTTCTACTATCTAATTATCTATTTACTACGGGTAGCTATGTATAATTGCACTCCTAAGCCGATTACAATTAAGATAAGAGACAACCTAACAATAATTAATAACTAGGTTTCATAGATCTAAGCAAACACACAAGAAATTTAGCTAGACATGTTAAACAAGCAAGCATACACACAATCAATTGAAGACATAATGATACTTTGGATTAAAACACTTATCTTGATGTGTAAAATAGGGTTTGGGACCCTAAGATACTATCCAAGTCGGACTACAAACGTTTAGGGTTTTTACTCCAAAAGTCTACCTCTCTAAATGCAGAAAAATCGAATTCTATATATATTTTTACACTTGAGACTGCGTCGCCTTATAGGTGGGACCCCGTTAGCTCGCCGTCATTAGGGTTTTCGTCTTGGCCAAGTCATCGATGGGACGACATCATTTTAGAGTTGTGAAGCCGTCAGTCTTAAAGTGGGACGTCGTCTTGGTTCTGGATCTGGGCCGTCTGAGATGAAAAGTCTGAGTGACACCCTTCTTCTTCAAAGCCTGACGCCGGCAGGTTGTATGAGCAAAAAATCCACTAAGCCGTACATAGGGACGGCATCGCCCTTTGGTTGGGACGCCGTCAGGTTCAATTTGAGCAGCTTGAGTGGCTTCGTTCTTGACTTTGCCATTTTCTTCATGTATTCACTCCTTTTCGTCCAAATATGCATCATTCCAGCATTTTGCTTCCAAGAGACCTAAAAAGTGAAAAGGAATGAAATTAAGCAGTAACGGATATAAAAGTGGTCGATTAAGGGATTAAATGACCCCTTAAAAGTGTACGTTTTAAATCCTTATCAAATATCCCTACACTCGGTATTTGCTTGTCCTCAAGCAAATGTGCTTTTGGCCAATCAATTTATAAGTTATGGGGCATGAAGCATGGGTTTAAAATAATTCATAACAAGTAAAAGTACCGCAATAGTCATAAAAAGCACGGAAATTATATACTAGCACCTCACAAGGGGTGTTTAGATTCTATCATCTCTCGGGTTTATATGAAATATAGTAAATGGAAATGGAAGATAAACACTCATTACCTGGCATAGTACATAGATTACCATAGGCTTGATACTAGATCAAACCTCCACCGCTTTGGCGTAAGCACCTAGGAACAACTATCTAAGAGGTCTTTGCAAGGGTTGTAATGTTAGGCTTACGGTAGGGAAACAAAGGGTTTTGTTGGATAGGCGATATTTAGTGGTGGCAAGTCAAAAATCTTATGTTACAAGCATGAAAAGCGTGGCGTTGCTAAGCCAAGACTTGACTCACTAAACTCTAGATAACTTGAAATAAACATACATAAATTTAAAGATATGAACATAAAGATAGATGTACGATGGTAGGCCGTATGTTTTTCTTTCATTTTTTTATTATTATTTTATTTTTTTGAACACTCTCTTTTTTCGAATTATTTTTTTTTGCATACATTTTTACTCTACCATCCTCTACGATAACATCAAAATATAAGGGATTTATAGGAGCATCCCTACACATGAGTTTTTATTTCTCAAACACTAATTGACCCGATTTGAAAAGATCAAAACACTCGGAGTATTTAATTACGTAGACAAAGGGAATTTGAATTTAAGATTTCTTCCCGTTACTCCATAAAATATTACTTTTACCCAAGAGTCCTAATCGTCCCAAAACTGTGTACAAAAGATATGACTCGACTTAGCAACCATGCAAGTAACTAGATAATTGAACTAAGGATTTTAGTAATGATAACAATAACGCAGTAAAGGTGAGTGCATACAAGGTAGGCTAAGGTGATTTGGGTGTACATTTAGGGGTGGATTGTAAACAATGCTCTTCATTGATATTCCGGAAAACCGAAACATCACGAGAACCGCGAAAAGGATAGGCTTTGAGGGGTTACCTAGGGGTATCATGTACTAAAGATGAGTACATCGCAAGGGTGTGGGGTAATTACTCGACCGATGTTGAAGAAGTAATTATAATACTAGTTTCAAACAAGGGTTATCCTAATGCCTCTTATCACTTAGTTATTCCTAACTACACAAGTGTAGTCTCACTAGCGATCTCAGAATATATCACAAAACAAGTTATAGAATCTATTATACTACCGGTACACTCTCTAAGCATTAAAGGTGAATGCTTTATTCCTAAAAATCTAGGGGCGAACCTCACATTTTTGGGGTGGAATTTGAGTGGTAAACGGTTTTTTGTGCTAGTCATATAATTCCTATCCATGAGACGCTTTATTAATAATAAAGTTTTAGCTCGTATATGTCATAAAAAAATTTAAATTTGGTGCTAAAATTTACCTAACAAATATTTCTCATAGTTTATTACACAAATGACCAAGGACAAGACAAATAATCAACGATAAGAATAGTTTCTAAGTTCCCATTTTATTCTCCCTCCCTACACTTAAACTGAACATTGTCCCCAATGTTCCCTGAAAGTATCAAAGTTATGATAAAGGAAGGTAAGTAAAAGAGAAAGAAACTAGTACTCCCCTGATTAGCTTGGTAGGATCCATGTGAAGTTGTGATTAAATTCCTTTCCAAGAAGAATGCATAAGTGATAAGCTCCATCAAATGTTGTGTTTCTTCTTCTTGCCAAATATAACCTGCACACTTTAAGAAAACAAACGAAACCTTCACGTAAATTTGGTGGAAAAACTACATATGACACAACTACACTAGGATATAATGCTTGTGGAATGGATGTTTGCAGATTTTCTGGAAAATTAAGACCTGAGAATTTCTAAAAATTTATAAGTAGTACAGAATACGAAAAAAATTATATAAGTTGTTTCTGCTTGACCTGACGTCGTCAGGCTTTAATCCTGACGCCGTTAGGTTGTCATGACAGAAATTGGTCTGCTGCGTTTTCTTGGAAAAAATCTGAAAAAATTACATCTTTAAAACCTGGAAAAATTCCTGCAAAACATCCATTATGACTCGATACAAGAATTTGACTCTAACAAACACACATATACATCAATTTAACTAATTTTAATTCTCATGTTCACGTTCTTTAAAAACGTATGTAATCTTCCCTACACTTATCTTTTTGTAAAATACCTTTATATGTAATTAAGACGAGGTTAAAGACAAAATAAAGCATTTTCACAAAATCAAACATGAGAATAAACAACAATGAAAAAGATATTTGACACACAAACAAGCAAACAATTAAGCATGGGTTGCCTCCCACAGAGCACTTTCGTTTATTTATGAGTCTTGTAGCTAGACTCGAAGTCGTGCTCCTACTTGACTTCCTTTCTGTCATCTTCCTCCTCATGACGATCTCTATTGGGGTTTTCCATGCTATAGTTATGCCCTATCGTGCATCTTTCTAAAAAGTCATCTTCCCCCCGATTGGTTCTATATTCTGGTCCTAATTTCAAACAATCCTTATAGAACCCAAAAATCTTATTCATCACATAATCTACTCCTTTCTTCTTATCCTCCTCATTCCTATAGTAGACCGATAGCTTAAGTTCCTTTTCATCATTGGATAGTGATGAAAATTTCTCAATCTTAAATGGCATTTGGCAAGCTACGTCATCGGTCTCATCCTTGAATCTAACTATCCCTAACGACGGATCATAAGTCATCCGATGTTTTCTATGAATGGCTTTCCTAGAACTACATGGGACAAGCTAGGATCTATGGCCGTACTAATATCCTCCAAAATTATGAAATCCGTAAGGTACGTGAAACTACCTACATAGACGGGCAATCCCTTAACTCTACCAAGGAAATTAAAACTAACTCTAGGATCATCGGGGTCTTGCCTATTTGGGATAGGTTTCTTCATCACCCAATTATAATTTGTGCTAGTCACGATGTTTATTGGGGATTTGCGATCAATGTAGGCCTTTGCAACGAAAAGATGTCCTATGCCACAAGGTATGTTGAGATTTCTAGGATTTCCAAAGATGATTCGTGGGCTTCTCCTAACATACATGTGACGAAGGTCGCGCACTAGGTGTGGGTGGCATGAAATTTCTTCTTCTGTAGGAAAATTATTGAAGTACTCATCACCTACTTCGTCTACTTCGTTGGTCAATTCTTCCTTAGGAGTTTCACTAACCTCAAGCATAGTCTCATGGTTCGCTTCGTCACTATTCCTATTTGGTTTCACTAGAGTGATGGCATTGATGAATTGAAGGTGCTTGGATGAAGAGGGATCCCAAGTTTCGAAGTACTTGCTTAGGTCCTTAATTTTCACACCGGAAGCTTCGGTATAATGAGTTGAGATGGCATTAACCTTTTTGGTGGTCTTCCTATCGCTATTGGTCATGGCTTTCAAAAGGTTATCTATCTTCCTATCCATCTCAGCTTGTTCTTGGTTAAAGCGGTCCGAAAGCTTGGCTATTTGAGCTTCTTGGGATGTAACTAGGTGCTGCAACATCCTTCTATGTTTTGTTGACTAGGGCCATGAGATTTAGACCATGGAGAATTGTTAGAGGTGAATTCTTTGGTTTATCCCCAATTATAGTCGGGTTTGCCCCTCCATGCTTCTCGGGCATCGTTGAAAGTCCTAGGTTCGGGTGTTGTGGGGAATCTCCCTCCCATTCCATTGGTACGCGAGGATGCATAGTCAACGGAATCTTGTTCAGGGAGTCTCGTGCAAGTACGAGTGTCATGGGGACCATTACATATCTCATACAAGGATGAGCCTTTGTTCACTTGGCGTAAAGACTTAGGATTCTCGTAGGAGCTCATTAGGAATTTGAATTGATCTTCAAGTTCGAGCATCCTACGATTGGAAGTTTGTGAGTCAATGGGAGGCAAGGAGATTGCCTTAACGGTTTTGGGTAACTCACGGGGGTCATTCCAACTTTCGTTGTCATAGATGGCAAGTTCCTCTATTGTACCCCAGGGTTCTTCCACGGTGAGTTCACTAAGTTTGCCATCGGCCGCTTGGTCGATGGTTTGCCTAGTTGAGAAGTTGACATGATCGTAAAAGATTTGGACTTGAAGCCAAAGATCATGCCTCGTCAAGAGTTTCACCTTGACGTTGTTGGAACATCAAGAGGTCATTCCTAAGTTTGGTATTTCTCCCCGGTGGGAAAAATTGGGCGAGTAAATAAGTGGTAAGATCATCCAAACTTGAGATGGATCCGGCGGGAAGTCGCTCAAGCCAATTACTAGCTTGGTCCCGTAGAGATAATTGGAAGAGACACAAGCACGTGGTCTCCCGTGTGGTAGCATCAAGGTCGATGGAATCAACGACTTTAAGGAAGTCCTTGAGATGCTGATTAAGATCTTCGGAACAAAGTCCATGGAATGCACATCCGTTTTGCACCAACCAGATGGTGTCGGATCGCAGGGCCGTAGTTTGAGCTTGATCAGGGAGCTCAATTGTGTTCCTATAGCCTTGGTGGCTCGGTCTAGAGTATTCACCAAGAGTACGGCCTCTTGGCGGGTCAATTGGTGGTGGGTTATCACCTTCCATGATGAAAAGTGATGGGGTTACGAACAAATTCACAAAGAAGGGGGACAGACTACAATGAAGCTAAACATGATAAAAAATCTTACTTGATAGGAATCAAGCAAAGGAACCTAAACGAGATAAAAATCAAACTAGCTATTCTATTCCCCGGCAGTGGCGCCAAAAAATTGATGCACGTACGAAGCGTGTTCGGGGTCAAAGGAACTTCCTTTTCTTCGAGCAAGTTTTTCGACTACCTAGGCAGTGAACCTAATCGTTGTAGTGTAGTATTGGGTAAGCCTCACGGATTGATATCGTTCTTTAGGGGAATAGGAATGCTAGCAAGAAATGTATTACGCTAAGGTGTGGGTGGAGGATGATTCTTTTTTATCTTTTTATTATTTTTAAGAAAGCTAAGGGTAAAATCTCGGGGCAATTGGTTTGGGGGTGGTACTTCCATCGATTACTTCTACTATCTAATTATCTAATTACTATGGGTAGCTATGTCTATTTGATGTGTGCTCGTATGATGATTAAAAATGTGTTTACATAGATACTATTACTCCTTAGTTATCTTTTATTGGTTGGTTGAATTGTCACACCTTATCTTAATCGCGTTGTATTCCTAAGGTCGTAGGGTGTGCCTATGCCCTAACTCTTTGAGGTTACCTTTCGGTGTAGCCTACGAAATCCGTAAGTCCTTAAACTAATTCATTCATAAGCCAACTTTCACAAAGATTATTCTAACATTAAACACAACGAAAGCCTAGTTGCACTCCTAAGCCGATTACAATTAAGATAAAAGACAACCTAACAATAGTTAATAACTAGGTTTCATAGATCTAAGCAAACACACAAGAAATTTAGCTAGACATGTTAAACAAGCAAGCATACACACAATCAATTGAAGACATAATGATACTTTGGATTAAAACACTTATCATGATGTGTAAAATAGTGTTTGGGACCCTAAGATATTGTCCAAGTCGGACTACAAACATTTAGGGTTTTTACTCCAAAAGTTTACCTCTCTAAACGAAGAAAAATCGAATTTTATATATAGATTTACACTTGCGACGGTGTCGCCTTATAGGTGGGATGCCGTCATCTTGCCGTCATTAGGGTTTTCGTCTTGGCCAAGTCATCGATGGGACGGCGTCATTTTAAAGTTGTGACGTCGTCAGTCTTCAAGTGGGACGTCGTCTTGGTTCTGGATCTGGGCCGTCTGAGATGAAAAGTCTGAGTGACGCCCTTCTTCTTCAAAGCCTGACGCCGTCAGGTTGTATGAGCAAAGATTCCACTGAGCCGTCTGGTGCATGTTTTTATCAAGGTTGTATATAGGGACGACGTCGCCTTTTGGTTGGGACGCCGTCAGGTTCAATTTGAGCAGCTTGAGTGGCTTCGATCTTGACTTTGCCATTTTCTTCATGTATTCACTCCTTTTCGTCCAAATATGCATCATTCCAACATTTTGCTTCCAAGAGACCTAAAAAGTGAAAAGGAACGAAATTAAGCAGTAACGGATATAAAAGTGTTCGATTAAGGGCTTAAATGACCCCTTAAAAGTGTACGTTTTAAATCCTTATCAGTCATCACGATCATTATTTTGGTAGCAAAGAGCACCAAATACGTGAAAGTGTTTTAAGTTTGGTTTTCGTTTATGGACAAGCTCATATGGTGTTTTGTTGTGGTGTTTGGTGATCATAGAACGGTTTTTGGTGTAACATGCAGTTGAAACAGCTTTTGCCCATAAGTAATCTGGTAATTAAGCATTAATCAGCATCATTCTTGCACCTTACACTAACGTCCTATTGCATATTGCAACAACTCCATTCTATCATGGACTTCTTGCAATGGATGTTTGATGTTCAATTCCCACTTTCTCATAATAGGTACTAAGAGTCTGATTCATGAATTCAGTTCCTCTGTCTGTTCTAACTTTTCTGACCGTGTTACAAAGCTGAACTTGAATTTTCATGAGAAAGGTGATGATCATTAAAGGAGCTTGATCTTTACTTCTAAGAAAATAATCCTAAGTCCATCTGGATTAGTTATCAACGATTACAAGAATGTAGTATTTGTCGTTTATAATCTTCACACACATTGGACCACACGAATCCATGTGAAGAAGGTGAAGTACGTGTTTAGTACTGTGTTCTGCCTTTGGAGGGATATGTGTACGAGTACTTTTTCCTTGTTTACATGCTGAGCATAAATGGTCTTTAGCATAACAAAATCTTGGAAGGCCTTTGACTAGCTTGTGTCGTGCAAGATCAGTCATGGTTTTGAATTTCAAATGAAAGTAGTTTGTGCCATAACCATGATTTTGTCAAAGTTGCCTTAGAAAGTAGACATATTGGAGAGGAAGAAATCATATCAGTCATAGATATTGTGTAAAGGCTTGTGCCACGGGTGCCTGACATGAGATCATTTCCTTGAAGATCACAAATGAAACAAGTTTTCTCTCTAAATGCTACTTCCAAATCCCCGTCACATAATTATCTGATTGAGAAAATGTTGTATCCAAGGCCTTTGACATAATACACACGGCTAATTTTGATGTTTCCGTTGATGTAATATCCATAGCCCATAATAGCAGTGAAGTGATCATTCCTGAATCTGACAGTGCCAATGGACTTTAAAACAAAGTTTGTTAACAATTTTAGATTGCCTGTCATAAGTCGAGAGCAGCCGCTATCAACCATCCATAAGACGATTTGAATCACCTGTAGTACACACAGACGATAAAGGTGGGATAGTGGTAGAGGTGAAACCCGAAGAGTTAGTGGGCTCTGATATAATTGTAGTACACATGTTAATAATTTTAGGTAGCCACTTAAAACTAGATGTACGTTGTAACCATCTATGCCAATTCCAGCTTGTTCGTGCTTTTCTATTAGTGAACTCTCTAGGTGAAGGTATCTTACTAGGAGTTGGTATCGCAACTATGGGTTCATCTATGATATTCTTAGAAACTACAGATGGTGCTTTTCTTAGCACATATATAGAAGGTATAGTGGGCCTAGAGGTGGTGCTAGTAGTATGTTTCCAAGTACGAGATAAGATAGATTTTGCAACACAATTATCATGATTACCAGAGAGCATACTTTCACGACAAAACACACAAGAAGCTTCAACATTAAAATTTAAAGTATTCAAGGTTTTATCATTCATTACATTGCCTTTACTAAGACATTTATCTAACGCAATATCTAAAGCAGATGCAACATGAGTTTTATTCGAAGTCCTAACATGATCTTCTACTTCTGGGGTTTTTGGTTTTCCGCTTCTATGTTGCAAATTCCTAGTCTTCTGTTGATTGCTCTTAGGCTGTGATTTGCTAGCACTAGGAGTGGAGGCAACTATTCCTGTATAAGTGGAAGGAGGCATATTAGTATATTGAGAGTTTTCTATAGTGTGCTTCCTAGTATCAACTTTAAACATTCCAGGTGCTATAACATTTGTGTTGCTAAGTTTTCCTTTCTCGAGTTTATCCACTTTTTCTTTAAATTCTATTATGATGTGATTCTGGTCTTGAATTTTTGAGAGTATATTTCTATTTTCATTTATCATATCACGAGTGTAAGCAATATGCTCATCGAGTTGTTTTGAAGCTTTAGTACGAGTCTTTTTTAGAGAATCGAAAATGGTTTTGTATTACTCTTTCACTTGTTCAATCTCTTGTTCATATTTGAAAAGTTGACACTTTAAAGACGCGTTTTCATCATTCAGTTGTTCAAGTTTTGGTTTTAAATTGTTTTCAGCCGACTGTTTGACTTTGTTTCATATAGCTAACTCAAAATCATGACTCTGAGTTTGACACCAATGAAGACGTCGTTTGAGTTCAGAAAGTTCTTTTGACATTTTGCATTAAGCATCATCATTTTGAATCAAGATTCTCTCATTTTCAGCTTTTAAAATCTCAATCTGTTGTTTCAAATTATCAATTTCCTCATTGGATGTTTGAGTATCCTTGGGTGGTTCAGCAGAAATTATATTGTCACAGGAAGAATCAACAGTGTATAATAATACAACAAAGATAATATCAGCACAAAGAATATCTTCCAAGAGTCGATTGACATCCTTTTTGAGAATTTTGTTTTTCTATTTTGTGTTAGAAATCGATGTTTTAGTTGCATTGAAAGTGTTTATCATTGATTGTACTTCATTTTGAAGTTCCCGTTCCCAATGTGTTGCACAAAGACGCAAGTGTTGAACTTGAGGTAAAAAGTGCGTTTGAAAATTTTTTCTCTGTTCTTTTGCGTAAGCAGATTGAAAAGTTGAAGCTTTTATCTCAGAATTACGTTCAATTTCTTGTTCCAAAAATTGAATATCTTCCATAAATGTGTCAAAATATCTAATTACACCATTTTGGTCATGGTCAAATTTCACCAGAAGTTGGTAAAGGTCCATTTATATGTGCAACTGTTTTAACGGGACCAACATCAGAAGAAGATTCATAAATTTGTGTGATAAACCAACGTGTTTCTGTTTTCTCCCGCTGAGGAACAAAAGAGTCCATAATATGAGGAAATTTTGTATAATCAAAAGGTTGAGCATATTTCTTTTTGCTCATTTTTAATCGACTCTCTTCTTTCTGTTCTGTTTCTTCCTCACAATTATATACAATAACACGCACAATTTAATCATCAGTAAGATGTGATGCACTATACAACTTTGGATTTTCCTTGAGTGCTTTGTGTAAAAAAAACGTGGTTTATCGTCAGCAAGAGCAAACCCGTATCCATCAGGATTTAGCTTTAAGGTAAACTTTTGTATTGTTGTGACAGACTCTCAAGTTTTGTAGACAATGTTTTGAAACTCTTTTAATTTACTTTTCAAATCTATGATTTCATCAAGGTAAGAATCAATTCTTTTCCTGAACAAAATTTTATGTTCGGAAAAACTAGTTTGACAAGTTGACAATTCGATTTTGGTTTTTTTGAAGTTCATAATTGAGATTTTCAAATTGTTGTTTATGCTCTAATATTTCTTGTTCCATTTGAGAAATCAAGTTATTGTTGGAAGCAACTAATTCTCTGATTTGATGTTGTAACTCTTATTCTTTGACATACGCCTTTTGAAAAGAACTTCAAAACTTTGTTCTTTTTTAGTTTGTGTTTCAAATATTTTAGTTGGGTTTTGCAGCACTCAAGATCCGCAGTCAATGATGCAACTTTTTCTTTTAAATTAGTGTTGTTTTCATTGCATTTTTCAACTCAGGATTAGTGGTCATAAGCAAGGTCATGAGTTCTGGATCTGGATCAGGCGAATTTTTAATTTTTTCAACTTGAGCATCAGTATATTCATCAATCGGATCATCAAATGTAATAACAGTGTTAATTTGATCATCGTCTTGAAGAGATATTTATGACTCATGTTGAACATCTTGCTCCTTGTCTGATGGAGAGGCAGATGGAGATACAATATCATGTATGAGACATATTTTTATATCAAGTACCTGAGACAAGCCATCAGTGTCATAAAATTGGCATGTATCCCTCATGTGGAGTTCCTGCATGTTTCCCATTAACATCACAACTGCATTAGTTTTCAAGTCTTCCATGTCATCATCAAATTCAGCATATGCCATGAAGCTGTGTTCTTTGTCAGTGAGAGTGGCACCAGCTTCATCTTTGAGTGCTAGAAGTAATGCTTGCTTATGATAGTCACTTCCTATGGTTCGTGGTTTCGGACATGCATTAGCCAGATGACCCTTGCCGTTACAACTGTAGCACTGAATAACCGTGTTCCCAATCTGTATATTCCCATTATCAACAATTTCAAACCTTTGCTGAGGAGCACCTACACTGTTCCTATTTCCACTAGTTGTATTAAACACTTTGCTACTTCCTGAATTTCCCGCATAACCACCAGTTCCCATAGAACATCCGTAATTACAATTTTGTACTTCAACCCTTCCATCTTGTATAACAGCATGATTCCTTGTGTGTGATGAATTACGAAGACGATTGTTGGATTTATTTGCAAATTTTCCGAAGGCACGAGTAATGAGAGCAAATCCTTGATTCAATGTGTTGAATGCTTGATCTTCTTCATTATGAGTTTCAGCATAGAACACTGAATATGAGTTGTTATATGGAACCAGTTGAGTGTCACTCGAATGTGGTGAAGAATCATATGGAGTGATTTGGTTTGACGGTGATTGTTAAGAATAGGTAAAGTGATGTTGTTGTCGGACAAATGCATGATTAGACTGTGGATATTGAGTAGGATAAGATTGAGCCATCGGTGCGAGTGAATTCGGAGGTGTAGAAGGTTGATACATTCCACGGAGAGCTCGATCTTTGTCAACTTCAGATTGATGATGCTTCAGATAGTCATACAACAACCCATACTTTGCGTCATGAAGATTCTTAGCTTGACGAATGAACGTGACATATTTCTTCCAGTCAGGACCTAGACAGTTGAGAAACTTCATGTTGATAGCAATCTTAGGTAAGATGATATTATGTCTACCCAGGTCATTGATGATAATTGTGAATCGATGATAATAAGAATCTTATGACTCCCCTGGATCAATCATGAATATTTCATATGAGAGGTAAAGTTTGGATTCCATGTCTTCTTGGTTAAGTTCAGTGCCTTTTCCATCAAGAGATGTACGTGTTCCCACATATCCTTAGTTATTTTCTGAGCATCAACGCTTTGAAGAATTGGATTAGGTATCCTAGAAGAATATACTCCATTGCAAGTTCATCAGCTTCGCGGGGAAGTATTTGTTCTGCTGTTAGTTGATTCTCAGGAATAGTGGTTACCGTTTTGAGTCTTAGAGGAATGGCTTGTGGATCTCTGGGAACCATTATAGTTGGCATTTGAAAAGGACCTTCATGGATAACCTTCTTCAGATTTTTGCCATGAGGTTTATTGAGTTCGATGAACCTAAAGAATCGACTTGCCTATTGAACATAATTTCCAGGAGTGAGCATTAGAGGTCTATCAAGTGATCCAACTTCATGAATTGATTGTTGACTGCTGATGGCCTCACACATTTGAGCAAACCAATGGGGTTCTTTTTGTGGAAGTGTAGTGAATGATTGCATTGCAAATTGTTGTGGAAATTATGGTTGTTGTTGAGGATATGGCTGTTGTTGAATGAATTGTTGTGCGGTTGTTGAGGATACTGTTGTTGCTGAGGATACTGATGTTGTTGAGGATAATGCTAAGGAAAGTAGTTGAAATAAGTTGGTTGAGACATTGTTAAACTTGTGTAGTTGATGGATTTAGTAGATAATTGAAACGTGTATTATTGATTTAGTAAAGTTGATCTTTGTAGAAATCTGGTCCTTAGTCGTAAGATTTGGGCTTACTCGTAAACTTTGTCCTTACTCGTAAGAGTTGGGTCTTACTCGTAAACTTTACCTTACTCGTAAGATTTTGGTCTTAGTCGTAAAATATGTCCTTACTCGTAAGATTGTGTCTTAACCGTAAGATTAGGTTTTACTCATAATATGAGATCTTATTCGTAAGATTAGGTCTTACTCGTAAGATTCGTTCTTAGTCGTAAGACTTAGAAAAAAACCAATAAAATCTTTCAAACTTATAAAAACTTAAAAGATATCATAATTTGAAGTATTCTACAAGCTTATCCAAGTTAGGGAAGTACTGAGTGCACCGTAATCGTAGAAGAAATTGAAGAACTGGTCTTACTCGTAAACTGGCCCGTACTCGTAAACTGCTGCTTACTCGTAAATTGGATGCTTGCTCCTAAACTTACTCGTAAGATCAGGGTTTTGGCAGCTTTACTCATAAACTAAGCTGCTTGCACGTAAGATCAGGGTTTTGACTGCCTTACTCGTAAACTAAGGTTTTTGACTTCCTTACTCGTAAACTTTACTCTAATTCGTCAAAATGCCAAAATCTTCAAAGTACGTTTTATGCTTAAAAAACACGATTTCCACAAGTTTCTTTTGATAAAATCTCTTCAAAAATACTTAAATAACAATAAAGTTTAAACATTTAACACCAAAAGTGGAATTTGAAGAAGTTCGTAAAATGGTATAAAACTAGAAATGAGTAGAAAAACAACTAAAAAACTACAAAGTTCTAAACTTTATGCTATTTCTAAGCTTCTAAACACTATATCAACCTTAAAACTTTCCAAGCATCAAGATTTGAGTGAAAGAAACAAAGAAAAAACGTGTAAAATTTGAAGAAACTTATGAATAAGCTACGAATATCAATAACCACACACTTCAAGAATCTATTTTGCAATTTATACCACTGTTAGGTCACCATGATTGTTGTAACACAAGTATATAAGTTGATAGAAATGGGATTACGAGAAATAAGAGTGGTCGATTAATTCACAAGATGAAATGATGAAGGTTTAGTGCATTTATGAAATAACCAACTAGAATAAGAGTGTTACATTTTCTATTTATAGGAGAAGATTCTAGGGCAACACTCCTAGATCCTTCCTTCCATGCGTATAGGCTTTTACATAGGCACATGGGCTTACTTCATAAGCCTAGTAATATAAACTAACATATAAGCATAACTAAGCAACCTATTACATAATTAGGCATTTTACATAGGCCCATGGGCTTTATTTTGTTTTTTACACCGTATTAATTGCGTATAAAGGTATTTTACAAACAAATATGTGTAGGGAAGTTCATGTTTTGTTTATAAGAATGAAATTAGAACATGGAATATTTTTAATTCATGATTATCATATATTTTATCTTATTTGTTTTAGTTTTCTTTGTGTGTCAATTCTTGTGGATATGTTTTATGAGTTTCTGTAGGAAAATAGACGTTAGAAAATAGGTTTCTCCAGAAAAATTGTCAACAAAACAAAACTAAACAAATCTGTCAAGTTAATCTGACGGCGCCACGGTTTACCACTGATGGCGTCAACGACTGTAGCACAGGTTTTCCAGAATTTGTTAAATGTCGAACATTAACTTTTGAAAAATTTCTTAAAATGTCAAATTTTCATGTATGTTATTTGTATTTCATTCTACAAGTATCCTATCCTTTAGTTGTTTTGTTTTTATTTCTAAGTCTGGAATTACATCTAGTTGTGATTTTTATTTGTTCGGTTTGATGCTTTGGTTCGTTGCTTCGTCTTCCATTGCAGGATTGGATTGGATGAGGATGGTCTTTTGGCACTTATTGGATGAAGATTTAACCTTTTATCATTGTTCT
The DNA here is from genome assembly GCA_019973895.1 of Chrysanthemum seticuspe. Lineage (NCBI taxonomy): Eukaryota > Viridiplantae > Streptophyta > Magnoliopsida > Asterales > Asteraceae > Chrysanthemum > Chrysanthemum seticuspe. The sequence continues at coordinate 157,489,999 of BPTQ01000006.1, forward strand.
CCGTCCATACCGAGCTAAGCATGGGAGTATTAGTTTCTCTCATCTACATTATTTTTTCCGTTATCAAATCTTTGGTACTTTTCAAGAACATTGGGGACAATGTTCAATTTTAGTGTAGAGAGGGTAAAATGGGATACCTTAGAAACTAAAACTCGCTTGATATTTGTTTTGTCTTAGAGTAATTGTGTAATAAACTAAAAGAAATACTTGCAAAGGTGATTTTAGCATCAAATTCAAATTTTTTTATAACCTATAAGAGCTAAACTTTAGTTCTAATGAGCGTCTCATGGATAGGAATTACTGTATATAGCTAGTACAAAATACCTACCACTCAAATTACACCCCCCAAAATGTGAGGTTCAGCTTTAGATATATAGGTTAAAAACATTCACTTTTAATGCTTATAAGTGTACCGGTAGTATATAGATTCTAGAACATGGTTTATGATGCATTTCGAAATCACTAGTGGGACTACATTCATGTACTTAGGATTAACTAAATGATAAGAGGCAATAGGATAATACTTGTTTTAAACATGTTTATTATAAATACATTGGCTACATCGGTCAAGTAATTGCCATACACCCTTGCTATGTACTCATTTTTAGTACAAGATACCCCTAGTTAACCCATCTAAGCTTATCCTTTTCGCGGTTCTTATGATATTTCAGTGGATTCCAGAATATTAATGAAGAGCATTGTTTACAATCCACCCCCAAATGTACACTCAAATCATTTTAGCCTTCCTTGTATGCACTCATGTAAGATATTGATTAACATAACTCACTTATAAGATTGATGTTTGGTTCGAATTATGTACAGAGAGAGAAAAGGATGGGAGACTTTCTAGAGAGAGAAATGAAAGTGCTAACTTGATTAAAATGAAATCTCCAACCATTTCACTTGGAGTGAAAGGGTATTTATAGTTCTTAAAAAACACGCCTCTAATGGCTATGGAACGGGATACAGTGGGTAAAGACCCAACCCGAATCCATGGTGATTCTTTAACTTAATGTTTACTAATAAGACTACGACCTAACTAATGCTAGATGATAATCAGGGTGACTGAGTCTTTAATATGGATTTTCGTAATCCTAACAATCTCCCCCTAAGGGAGGTCACCTCGGAAATTACAATTTGAATTCTAGCATTCTATTACATGAGTTTAATTTCCTAGCTCGTAGTCTTTAATTCTTCAAAGTCCTCAATCTTTGTACTTATAGTAGTGGTCTTTGAATGTTTCTTTGGCTTAGGTGATCTTTGAGCTTTCTTCGAGATCATCGGCCATCGTAAATCTCTAAATCATCCTTTGTTGTATCGCATCCATGTGATGTTGTGACTTTCGGACCGACATGCTCACACTTTTCTGGATCATGATATATTGCATCAGAGTTACGAAAGCAATGTTGTACGACTTTTAATTATCATGATTTTTTTGAATGTGAGTGTGAAGTGCAAGCATGTGGTTTTGAATTGATATCTCATTGACGACCAGCTGCAACCGTCGAGGATTCTTGCAAACAACAGTTAGCAATAAACACACGAAAGTGTCTTTGTTCACTTTTGTTGAATAGGGTTGCAAGAACCACGGTTCCCCGTTGATCAGTATAAATATTGCATGTGATCAGGTAGAATTCCGAAGAATCTCCTTGATAGGGTTTCACATCTGTACTAGCCGTTCTCAAACCAGAGCATCTCAAAGTAGATAACACGGAGTGAGTGAACCATCAAATTGGGATTCACTGATTAATGAGAAATTAATTTTAAAAACAGTCGTGTATTGCCGGATAAAGAGTTTTGCAATACGACGGAAGTTTCATGAGCAAGATCAAGTTTCAATCACAAATACTTTCGTTTGAAAATTTTATGTGCAGTCGATGTGCTCGAAAACAATTGTTGAACACATCGAAGGGTTTTTCCAAAAGCATCCGTCAATTTGTTTACTGGAACAAGGTTGATTCAAATGCGAATCGCCTCATCGTTGTTTTCCAGTTGTCACACGTTTGATTCATGAAGGATCTCACCTGTCACCTACCAAGAGCTTGTTTGATGTTTGCTCTAAAAGAATTTCCATCTTCATTGTTAATACTTTACATATCACTCAGATGTTCTGGCAATACCACAAGGATAATGTGTAGGACTCTCAATAAATATTTTCTTGCTTTTCACGGTGTATGAAACATCAAGCATATTGAAAGTGTGTCCTAATGAGATTTATGGATGATCTCTTGGCTCTATACTCAATAGTGCACTTTGGTTTTCCTATGTGGAGACTACGGAGAGGGTCTCCTGTTTCAATATCAATCATTTCTAAGAGATAAGTCGATAGATTACACTGGTTCCCCGTGAGAATGAAACAAGTCCTTTTAAAAGAACTTGAGTGGCTGGGAAATTTAGTGTAGTGCGTCACTGGGTCCATGACGTCTTGTCTTTAATATCGGCATTACCTTGGTAACCACCAGTAGCATATGAATTGAACCCAGTTTCTGCCCTAAGGTTGAAAATTTGGAGGGCTATTTCTTTTCACCCTTTCTCTTTATATTTCTTTTTCATTCTTCAACCCCTTCAACGCTTACTGAGACTTCATCACTAGAAATTTGTTAGGTTTGTTCCAGTACTAGCTCCATCTCAGTCGGCACTCTTCCCTTATTCTCACTTTTCTCTTTTTTAATTATACCTAAGGACTTCTACACTAACTAGTGGATTGTCCCTGGGTAGATCCCTCTGGCTCTGGCGAGATCGTGGGAACAAATACCTAACCTTACCATCCTTATAACTCCAATAAAGTAAATGCAAGGTCAGTCATGTGGTACTGTTATCTCCGCCTTAAAACAAATTGAAAATCAATCAAGGTACTTGTGATAAAATATCAAAGCATTTGTACCTCAATTATTTTTTATCTTTCAAAAATGCTCCCCCTCAACATGTGCATCAGTATTTGAAATTGTTTAGCATATGGAGAGCGGAGAGCATGGTTGAGTCTTAAACAATCACATTTTGTTTGAGATTTAATATTTAAATTACATTCTCTCTCCCGATCAAAAATTTCAAACCTTTTGAGATTTGTGATCCCAATTGATTTAAATAAGTTGGAAAATTTGGGAGAAAATGTGGTATGGTTTAAGATATACTGATAAAGGAACATTATAATACTCCCCCTCAAACTATGAGGGAGAATGTTAGTGTCCGGTATTGATGAGTTTATAAATGATTTGGAGTTTAACGAGAAACTCATGAAAAAATAATATACCGACACATAACATTTGAATACTAAGTCACTACTTATAATGTACAAAGAGACTCGTTTGATGATATAAAATTTGAAAATATAAACATTTGAAATCACTCTCCTCCTCAATCGATGACCCGTTTTTTATTAAAAGAGATGTAGTCATTATTGAGTGACAATTTTAATGAAAAATTTACGTCCGATTGATTTGCAAAATGTTAAGTCTGATTGATTTTAAAATAACATATTACCACAAAGTGAAACACAAATACTCTCCTGAAGAATCATAGGCAGAAAAATATTTGTATATGAACAACTGTCTTTTTGGCGACGTGCTTTCCTTATTTTGAAGAGTGCGTTGCATATCTGAAATAATAGCAAGCCATATACCAGAAGACATGCCTTAAAAAACTTTTTTTGGTATTTTCCCTTTTTCTTATTTTTATGGTTTTTGTAGGTTTTATATTTTTCTATTTTTCTTTTTGGTTTTAAATATGTACAAGAGATACACAAAGCAACTTCATTACTCCCCATTCTCTTCCTGAATATGTTTGAGTGTTTCTGGCTTCAGACTCTTCATACCAAGTCGCGGGAGAATAAATTGAAATCATTCTCTTGGAAGAGCTTTAGTGAAGATATCCATCAGCTGGTACTCAGTCCTTACGAAGTAAAGTTCAACCACACCATTCTCAACTTGTTCCCTGATGAAGTGATGTCGGATATCGATTTGCTTTGATCGAGAGTGTTGGACATTGTTGCAGCAAAGAGCAATGGCACGTTTTTTGTCATAGTACAGAGGAATCTTGTTGTATGCAAAGCCACAGTTAGACAGTTGGGATCTCATCCATAAGATTTTAGCACAACATGCAGACATGGCAATGTACTCTGCCTCTGTGGAAGATATTGACGTACTCATTTGCTTCTTTGAAGACTAGCTCACTAATTTATCACCCAGAAATTGAGCACCTCCCGACGTACTTAGATGTGTATCTTAACACCCTGCATGGTTAGCACCTGCATAGGCTGTTAGTGTCATGGCGGTATCCTTCGAACACCAGAGTCCCATATTAATGGTTCTTTGGCGATACCGAAAGACATGTTTTACCGCTTTAAGGTGCTTTTGGTAGGCTTAGTCTGATACCGAGCACACATGCATACAGCGAAAAGAAGGACTGGTCTACTGGCAGTGAGATACATCAGGGATCCAATCATACTACGGAACTTAGTTTGATCAACCGGTGTCCCAGAGAGGTCCTCATCCAGTTTTTTCTCTCCACCATGGGAGTGTCAACAGGGTCACTAGAATCAAATCCAAATTTCTTTAAAATTTCATTAGCATATTTAGATTGATTTATAAAAATGCCTCCGAGACTTTGAGAACTTTGTAATCCTAAGAAAAACAACATTTGTCCCATCATAGACATTTAGAATTTATAACTCATCTCATTTGATAAACGGTCACATTTCGTAGGATCGGTTGAGGCAAATATGATATCATCAACATAAATTTGAACATGAAGTAAATGTTTGCCTATTTTTCGAGTGTATAACATAGGATCAATAGCACCTTTGTAGAATCCGTTTGCTAGTGGGAACTTTGACAAAGTGTCGTACCATGCCCTAGGTGCCTGCTTTAGGTCGTAAAGAGCTTTTTTTTCAGAAGATAGACATGTGTAGGATGATCGGGATCCACAAATCCTTCTGGTTGACTGACATGGACTACTTCTTTCAACTCGCCATTTAGAAAAGCAGTCTTCACATCCATTTGATAGACTATCATGTTCTTGTTGGCAGCATTAGCGAGAAAGATTCTGATAGCGTCTATTTGAGCAATTGGTGCGAATGACTCCTCAAAGTCTATGCCCTCCTCTTGACGATATCCCTTAGCAACAAGTTGTGCCTTATTTTTCAGAACGTCACCATGCTCATCAAGTTTCACCTTATATATCCACTTGAGAGTAATAATCATTGCACAGTCTGGAGGTGGTACTAATTCCCATACTTCAAGTTGGTCAAAATTGCAAATTTCTTCTTGCATTGCATTAAACCAACAATCCTCAGCAATATCGGTCTTGAAATCTTAGGGTTCGAATAAAAGTACCACAAGGCATCAGTTGCAAGTTTCTTTCGTGTGGATACCGGACGAGAAGGATTCCCAATAATGTTATCAATCGGATGATCATTGGTCCATTTTCTGAGATGTTCATGTGGTTGAGGGTTAGGAATTGAGGTAGCCGTGTTAAGATTGTTGGTCCCAAATGTGAGTAAAAACGATATATGAAATTGCAAATAAAAACTATATGACTTATCAATTGTTAAAACTTATCAATTGTTAAAACTGGAATTCTGTAACATATTAACATGTATATATAGGTTAAAACTTATCAATTGTTAAAACTGGTTTGGTTTAGTAACTGCCATAACTAACTAACCATAACCGCTAATCGGTTATTAAGATTACAACGACCAACTTTGGTCCTTCATGTTTCTGTTTTTTCGAAATGGAGCAATGACGAGATTACATGCTCACATTATCCTCCTTAATCTTGATCGTTGCTTCGTCATAAATCTTGAACTCCGAGCATTTGTCACATAGTCACGAACTTGAGTCTTGGTAAAGCTTTTGTTAAAATATATGCTCTTTGAAGTTCTCCACTTACGTGTTCCACATTAATATGACCATTCTCTACACATTCCCGAATGAAATGATAGCGAATGTCTATGTGCTTGCTTCTTCCATGAAAAACTGGGTTCTTTACGAGTTGTATAGCTGATATATTGTCAACTCTAAGCATTATCTTTTTTTCTTCTAATCCAGTTAATTCACTGAGTAATCGCTTTAGCCATAAGGCTTGACATGCTGCTGCAGTAGCCGCCATGAATTCTGATTCACATGATGAGAGCGCTAGTGTCGGTTGCTTCTGAGTGCACCAAGTGATAGGTGACTCTCCAAAGTAGAATACTATTCCAGTAGTTCCTTTTCCTTGATCTGTATTAATTCCATAACTATTGTCGCTGTATCCTGTAATCTTGCAGCTTCCGTCTTTCTTGTATATTACTCCATGGTCTTTCGTTCCTTTGATGTATCAGATTACTTGCTTCACTACTTTCAGGTGATGATCCTTTGGGTCTTGCATAAATCTGCTGAGTAGTCCGACTGAGTAACTAGGATATGGTCTTGTATGCAGTAAGTATCTAAGACTTCCAATTAAGCTTCGGTAATAAGTTGCGTCAAATGGGTTTCCATCTTCCGCCTTGACCAACTTAGTGTCGGGATCCATCGGTGTCTTCGTGTCATTACTGTCCGTCATGCTTGTCTCTTTTAAGATCTTGTTAATGTATCCAGTTTGCTTGATCTTAATTTCTCCTCCTGTTTGTGTAACTTCTATCCCAAGGTAATATGCTAGCAATCCTAAGTCGCTCATTTCAAATATGTCTTTCATTTGGGATTTGAACAAGTCTACTTCCTTCTTTGGAGTGCCCGTGATTATCAAATCATCTACATATACTCCAACGATAAGTGTAGAAGTCTTGCTTCTATTTGTGTAGACTACTTGTTCGAGATTACATTTCTTAAAGTCTAAGGACTTCAAGGTCTGGTCAAGCTTCACGTTCCAAGCTCTAGGTTCTTGTCTTAAGCCATACAAAGCTTTAGTTAGCTTGTAGACTTTTCCTAGGTTTCCTTGTTGAATGAAACCTTCAGGTTGTGTAACATAGACTTCTTCCTTCAATTCTCCATGTAAAAATGTTGATTTTACATCTAAGTGGTGTACTTGCCATCCGTGATATGCTGCTAGTGCTAATATCAATCGAACTGTCTCTATCCTAGCAACTGGTTCAAACACCTCATCGAAATCTATTCCCTGTTCTTGTACATAACCTTTTGCTACTAATCTTTCTTTATACTTTATGATCCTTCCTTGTGCATCTCTCTTGGTTTTATAAACCCATTTGAGTCCTATTGCCTTCTGATTTTCAGGCAATGTGGTAAGGGTCCATGTGTTATTTTTGTTGATTGAATCTAATTCAATTTCCATGGCCTCAATCCACTTCTCATCTTTTGATGCTTCCTTGTAATTACGGGGTTCTTCTTTTGTGAAAAATAAGCTTGGCGCTTCTACTTCACGTGCAGTTTGGTAGATTTCTGTAATATTTTTTAAACCTTGTATAGGTCTATGATCAAATCTAGGATCTGAGCTTTCGAATGAACTTATAGTAGCTCCTTCTTCATCTTCTGAGCTAGGGTTGTAAGTGTATGATGGTGGTGTGATTGGTGAGGGTGGATCTGGTATAGGTTCTTGTTCTTGATACGTGTTGTCAGTGTTTTCTATGTTGACTGGTGTAGGATTATCATAGTCAACTCCATCTATTACAAAGCTAGTCCAAAACGTATCCTCAGTGCTTGTATCCTCTTCATCATTATTCCAATCCCACGGTTTTGTTTCCATAAACTTTACATCCCTACTAACATGTTTCTTCTTTCCTACTGGATCATATAGCCTACATGCTTTTGATCCTTCTTCAACTCCTAAGTAAATCATTGGAATGCTTCTATCATCCAGCTTCTTCAAGTGAGGTATCGTTACCTTAGCATAAGCTGTGCATCCGAATATTCTTAGGTATTCTAGGTTTGGTTTTCTGTTGTAGAGGGTTTCATATGGTGTTTTGTCTTCCAGGGCTTTCGTTGGTACCCTGTTGAGTATGTAAATGGCGTTCCTGACTGCTTCCGCCCAAAAAGTTAAGGGTAACTTCATTGCTTTCATCATACTCTTAGTCGTTGATAACACTGTTCTATTTCTCCTCTCTACTACACCATTCTGATGTGGTGAGTATGGTGGTGTCAATTGTCTCTCTATTTCATTTTCCTTACAGTATTTGGTGAATTCATGTGATGTAAATTCACCTCCTCTATCAGTTCTTAGCATCTTTATTTTCAACTTTAACTTTGATTCAATCTGTTGTCTAAATTCCTTGAATGTGCTAAATGCTTGATCTTTCGAGTTTAGAAAGTAAGCCCACATGAAACGTGTGCAATCATCTACTAATAAGAAGATGAGCTTCTTTCCAGAGTGTGTTGCTGGGCTTATGGGACCACAAAGATCTCCATATACTAAGTCCAACGGGTTCTTTGATCTGAATTTAGCTTGGTTTGGAAATGGTGTTCTGATGTGTTTTCCTAATAAACATGCATCACAGATTTGTCATGCATGTTTTATTCTAAGTATTCCATCCACTAGACCTTTCCTTGTCATTTTGTCTATTGCGTCAAAGTTCAGGTGACCTAATCTAGCATGCCATAACCATGCTTGGTCATCTACGTTTGCTAAAAGACATATAGGTGCTACTATATGTAATCTAATACTGTAAAGTCGATTCTTAGATCGTTCTACTTTCATCAACAACTTCTTTTTCTTATCATACAAAGTCAGTAAATTTCCATCCATAATGATCTTGCAACCTATTTTTGTAAGTTGTCCTAGACTAAGTATGTTGCTCTTGAGGTTTGGAATGTAGTAAACATCCGAAATCATCTTCTGTTGTAGGTTTCTACATCCTAATAATATTGAAGCTCTACCCTTTATCTCTACATACGATCCATCTTCAAAACGAACACGTCCAGTGATGTTTACGTCAATATCCTAAAAATGGCCTTTGGTGCCTGACATATGGTTACTTGCACCATTATCTAAATACCATATGCTGGCATCTGTCGTAGCATATTTTCGGGATTGTACTTGTTCTTCATTTAACAAGATTTCTTCAGTTTCGTGTGTAGCCATTAGTAATGATGGTTCATTGTCTTCTAAGATAAGGTTTGATTGTTCCTGAGTTGTTGGTGGTTTTCTACATTCGTTCTTTACATGTCCTAGTTTTCCACAGTTATAACATGTAATTTTACTCTTATCCCATCCTCGTTTTCCATTATTTGATTTATCTGTGTGGGATGAGTTTCCTCCATTCGAGTTGTTTCTATTTCCCTTATTTTTCCAGTTTCCTCGTGAATAGTTTGATCTACCTCTATATTTGGTAAATCGTTTCTTATTTCTAGAGTGTTCGCCTTGTGCGAATAATAGGTTATCTTGGCTTTCTACTTGTCCTCCCTTTCGGAGTTTTATTCTTTCCTCGAATGCCTTAAGTTTTCCAGCGATCTCATCTAACGTAATGTCATCGAGATCATTCGTCTGTTCAATGGATGCTACTATTTGAATGAACCTATCTGGTGTGGAATCTAATAGTTTTCGTACTAAAAGTGATTCATCCAATGCTTTTCCTAATTCTTTAGCCTTCGTGGCGTAGCCGTTCAATTTGGCTGTAAATGCATCCACTGTTTCATCCTCCTTCATCTGAAGAGTCTGAAATCCAATCATCAGTGATTGTAACCGTGCTTGTTGTACTTTTTCTTCTCCAACTTGTCTCTTTTTCAATGAATCCCATAATTTCTTTGTTGTTTTGCAACTTTCTACTTGTAAGATCACATCTTCGGTTAATGCTTGATATAAGAAGGCGGTTGTTGCCTTATCCTTCTTATCATCTACTTGTGTGTTTTCTTTAGGTTCTATTGCTTCCCATAATCCTTGTGCTTCTAGTATCACCTTAATTTGTATGGTCCAAACTGTGTAGTTTGTGGTTTTGAGTTTAGGGCATTGATACTGTGTCATAGGGGTTACGGGTTTTGGTGCAGTGTTACTGCCACTCGCATCGTCACCGGGCATTTTAATAGTGCTTATGATCTTCACCTTCTAATTCGTATGGGAATTTTCTAACTAGTGGTATCACTTAATACTACGGGAACAGAAATAGTTATCCGGGAATCCTAATATGGAACTATGGATTTCTAATAGTATAAACTAAGTATCTATACTATAAATATGAAAGGAAATCCAAAAGTTTGAGATTTTTTGTGTGACCTGTGTTTGTCACACGCGTATTCCCTTCTTGTCGGTACTAGAATATACCAACTATATTTTCTTTTCCCTCGTTCTTGTTTCCAAAACAATCGGTACACCTTTTATTAATGTTATCGACTTGCCTTCTTCAAAATATACCACTTCCACGTACCACGTCGTCTTTTCGTTTTGTGTTGACTTGTCTTCAAATCTCGGATAAACACAAAAGTGTTTCACAAAATTACTCTCGGTAATTTATAAAAGAAACAAGCGAGTTTGCTTGACTTCCTTTTTGTTGTCAATTTGAACCAGTTAATCCTTGGACAAGTTTTGTTTGTCTCGGATTTTCTTCAAAGGACTCGCAAGTTCTTTGCAAACAACAAGTTGATGTCCTTGTTATTTTCTGGTTTCCAAAAATGATGTAGACTCTCAAGTCCTACAATAAATACTCTCGGTATTTCCTTCAAAAAAACAAGCGAGTTGCTTGTCTTTGATCTTCTACTCGACGGTAGTATATCAACAAGTGAAAGTGTATGCTTATGTCCTTGTTGCCCTCGTTGCTTGTCCGTGTTATTCAAAGCAATCTTCGATTATTTTCTTATTCGGTATACCCTTCTCTTTCAATCCAAGCAACGTCTTTCTTCTTTTTCTTCATGTACGTCTTCTTCTTTTCCACCTTTGTCTGCGACAAAGAGGCCTGTTTCGTTGTATGATGTTGAAATCCAACAAGTTTGTAACAAAGTTTCCTTCGTTCTGTTCTTGTTGCGTTCCGGATCAAACCAATGCAAACTTTCAAGTCACCACTTCGTTTGGTGCTCTATCGAATGCAATTTCTACACAAGTACGGTCGTGCACTACTTTTCTTGCGTCTCAAGTTATCCAGGCAGGGTATGTATGGTTTATACGTTGCGTCTTCTTTTTCCTGAAACAAAGTTTCAGCGTGTATCTTTCTTCTTTGGTTTTCCTTCTTGTCTCGTTGAGACTTCTGGTTGTGATACTACTCGTTAACAAAGATTCTGGTTTCTGGTTAACAAAGATTTTGGTGTTTGAATGTTGGTGTAACGAGATGTATATTAAGGCTCTTGATGCCAAATGTGAGTAAAAACGATATATGAAATTGCAAATAAAAACTAGATAACTTATCAATTGTTAAAACTTATCAATTGTTAAAATTGGAATTCTGTAACATATTTACATGTATATATAGGTATCGAATGGACACAGCCAAATGACACAATGGTTCGGTTTAGTAACCGCCATAACTAACTAATCATAACCGCTAATCGGTTATTAAGATTACAACGACCAACTTTGGTCCTTCATGTTTCTGTGTTTTCGAAATGGAGCAATGACGAGATTACATGCTCACAAAGATCCCCTGAAGAAAATGCCTCAAACAGGGATTCAGGAGCAAATATGGTTTTGAACGGAACATCTTCAGGTGGAGCAAAAGGATCCACTTCTAAAGAATTGTCTACTGCAGTGCTTTGATGCACTGAAGGAGATTGAAAATTTAATGATGATGGTGAATAACTAGTAGAGGGAGCGTCTGAATCTATTTAAGTAGACACATATTGACCGTTGGAATTGTTTAGAACAGGAGCTGCGGCAGCCAATAATGTCGGAGTATCACCAGTTGGTGGCCCAAAATATTCATCAAACATCGGATGAAACAAGATCTTCAAATCTTCATCTGAATGGGGTACATAAGAAACTGCAGGAGTGGAATACTGTACAAGACCTGAACTAATTGGCCCAGGTGTCAAAATATTAGGTGTGGATCTGGAACTGGTTTGACCAGGAGCCGGTTGCTCAGTCAACTCATCGAATGTCACGTTAATGATTTCCATAATTTGTCTGGTTCGTCTGTTGTAGATTCGGTATCCCTTACGATCTGGTGCATACCCAACGAAGAATCCAATGTCTGCTTTATCCTTTAACTTTCCTAGATCTTCACTGTCATTTGTTGGATAGCATAGAGCACCAAACACACGTAGAAAAGAGAGATTTGGTTTCCTGTTATGTATCAGCTCATATGGAGTTGTGTTGTGCAGAGTGTGTATCAAGGATCGGTTTTGGTTGTAACAAGCAGTAGCAATAGCTTCCACCCAAAGAAACATCGGAGCCTTAGAGAATATTAGCATGGTTCGTGCAGCTTCCACAAGAGTACAATTTCATCTTTCAACAACTCTATTCTGCTGAGGAGTAGGTGGAACACTTTTTTGCTGACTGATGCCAATACTCTCATAAAATTAAATGATTTGTTTATTTACAAACTCAGTTCCATTGTCTGTGTGGATGATTCTGACAGTTTTGTTGAGTCTGACTTGTAATTGTTTGATCAGTTTGATGATAACCTCTGGAGTTTCGTCCTTAGTTCTCAAAAAATGCACCCATGTAAACCGAGAATAGTCGTCTACCACAACAACAACATATTTCTTCCCATATATACTTTGCACTCTCATTGGTCCGCATAGGTCCATGTGAAGGGTGTGAAGAACTTCCATGATGGTGTTGACAGTTTTGGGTTTTGTGAGCATACTTCTTGCTTTTGCCCAATTGGCAAACCGAACAAAGATGATCTTTTTTGAATTTTAATCTGGGTAGACCTCGCACAAGGTCCTTTCGAGCAAGATCATTGATGGTACCAAAGTTCAAGTGATTTAAACGTTGGTGCCATAACCAAGATTTTTTCTTTGAGGCCTTAGATAATAAGCAAATGGGAGATGACCGCATCATGTCTTCAATAGAGATGGTGTATAAATTAGTGTCGTGAGTACCTTTTAGCAGATCAGCACCATCCAATTCTCTGACGAAGCATGTGTGTTTTCTAAAAGCCACTTCGAGATCGGAATCACAAAATTGACCGACAGAGAACAAATTGTGACCAAGTCCTTCAATGTACTATACCCTGGAAATTACACTGTCACCAAAAACATAATCTACGTAACCTATAATTGCCCCAAAATGGTTGTTCCCGAATCTAACTGTTCCGATAAACTTATTCACAGAATTCTTGAGCCGTGAGCGATCTCCGGTCATTTGTTTTGAGCAGTCTGAATCCAAATACCAAAGGAAGATTTGTACGACCTGCATTTGAAAACAGAAAAATATGGATAATTAGAAACATTGGATCCCCACGTGCTAATGGGGTCCTTTTGGTTAGTGCAAACAATCTCTAGATTATCAAAAACTCTAGGTGCCTTGGTGTTATCAATGAGGGCATCACTAGTAGAAGCACAATACCTAGTCAAAGGGCATTGTGTTACTAGAGGGATAACTCTACCAGTTGGCTACTGAGATCGTTTAGGAGTTCCTGAGATCGTTTAGTGTGTGAAAACGTAGAGGGGGGTGAATACGTTACCGTTTAAAAACTTTAGATCTATAGTATCAAATCGCTTATGAAGTTTGTTATAATATGAAAGTGTCTATTATCGTTTGTGACTAATATAAAGCAAGTAAACCAAGTTGTCACACAAACATCAAACCACATCACAAGCAATAGTATAATGCAATCATAAAAGTAAAGAGATAAAGAAAGGAAAGTGCAAACCGAACACGAGGATTTATAGTGGTTCGGTCACGGATCTCCTTTCCGCCCTACTAGATCAACAAGCTCCCTTCTCAGCGGAGAAAACCTTACAATCGTCACTTACACTTTTTCCGGTACAAAGCTAAATACCGGGTTCTAGTTCGAGGTAGAACCAACCTAATGTCGTCTATACAATATTTCCGACACTAAGCTAGATGTCGAGTTCTTTCCGGGTACAACTACTCCCGCTATGTTTTAAGGCCCAACATAACAAACCTCGTGTTTTATGGTACAAACACATAAATCATCTAATCTAGTTTGGTGAAAGTGTTGTGATGATGCAATAATGTTTACAATGATGATCCATGACATAAATGTCTAATGGATATGAATGACTAATCTAAATGATCTTCTTGAATAAGAAGTCTTCAATCAATGAGGATAACAAGAGATCTTGAATCTTCATATGTTGATATGCTTTGGTGAATGAGGATAGCTAGATCTCCAAGCATTCCTTGGTTGATCAAAATGTAAAGTATGCTTACAACAAATATGAATGTTAGATGCATTATGATCACGTGATGATGAGGGTGATTAATGTAGGTTACTACAAGGTTATCTATAGATCTAAAAGATGAAAGAAAGATAGAGAGAATGTGTGTTGGAAGGGATGAGAAAATGAGAAGACAATGGGCTCTATTTATAGCCAAAAATGTAATCTAAGAAATAATATTTTATTAAATTTGATATCTTAGAATATATTTCAAGATCTTGCAAATCTAACCAAATATTGATCAAATCTTTTAAAGATCTTAAAGAGATATGATGATGCATGAAATGATGTAAAAATGCATTTTCATTTAGATTAAAATGTTCATGAAAATAAACTTGTAAAATGTATTATGTAACTAGTTGATAAAAAGTCTAGTTGCCTTTTATAAAATAAAATGTCTAGTTAAGTGCTTGTCAAAATAAAATGTATTTTGTCAAGTGTAAGTAAACTTTAGTACTTGTATGAATATTATAGTTAGTTTACCTATACAAATAAAAGTATATATTTGTTAGACATTTTACAAAATATGTCTTTGTATAAAATACTTGTGAATGCAAAATGTAAAATGAGGTTCGAAATAAAATGGTTAACCTATTAAAATACTTAGTGACTCTAAACGTATTTTAAACATTCTAAATGATTTGTTAATGGGTTTGATCATAATGCCACATAACAAACATGTACGAACCTGTGTTGTAACATACGAGGACTTGAGACATTGAGAGGTGTTGAATGTATTTTGAGACAAAATGTGATTATGAGTAACTTGTACATTTTACGTTATATATTACAAGTTACATGTTTGTCATCAATATAGATTAAATATCGTAATATTTGCACTAACAATCTCCCCCTTTTTGATGATGACAAAGATATGTAAACGTAATGGATGGTAAAATGTAAAAAGTTACTTGTATCCTTACTACATTTACATTACCGTCTCTGTTTACACTCTTCTCCCTCTTTTGTCGAAACAAAAAGGGCGTGTCCTTGGAGTTTAACTTTATTTTTCCCCAAAAAGGCGAGCTTGCATCATCCCTAGTGAGGTTAAATCATCTACTCCAATCCGTCCCTAGTTTAGTAGTGGATCCATGGATCAAATTAAGAGGCTTAACCTACATCAAGGTTAGTTTTATGCAATAAAAATTATGAGAAATATATGATAAAAAAGTGCATAGCAATACATAGAAAAGTGAGAATGATGATGAATGCGTGCATGCTCCCCCTTTACGGTTGCTCCCCCTTGTTTGAGGCGTCAAGGTATGATTAAAAACCTACAAAACAAATATTAGTGCAAAACTATATTCGTCATTGGAAGAGTAAGTGATATACAACAAAGTGTGTATAAGATGCATTCAATAAATGCTTGACGGAAGCTCCCACTTGCTCTAGGGCGTCAAGATGAACCTTCAAAATAAATATTAGTATAATAGAAGCTTTGTCTTTAGACAAATATGTCATATACAACCAAGTGTATAGACGATGTAATATGAGTGCTTAAAGGATATTCCCCCTTGTTCGAAGGTGTCAAGAAGCACTTAAAATAAGAAAAATAATTGATGCAAACTTCATCCTTCGATGAGTAAGTTATATACAATCGAGTGTATATGATAATGAACCTCCAATGAAAAACATTAGTGCAATATATTTCATCTTTTTGACAAAGAAAAATAATATGTATATATGTGATATATAAATGATATGATCAAAGATCTCATGAAGTGTAGTCTCCTAATTACAATCATAAGAAAAGTGAGAATATAATATGATAAGAGCCTATAAAATAGTGCCTACAAAGAAGATATGAAGTGAAGTTGGAATATAAAGATTTAAGGCTAGTGGTGCTAGTGTTGGTGTCAGTTTACTAGTAGGATTCATGTGGTGATAACTCGGTAGATCACTCTAGATTTATAAAAGTAAGTTTTCGCTAATCCATGGTGGTGATGATTAGTGAAAGTGGTGATGGAAGGTGGTGGTGATAACGTAGAAAACTATTAAGGAGTTAGAAACTCGTATGTATAGCAAATAATATTAAAATATGGGCTCATGTAATCCTTTCGTAATGTCAAGTGACCAAGACTAAGAGGAAAAAAAATATGAATACTCATTCCAATTCAATGATGCATGAGGGTTATGATTTGAATGATTTATTGATGCTAACAACCTATTATTTTGAACAAGTTCTTATAAACTTCAAGCCAAGAGTAATCAATAATGCGTTCTATCTAAGAATTTTATAATGCATAAATATAAAAGTGATAACATACAGATAAATTCGTTCACGAATAATAAAAAATTATTTATTCTAGGTGACAAAGGGAGAGATAGTATTAACATGGTTTTGACCGACATGGATGATTATGACATTGAAAAGAAGTGAAGATAATATGTACCCCAAAAAAATAAGTACCTATATGAGGATGAGAATGACATTATATGAGAGAGAGTTGGATAGACCAACGTGTTGAAAATGTGTTGGAAATGGCGATTTTGATTAATATATCGTTTGCACTGACAATGACATGCATGATATCTATCAAGCAAGAAAAGGATAAGATCCTATGATGGTGTTCTAGATAGTGAAGTTGTAAGGTGCCAGTTTAAGGAAAATCCTAGATTTGTTGATTGTAGAGATGAAGAAGTTTGTAAAACACATGATGCGTTTTTCACTTGATGAGCGTCAAGTTCTCTCACGCAAGCGTAAGAAAACTTAAAACAGCTTAAGCACGAATGCAATGAAGATCTGGGGAGTATAGTGTTTCCCCGGGTCGTTATGTCCCAGCGAGCTATGCAATGGATTATCAAACGTGTAGTGATCGCGAGATTTGAACAGAGAAAGGATAATTTGGATTACTATAACTACAGGAAAAGCCAACAAATTAAAACGGCTTAAATGCAAATTAAAGAAAATTTAAAAAGATAAAATCTATTAAATAAACGCTATCACTATTTTTACAATGATGTTTTTATGATTTTATAAAACAAAATAACTTAAATAAACTATTTTAACTAAAACGTAAACTTAAATTATCTAAAAACGTGATTTAAAATAAAAACGTACGTTATGTACAAAAATTACGCTGGAGCGCAAGATAAAACGTAAAATTTATGAAATAAAAGTCCTACAAGTGTAAAAACAATTTTTTTTACGTACTATATGATAAAAGAAAATTTTAGGAAAAAGCCGGGTATTTTTTCGACTCTTAAATTATTTATTACGAATTAAAAACTAATTTATACTAATTAATTTATTAAAAATACTAAATGATTTTGGAAAAATCAGAAAATTTTATAATAAATACTTTGAATACTACTGAATTAAAGAAAAATAAAAAAAACTGGTACTGCTTTTGAAATAAGCTGTTAAAAAGAGGAAATAAGCTAATAAGCTTAAAATAACAAAGTACTATTAAATATTAAGTGAAACAAATACTAACCAAAGACATAAGTAGCACAGATGGTAATTGGTGTTGGGTATGTGGTCGTGGTTGGGTTGTTCAGGTCTCAGGTTCGAATCCCTTGACTGTCACCTTTTTGGCTACTTATTATTTTTGAACTTTCTCTTTTACCAACTAACTAAGGGACTTAAATAAGCAATGATTTGTGAAAACTTAACTTGGAAAAAGCCACAAATAAGCTGACAACTGCTTATTAACTCAGCAAATCCACTAAGGGCTGTTTGGTTTAGTGGCTACAAAGGAAATAGCATGCTGCAACAGTACATCAAAACAGTCCCACATGAGGTTTTTTGAAGCAAATTTGAATAAGCTAAAGTGGGATTGAGCTTATGAGCTTGTGGAATTTTGAAGACAAGCTAGGGGGCAAGCTTTTGCCCCCACAAATACCTAGTTAAAAGCTTTAATTAATCTAAAAGAGGGGCTGCTAATGGGCTGTAAAGCTGCTGAAGCAGAGTCAAAAGGGTGCAAAGGACCATCTTCGAGGGCAATTACAAGCTAGTAAACCTAATCTAAAAGCTAAAACAACTCAAACATGAAAAGCTCATATCTTAAATGTCCTAAAGACTGATTATGAGCTAAGAAGAAGCTAGTTTAGAGCTTAAAAAGAACTAATGAAAAGTGACATTGGGGCAGAAATGCTAACTGAGCAGTCACATAACCCAATCCAAACACCCCTTTAATTCATTGTTAAGCACCAAATGAGCATCAAAAAAAACAATAGGAACACAGAATTAAGCTAACATTCAACTGAACTTCCTCAATAAGCTAATAGAACAACAGAACAAAAAATGAACTAAGGGAATAAGCAGTTTGGATATGAGCTAATCTCAATGGAATCCTACGGCTACAATCTAACTAATAAGCATCAAATAAGCTAGAGTTACACTACTTACTAACCAACTAGACTAATTTGCACCTAAGGGGAGCTTATGTGAGCTTCTAATGGGGCAGCAAGGGGCTGCTGTATCAGTCACAAACAAGAGCAGGATGGGTATTTTTGAGGGCCAATTAAAGCTAAAAAAAAAACTTGTGTAAATTTAAACTAAGGTAAGTAAGATTCACCTTATACTGCTAGCTACTTGCTTAATCAAAATCAAAGTTTAAATCCAATTTAATCCTACTAAAATAATGCCCAAAAGGAGGCAGTTTGGGTCTGCAATAGCAAAACAGAAACAGGAAAGAAGAAAGAAAAAAAAATAGGCAACTGAGTAGAACACTTAGAAGATGGTTAAAGTAGTTGATTAACACACTCACTTACAACTATGTAAGACTGTTTCAACACCCAAAATGGGTCAAAAGGTGAGCTTGACCCAAGAAACAAACGATTCCAAACACACTTTTAAAAGCAGAATTCTAAAATTTTAAAATGCTAAGGACTTGGAAATTATAAAAGCTACTTTTTGACATTCACAAAGACTCCAAAATGGATTTTATCATACTTAAAACTCAATGGCAGAAAACATGAACAAAAGTTTTGATTGCATAAACTGAAATTAAAAACAGAAATTAAAGTGCATTCAAATTAAAGGTTACAAGAAATGTAAATGACAGGAAAATAAAAGTGGTGCTAGAACATGAATTTCTAGACTGAAACTAAAAAAAACTAACTTAAAAACTAAAAAAATAAAAACTAACTAACTACTCTTCAATGCTTCTTTCTTCCTTCTTTTATACCCAAAAGCTTTCTCTCACTTCCCTGCTTTAATCCCACTTTCTTTCCTGTCCATTGGATGAGCAAAACCATTTTTGGCCTTTGGATTGAAGTTTGGCGGGAAAAGCTTATAACAGCTGTGAGGTTGAGTAAAGGGGTTAGGAGGTGCATTAAATGAAGTTTGGAGTGAGGTGAGGTGGGGGGACATGGGAAGGGATAAGGTGATGGAGTGGTATGGGATTGCCTGTGTTTGCAGAGATCAAGTGGGGAAGGAGGTGGAAATTTGGCGCCATGGGTGTATTTTGACCAGATGGGTTGACCAGATATTAGTTAAAAAAGGGGGGTCCAAAATGTTTAGTGACAGGGGTCCAAGAGGTGGAAGGGTCAAAATGGGTTTAAGGTCTTATTAATACAAGGACTAGTTGTGCCATTTTTTGAAAATCAAGGACTATTCCTGCCAATTCATCAAAGTTACTTTAAGGGACCATTAATGACAAGTTTCAAAAGTACAGGGACCAAATCTGTCATTTTCCAATTTTCCAGGGACTAATTCTGCCAAATTTCAAAGTTGAAGGACTAAACTTGTAATTTCTCAAACTTTTGATATTTTTCACCAAAGGACTAAATTTGACAACTTATGATTTAAAAAGGACCTTTGGTGATTTTTCTTTTGAAATTTTGACTCAGGGACTATTTTTGACAATTTTAGAAACTTGGGGGACTAAAACTGCAATTTTTGCAAATTTGATATGTTTTTCATCTGATTTTGATATTTTTGCATTTTAAAACACATAAAACACTGATTTGTGATATTTTGATCATTTTGATGTGTTTCTGAGTGTTTTCAGATGATTTTGCAGTTTATATTGTACAAAAATGATGAGTATTTAGACACTCATCAAGGTATTGGTGCAAACTTGTGATATAAGGTTAAAAAGGTTGAACTAGTTGTGGTTTCATGAACCAATTTTAGCTAAGTGATGTTTACCTATGTGTTGGTATTTTAGGGTGTAAGAGACATAAATTTTCACAAAAGACAATTATGTGAATGAATTTCTCTCCCCTTAATTGGTGGACATCCAACATAATGTGTATCAAATAAAGAATCACAATAAAGAATCACAATAAAGTGTTTAGGAGGTTATTCGGGTTAACGAAAGAGATGAGCTTAGTGATGTTTTTATGGATGATGGTTAGCATACAATGAACTTCATCCTTAAAGTCATGTACCTCTTATCGATTAATACGAGGTGATTGTATGACGAGGCATGTGGTTTCCTTATAAGAGGTGGAGAGGATGATGTAATTAAAGTATTATTGTAGCTAAATAGTGGTGGAGGCAATTTTTATAAAGCAAAAGCAATAATGAGATTTGGAAAGAGGTCGGTTGAATGATATGAAGATGTAATGCCAAATTACTAAAGTTTATATGTTCTAAA
Source organism: Chrysanthemum seticuspe (assembly GCA_019973895.1). Taxonomy (NCBI): domain Eukaryota; kingdom Viridiplantae; phylum Streptophyta; class Magnoliopsida; order Asterales; family Asteraceae; genus Chrysanthemum; species Chrysanthemum seticuspe. The sequence continues at coordinate 157,510,748 of BPTQ01000006.1, forward strand.
ACTATATGCAAGTTTAAAGGGTCCCATAAAACATATTACTAATCTACGTAGGAATAAGGGGATTATGCGAGATGAGCATATAAAAGTTAGAATGAAGTGAGATAACAAATATTTTGTTATCAACCTACAAAACAAAATTGTTAGTGACAAAAGATGCTAACATGATGGAAATCAAATGATAACGTCTTATATAAGCAAAAACAACATATTCCACTTAGTAGACAAGAAATTACCACACAACAAGGTGGCATCAAGACAAACAATCATTTTATGCAAGAATGCAACATTATTCAAGACATTTTATTTTTAGATTGTTTTGTTGTTAGGCTAAGACAATTAAGTATACTTAGCTATAAGTAAGTATGGCAATTTATGTGATTATATTGTTGGATAAAAATACTTCTAAAATTTTATCATACCAAAATCACTTTGACAAATTATAAGTGCATACGCAGCAAACAACTAGTGTGATAAAGACGCAAAAGAAGCAAGATGAGAGATTCATGCAAGACATGTTTAAATTATAACATTTAGGAGCATGTATCATTTAGACTATTTTATGCATAGATTTTAAGGAATGTCAACAAAAGATAATAGCTTTCAAACATAGATACATTCATAACAAAGTGACATATTATGAGTTCACAAGTAACTCATTAGTCATGCGAAACATTATATAGAGGACATAATTGCTTCAACTTTAAATATCATGCAAATTATGTTTACGCTTAACATTAAGTAGCATAAAGCATCACAAAGACAAAACCTTTCTAGGGTTTACACATTTAACAATTAATCAAGTAGATATTAAACATCAAGATAATGTCACGACATATGAACAATTTAAACAAGAACATGTAATCAACATATGTATGTGTAATTCAAGTGGTTTTAAAAGAAAAGTCCTATCTACTACTTGTTTGATTAGTATTCCTAGGCGAGGCAAACTATCACTATTTTAACACTTACTTTAGGGAAGTATAGGAATATAAATTTTTCAGGTTGGAGAATGAATATGAGACTATTACTAGTGGTGCTCAATTAAGGCTAAACACGACCATTTTTACGGGTGATTCCCCATACCCAACTTCTCTCATGGAAGCAATTCAACTGTTAGGTCAAATTGAGTTTCTAGTGCAATAGGTTCTCCAATAGTCATTCTCATGTTAGAAAGATGGGAATTCCTATTTTTGCCTATTGAAGTATATAAAAGATGATAGTTTACCAATACTTGACTTAATGTGACTCAACTAATATGCAATATAACTAAGGTGATGAAAATGTTATGTTATACACATGAATTTTAACAGTGGTATGTTGATAAACAATATGTTTTAATCTTGTGTATAGAATCTAAGGTTTGTTCAAATTACATAGCTAATTGTATGATCTAATGACATCTTTTATGTTGAGTTGAAGTGTATACTTTAAATGTGATTTGACCATCTAAGACCAGGGAATGGAATTTGTTAAATTAAGAACGTTCTCAAGAAAGCTCTTTGGAATTATATTCAACAAGAATCTAAGTAAGGTTACCAACTTCAATAGATCTGGTGTAGGCTTTAGAGATATGTAGTTTTAACCTTGGATGTGTGAAAGGTTTGAGCAAGGTTAGGTTATGATGTACGCTTGAAAGGAAATAGATACAAATAGTATCTTTCAAAAAATGAGATTATATCATGGGATAAAGTTATCAAGTATGACAAGATGAATTGGATACGCTAGTTCATATAACTTGTAGATGTTTGTTTCAAGATCATTTAGCCAAAGAGATGTAATGAAATCTCTTGTAACACAACTATTTATGTCGCAAGAATGATGCATAGGATATACAATATCCTCTTAACAAGATGAAAACTTAAAGCATGAATCTTAGTCATCATGTTTTTCAAAACATCATGTTTTCCTAAATGAAGATATGAAGCCCAAGTGTTTGAATTGGATAGTCCTATCCTAAATATACTTGGTCTTAAGATTATATTCACTAGATGATGACAAGAGGAATTCACTCGAGTTTCTTATATATATTCCTCAAGAGTTGTTAGGATTTAGTAAATCCAGTTATTAAAGTGTCGGTCACCTCAAGTATATGTAATCGTTAGAAAGCTCGTAGTCGTAGTTATTTAATTGTTGGAATCACTCCTAAACTACATTTCAAGTGTTAGTAATTAATATGTAATAGTTAGCTTAATATGGCTTTTATGTTAGTAATCATGCCAAAGCTTATGTAGAAAGCCCATGAGCCTTGGCCCAAGCCCATAAGAAGGGAAGGTTGCTAGATGTGTTGCCCTAGCCCCTTGCCCTATAAATACTCTTGTATAACCCTCACTTGAGGGTTGGTTGTTCATTTACACATTTACTCTACGCATAACTCTTCTCCATTTCATACGTGTGTATGTCTATGTTCAACCGATCACTATCTCTTCTCTATTTCTTATATTGATGCTTGTGTTACTAAAATGGGAACCTAACAGTGGTATCATTCGCGAAATATTTGAGTGAAAAGGTTTTGTTTTTAAAGTTAGTGTTTTTGGTCTTACGCGTAAAACGGTTTCTCACTTTGTCACGCTTAAAAACCTATTTTTTACACTTTTTAATCCAAGATTCTTGTAATTTCAACGTTTTTAGGTGTTCAAATATCTGTTTTTGGCAAAAAGTTTCAAACTTTACGTGTGGATCATTGTTTTTAAGCTTGGTTTTATTCGTGGGTTTATTTCTACGCATAACATATTTAGAAGTTTTGGATCATCAAATTTCACACTTTTGTGTTATTTTGGTGATATTGAAGCTGTTTCATCACAAAAATATGGTTTAGAAACATCATTGGGCAGAAATCATTTTTGGTCAAGTTTTACGCGTATCAAAACCCTAATTTTACGCGTAACTTTTCCTTGGATCGATCTTCAGTTTTCGTGGTTTACTCACTGTTTTCTTTCTTGGATAAGCCTGAAAACACTTCGACTTTGGATATCTTTTACACTGTGATAGTGTAAAGGATTTTTTGGGCAAAACCCTAATCTTACGTATAAGCTCAAACTTATGCGTAGAACTCTTTGCGCATAAGATTTTTCTTACGCCTAAACTCTGTCTTACGCATAAGCTAATCCTACGCCTAAGGTTTTCTACGCCTAACTTTCAGTTTACGCATAACTTTAGTGTTTCTCAATTCTTACGCGTAAGCTAATCCTACGCGTAAATATCACTTTTACGCGTAAGTTTGGTGTTTTTACGCTTAAGTGTTACTTTTCCTACACTTGGTTTCTACGCCTAAGGATACTTCATCAACTACGTTTCATTCGACTACAAAGATCCATTTAACAACACAAGTTTTCAACATGTCTCAACCTCCATACTCTAACTACTTTCCTTACATGTATAATCAAATACAACAACAACAACAACAACAACTAAGTCCACAACATCAACAATTTAATCAACAACAACAAATTTATCAACAACAATTCAATCAACAACATTATCCACAACAAGGAGCAATTCAACCTCAAATGGTTCAACCACCACCTAGTCTTCAAGTACAACCTTACACAAACGTTTACAATCAACATCCATCCAAGAATACTATGAAGGAACCGACTTGGTTTGCAAAGATGTGTGAAGCTTTAATTAGCCAACAATCCATTCATGAGGCAGGATCACTTGATAGACCTCCAATGCTCAGTCAAGGTAACTACGATCAATGGGTGATTATGTTTGTTAGGTTTTGTGATCTAAAGAAGCCACATGGAAAGTTCTTAAAGAAGGTTATCTTGGAAGGTCCATTTCAGATGCCTATTGTTGTTACACCAGGAGATCCAAATGTTGTTCCACCAAGAGATGATCTCACAAACATTGCAACTCTTGCTGACCTTTCTAGTGATGAACTTCTACACTACGAAGCTGATGAGCTAGCAATGCAATATATCCTTTTAGGATTACCAAACCCAATTCTTCGAAGTGTTGATGCTCAAAAGACTGCAAAATCAATGTGGGAACATATTCATCTTCTCGTGGAAGGCACTGCACTCAATCAAGAGGATATGGAATCCAAAATTTACTTGGCTTATGAACACTTCATGATTGAACCTGGAGAGACACTAGAGTCTTATCATCATCGATTCTCAGACATCATCAATGATTTAGATAAACACAACATCATCATGCCAAGAATTGCAGTCAATACAAAGTTCCTAAGTAGTCTTGGTCCTGATTGGGAGAAGTATGTCATTTTCATCCGTCAAGCGAAGAATCTTCATCATGCTTCATACGGATTATTGTACGACTATTTGAAGCCTCATCAAAAAGAAGTTGATAAGGAAAGGGTTATCCGTGGCCAAACTGTTTCACCCTCACTTCCGGATAATCAACAACTTGCTTTGTGGGCTCAAACTAGTTATCCTCCTCAACCCGCTCCTCAACCAACTGCAACAATTACACCATATGATCCGTCACAACAACAAACTCAACAAACTCAATTGGTTCCATACAACAACAACAATGATCAAGCACTTTACAGTGAAGCTAATGAGGACTCCGAAGCTTTCGATGCATTGCAACAAGGATTTGTTATGATTGCTAAAGCTTTTGGCCGGTATACAAACAAATCCAACAATCGCATTCGCTCCTCATCAAACACAAGGAATCAGGCTGTTGTGAACAATGGACATGTTGAAGTTCAGAATCGTGGTTATGGTCATCAGATGGGAGGAGGTCAAGGGTTTAATGCTATGGGAAGGAATAACATGGGTGCTCCACAACAACAGAGAGCTCAAGTGGTTGAACAGGGTAATGCTCAGAATGGGATAAATGGTCTTCGCTGCTACAACTGTAATGAGAAGGGACACCTAGCTAATGCATGCCCAAAGCCAATGACTAGGGGCAGTGCTTATCACAAGGAGGCTTTACTTTTGGCTCTTAAGGATGAAGCTGGTGGAACTCTCACAAACAAAGAACATAGCTTTATGGCAGATGCAGACTAAGATGATGATATGGAGGACTTGCAAGCTAATGCAGCAGTGATGTTGATGGCACAAATGGAAGCTCTCCACATGAGTGACACAGGCCCAGTGTATGACACTGATGGCTTGTCTCAGGTACCCGAACAAACCATATTCATCACTGATCTAATATCTCAGCCAACATCTGAATCCGGCGAGGCTCAGAATGTTCAAAATGAGTCGTCCACATCTCATTCTGATGATTCTCAACTAGACCCCGTAGTTACATTTGACGATCAAGATGACCTTATTGTTACCTTTGATACTCAAATTCACTATGTGGTTATACTTGAGGATTTGAATAGTGATCATGTTGTGACTCACGTTGAACACGCTGAACTTTTTCCTAATCCAGATATTGACCTCTTACTTAAAGATTATCAATCCCAAATGGATAAATGTCATTCATCAAATCAGAACTTACACAGTAAAAATGCACTGTTAACCAGGGACATTGAATGCTTAAAACGACAACTCAATTTTTTCAAAACTCAAGAAAAACGTGAAAAAGGTTTCGAAGTCGCTTTTGCTAAATCACACCAAAACGAAAAATCATTAGAACGACAGATACGTGATCTAGACGCATCCAAGAATGCTTTGTTGTCTCAAATAGAACAACTAAAATATGAACATAAAAAACAAATTAACGCTCTTACTTTGGAAAATCAAAAAGCCAAATATGAGTTGTTAACTTGTCAAAAACAGTTCTCTTAGTACAAAAAGAGTTCCACGAAACGAATAGATGACTATCTTGAGGAAATTGTCGACTTACAAAACAAAATCAAAGAGTTTCGAACTGTTGTTTATAAACATGGTGAATCAATCACAACGATTTAAAAGTTCACTTTTAAACCAAATCCAAATGGATATGGACCGAATCTTGCTGATTACAAACCTAAGATTTCAAACAGAGCATTCAAACCAAATCCTAAAGTTTACAGTGCAGAACATAGAGTTGATGATTCAATTATGAGTGTTGTTGAATATAACTGTCAAGAGGAATTAGATGCAGAAGACGAGAGTCGATCAAAATTAGAAAATGTTATTTATAACAAACCATTTAACTATTCAAAATCCGTCACTTTCGTTGCACAAAAGGATTTTTCTAACACACCATGGGTTATCACACCTACTTCTAAGGGTCCCCTTTCCAATAATGCACAAATTAATGGTCCTTTACCTTCACTTAGTGAAATAAAACCATTAGCCGAACAATGTAAAGTCATAAAATATTTTGAAACATTCACTTCAGACATCAAACTTTTGGAACGTGAAATTGAATTTCATTCTGAAATTAAAATTGAACATTTTCAATCGCCTCTTGCACGTGCACAAAGAGATATTCTTTAGAAAAGAATTTTACCTCATGTCCGAAATTTGAAAAATTGTGCTATATATTGGGAAAGGGATTTTCACAAGGAGCTTGGACTCATGAAAAGTGTTTTGGATCAAACAGAAACATCAATTTCAAATACAAAACGTAAAAAGAAAATGTTACGAAAAGATGTTGATCGACTCTTGGAAAATGTTATCTGTGCTGATATCCATAATGTTGTGTTATTTCATTCTTTGTCATATGCATCTGATTATATCTTGTTGATACTGTTGATTCTGTTGAAATTCTTGAGAACACTGATAATGTGCATCAGATCAAATCTTTAAAAGTTAAAAATGAACGATTGTTAAACGAATTTTCAAATGCAAAACGTCGTCTTCAATGGTGTCAAAAAGATTGTCAAAATCGTGAACTTTCTCTGCAAAACAAAATCACTCAGTTGCGCTCAAAATATTTTGATCCTAAAATTAAGCAACTGGATGATCAAAACGTGTCTTTGAAATGTCAAATCTCAAAATATGAACAAGAACTTGCAAAAGTTAAACAGGAATACAGTGTCATATTTGATTTACTCAAACAGACTCGTGATGAAGCATCAAACGAACTTGATCATTATCTTGCACACGCTAAAGAAGTCATGAATTATTCTGGAAATCTTCGTTCTGAAAATCAAGATTTGGTGCACACTATCATTAAGTTAAAGGAGATGTTAGGAAAGTATGAACAAGTTCAGCCTAGCATCATTAAGAAAATTGCACCTGTAACACTTAGCAAACGTGACCCCAGAATGCCTACTGACAAACCACAAGATACTAATGTGCTTCCCTCTACTGAAACAGGAATACTTGTCTCTTTTCCAAACGTTCGCACTTCATAGCCTAAGAGCAATACAAGGAAGAATAGGAAGTTGCGACCTAAGAAAAGAACAATAAAGAAGGCTGAAGTAGAAGAACACCCTAGGACTTTGAATAAGACTCAAGTTGCACCCACTTTAGATATTGCGTCTGACAAATGTAATGGAAAAAGTGTTGTAACGAATGATAAACCTTTAAGTACTTTTGATATTAAGTCTAAAGCTTCTTGTGTTATATGTCGTAAAAGTATGCTTTCTTATTGTCATGATAAATGTGTTGCTAAAGCTATCTTGTCTCATTTACGGAATCCTAAGAAACGGAATACCTCTAGGCCCACTACTGCTTCTAAGACTGTGCTTGGTTAGCCGCCCTCTTTAGATACTAAGAACAACATTGATGTCCCTGTAGTTCCAGTATCACCTCCAAGGAATGTAGTACCACCTAGTGCATTCACTAAGACTAAAGCAAAGACTAGTTGGAGATGGCAGAAATGGATACATAATACACTAGGATTTAAATGGATACCTAAAATCGTTGACGTGTGTATCTCGACTATAACTGCTTCGGAACCCTCTAACTCTTCGGGTTCCACATCTACTTCTATTCCATCTGTGTCGTCTGTGTGTAATGCAGGTGATACAGATCATCCTTTGGGTTGTTGATAGCGGATGTTCCTGACACATGACAGGCAATCTTAAACTGTTATCAAACTTTATTGCAAAGTTCATTGGCACTGTCAGATTCGGGAATGATCACTTCGCAACTATCATGGGCTACGGAGATTACATCAATGGAAACATCAAAATTAGCAGGGTTTATTATGTGGAAGGCCTCGGTCACAATCTCTTTTCAGTCGGTCAATTCTGCGATGGAGATTTGGAAGTATCTTTTCGGGAGAAAACTTGTTTCATTCGTGATCTACAAGGAAACGATCTTATGTCTGGTCAACGCACATCAAGTCTTTACACAATCTCAATGCAAGACATGATTGCTTCATCTCCCATTTGTCTACTCTCTAAGGCTACATCTACAAAATCCTGGCTATGGCACCGTCGTCTCTCACATCTAAACTTTCAAACCATAACCAACCTTGCTCGATATAAACTAGTTGAAGGTCTCCCAAGATTTCGGTATTCTAAAGATCACCTATGCTCAGCTTGTGAACAAGGGAATAACACTCGTGCTCATTTTCCTTCAAATGTGGAACACAGCTCTCAGCATGTGCTTCATCTTCTTCACATGGATTTGTGTGGCACGATGCGTGTGCAAACGATTAATGGCAAACGCTACATCCTGGTAATTGTAGATGACTACTCAAGATGGACTTGGGTCTACTTTCTTCGAAGCAAAGATCATGCTCCACAGATGATCATCACCTTTCTCACGAAAATACAAATTCAGCTCCGGAACACAGTCCGACAAATCAGAACAGACAAAGGAACTGAATTTGTGAATCAAACTCTTCGGGAATTTTATGAGAAAGTGGGAATCGAGCATCAAACATCTATTGCACGAACACCAAAACAAAACGGAGTTGTTGAAAGACGAAACCGCACGTTAGTGGAAGCTGCAAGAATGATGTTAATTAATGCTAAACTTTCGGATTACTTATGGACTGAAGCCATGTCAACTGCATGCTACACTCAGAATCGATCAATGATTACAAAACGCCACAACAAAACACCTTTTGAGCTTATCCACAACCATAAACCGAAGCTCAAACACTTTCATGTATTTGGATCCCTTTGCTACCCAAATAATGATCGTGATGACTTTGGAAAGCTCAAAGCCAAAACTGACATTGGAGTCTTTATTGGATACTATGAAAGTTCTAAAGGTTACCGGATCTGGAATCATCGTACAAAGCAGGTTATGGAAATGATTCATGCAAATTTCGATGAGCTTACTGAAATGGCTTCTGAGCATAACAGCTTAGAACCCGGTCACAACCGTTTAAACTTCCCTCATACCCCATCATCAGCTGAACCAAGCCCCCAGCTTACTCGTCAACAAATGGAAAAGCTATTTGCTCCGCTGTTTAGTGATGACATTGATGAACGTGCTCCAGGTGTATCCAATGTTTCCGCTGCTCAACCTGATCATATTCCAATACCTGATACACCTGCTACAACAACTACTGTTGAAGAAGCACCACCAGTTGACTCTACAACAACAATTGAACAAACTGCTTCCAACGACGCTGAACCAGCTGATGATGTTCTGAACAATGAAGTACCCCCACCTGCAGATTTTGATCCAAATGCGTTCTTTAACCCGTTTGCCAATGAAAGTGCTGCACCTGATGTCGCGGAATCATCAACAAGCCATTTGAATCCTCAAAATCTACACAATGTATACCAACATCAACCCTCAACACATCGTTGGATAAAAGACCATACTCTTGAGAATATTATTGGTAACCCAAATCAACCAGTCATAACAAGACAACGTCTTCACACAGATGGTGAACATTGTATTTATGCACTCACTGTCTGCCAATCTGAACCTAAAAACATTAAAGACCCAATGACCAAAGACAACTGGATTGAATCCTTGCAAGAAGAACTCAATCAGTTTAAACATCTTGAAGTATGGGAATTGGTTGAAAGACCAACAGGGTTCTATGTCATTGGTCTCAAATGGATTTGGAAAAACAAATTGGATGTTGAAGGGAACGTAATCAGAAACAAGTCACGTCTGGTGGCTAAGGTTTATAGACAAGAAGAGGGTATTGACTTTGAAGAATCATTCGCTCCCGTTGCTCGTCTTGAGGCTGTTCGGATCTTTCTCGCATTCGCGGCTCATATGAATATAACGGTCTTTCAGATGGATGTCAAAACTGCTTTTCTGAATGGGCAACTGAAAGAAACAGTTTATGTCAGCCAGCCAGAAGGATTCGTTGATCCAGAATTCCCGAACCACGTCTACAAACTGAACAAAGCTCTGTACGGTCTCAAACAAGCTCCAAGGGCGTGGTACGATAAGTTATCATCCTTCCTCATTGCCAATAAATTCACCAAAGGTTCGATCGATCCTACACTTTTCATACAATATCACGGGGCTCACATATTAATCGTTCAAATTTATGTGGATGACATCATTTCTGGGTCAACACACTTAAAATACTCAAATGCTTTTGCAAAACTAATGACAAAACATTTTGAAATGTCAATGATGGGTGAACTCACATTCTTTCTCGAAATGCAAGTTCACCAATCACCCCGTGGTATTTTCTTAAGTCAGTCCAAATATGCCCTTGAACTTCTTAATAAATTTGGAATGCAAAGCTGTGACACCTATGCCACACCAATGGCTCATACCAAGAAGCTAGACGCAGATTTACATGGGAAATTGGTGGACCCTACCAAATACCGTAGTATCATTGGGTCTCTCATGTATCTAACAGCTAGCAGGCCTGATATTGTATTTGGCGTATATCTTTGCTCCCGTTATCAGTCGCGACCAACTAAAACTCACCTCTCAGAGGCTAAAAGAATCCTTCGATACATAAAGGGAACCATTAACTTGGGGATCTGGTATCCGAAGGATTATGGTTTTGAACTAATAGCTTTTTCAGACGCTGATCATGCATGATGCTTAGATTCACGGAAAAGTACTTCACGAGCATTACAATTTCTTGGTGATAAACTGGTGTCATGGCAATCGAAGAAGCAGGATTGTACATCGCTGTCCTCAACCGAAGCAGAATATGTAGCCATGTCGGCGTGTTGTGCTCAAGTCATTTGGATGAGAACACAACTCAAAGACTATGGTTATGTATTTGACAGAATCCCGATGTACTGCGACAATCGGAGTGCTATTGCGATCTCGTGCAACTCTGTTCAACATTCGAAATCTAAGCACATCGATCTTCGATATCATTTCATCAAAGACCACGTGGAACAGGGTACAGTTGAATTATACTTTGTGGGTACTGAATACCAATTGGCAGATCTTCTCACCAAAGCCTTAGCTCCTGCTAGGTTGAATGAGTTGGTCCACTGGATTGGCATGCGGTGTTTGACTCAAGAGGTACTGGATGAACTCTTAAAACATTCTTAAAACCAGTCAAACACCAAAACCTCTTTTGTAAATATTTTTCAAAAACAAAATACAAAAATATAAAATCTGATAAAACAACAAAAATATTCTTCTATCTATATTTATTTTAACATGGCAAGTACAACTCTTTCGTCAACACTCAAATCTTTCAAAATTCAGTATTTTTTCGATCAAGTGTTGAGGGGGAGAAAGCAAATATTTTTTGGTTTCTTAAAACCTTGTACTTGCATGTTATCTTATCCCGGTTGTTTCTTTAATAATGGTGGTCATATTTCTGGTTTACTGACACTCCTCGCACTCAATTTTATAAAACTTCATTATTTTTAAGTCGAGGGGGAGTGTTGTCAAGTTTCTTTTCAAATATCATTTCATTTGATAACCAAAATGGAAGATATGGGCGTTGGATGTAAATGGTTAAGGTGGAGGGACCAATGTTGTCAAAAGGTTAAACTCATTTTAATAAAATCTCCTCACCTAACACACTTAACACATTTATTACTCTCATCCATAAACATCCTACGCCTAAGAATCAAACTTCAAATTCGTGCTTAAACTCCTGATTTGTAAGTTGATTTATGTTCTTAATACGTTTACAAACATTGGTTTTTAATTTTATAAACAACCAACGGCTTGATTTTAAGTTATGAGTGATTTGGTGTTCTACGCATAAGCGTATGAACACGAAATCATCAAATGATGTTTATGATGAAACAATTGTGTCTAAATGCTTCAAAACATATGTTATAAACATTTTCAACTTAAAACCCAGAAAACGTTTTTAATGATGTTTTAAGGATTAGGGTTTATGCGCAACTTTGGGGGTTTTTCAATTGTGAAGGTTTTTGGTTAAAAGGACTGTCATATGATTTTGTTTACAAGGCTAATTGACCATAATCATGCTTGGAATCAACCCAGAAACACCAATTGATCTTTAATTGGAAATTAGGGTTTAAGTTCATAAGTATTTGGGTATTTTTGATTCGCTTAGATTCTGATGTTAAAACTTGGATAGAACAACTCTATATGCTTCCTATACATCCCAGAAAAAATTTGGTGCAATTCCTATGGCTAGAACACTTATTCGTAAAAATTGAACTTTAGGGTTTTAAGCTTACGCGTAATCTGTTTCTACGCATAACTGTTTAATGAGTATTCATGGTTTGAACTGATAAAGATTGAATGTATGTGCTAAGATTGGTGATATGATGAACTTATTTCAGGTTTTCTATGCGTGAAAATTCAGAATCAAGGTTACTTGCCATCTACGCATAAGGATCACCTTACGCGTAGTATGTTATGCGTAAGAGAAATCTTACGCGTAACGTTTACGCGTAAGGTTCTACATTGGGGACTACGCGTATCCTGTGAAGGATATGCGTAAACAGTAACCTCTACGCATAAGGTTGACTCTTACGAGTAAGCCTTACGCGTAAGGTTCCATATACGCTTACGCGTAAGCTCTACGCATAAGGCCCTCTTTTTCTACGCGTAATATTTCTTACGCGTAAGTCAAGAACTTACGCATAAGCTTACGTTTACGCGTATAATCACCCTTGTTTACGCATAAGCTTGCCATTTCTACGCCTAAGCCTAGTTTTAACCTTAATTATGAATTGTTACGCATGCAAACTTGTAAATAAATAAATCATAACGCCACGAAACCAATAATGTCACTATAAGCTTAATTGTTTAATAAGTTGTGAAAAATAAGTGAAAATATAGACTTTAACTTGAAGTTAATCAACTCACGAAACTTATCACGCCGTCTTTGGACTATTGGACTAACAAGTGACATTGGACTCGTAACAATCATCGACATATCACATTCAATAATTAGACAATAAAACCATCTGTTGACTAACTTAATGTCTTTCGATATGTTGGTTCTTTTGGCTAAATATCTTTCAGATCACGACATGGACACTTAAATGCAAAACGTGGAAGCACCAAACGTTCTCACCGTTGAAGATATCTTCCCTAATGGCTATCCGATGAAGATAGGAAAGAACAACCTTCGTGTTGATTTTGATAGTCTCACCTGCTCCGAGTCATCTTGCTTAATAGCTGTGGACATTCTGAAGAATCACCCTTATCAGAACATGCTCACCAATTCTGCTACAGTACCGGAGATCTACATTCACCAGTTCTAGCATACAATGCAAAAGATCAAAGGACAAAATGCTGTGACGGTGACGCTCAACCACAAACAAGTCACCATCACACCTGCAGACTTAAGGGCTGTTCTCCTCATTCCTGTCATCGAGCCAACCGAATACAATGCAACACCTACTGAAGAGGCTGTTTTGCAATTCATGATCGACATTGGTTATGACGAAGCTTCAGGAGTAATCACAAAGCATTCATACGTGGATCTTAAGAATATTCCTCAGCCATGGAGAACCCTCTACATTATCATCACTAAATCTGTTTCTGGACGTGATAGTGGCAATGAGCATCCCAAGCTCATGGAACTACAGATCTTTTGGGCTTTGGTCAACATGAAACACATTGAAGTTGAAGCTCTGATACGGGACGACATGATGTCATTCCTCAAAAAGCTTGGCTCCAAGATCCCATATATCAGATATACCAAACTGTTGATCCAAAGAGCTCTAGGGTATAATCCTGATATCCCCTTGAGAACCAATGATCCCAACAATCACTCCATGTTGTATGAGCCTACACTCACTGTCAGATTTAAGGAATCAACAACAAAGAAACAGGGTGCAGTGTTGCCAGATCACCTTCTAACTGATGCAGTCAAACAACTTTATTCATACAAAAGGTATCTGGTAGCAATTGATGAAGGCAAAATAGGCTTTCTTGATGAAAAATCTTCTGGTACACCCAGAAAAACCAGGAGAGGCAGTGCAGGAAGTGTTACAAGCACTGAGAGTTAAAGAAAGTTCCCTAAGAGGAAACCTGCACTCAAAAGGAAAGTTCCCTCTAAGGAAGCTGTTCCTATTCCTATTCCCAATCCTGAACCGCAACGAAAGCTACTGGATGAAAAATCTGAGGATACTGAATCAAACAAAGAGGTCACCTACTCTGAAACTGCAATTGATGACACTCCAACAGTAGCTAAGCCTCCCAGTCCAATAGCTGATAAAGGAAAAGGGAAAACTCTTGTGCTTGAGCATGATAAGGAAAGTTCTGAAGAAGAACCATTTGATGAGGAAAGAGAATATCAAAAGAAGTTGAAGAACCTTAGAAAAAAATACTTTGCCGATGAATTCGTAAAGGATCAAACTCGTGGCCCTGGAGGGTCAAGTGCTGGAACTCAAGCCACATTAGTTTCCGATGCGGTTAATCAACCCGATAAGGGAACTGGTACCACCATCACCCACCAACAACAGCAAAGGAAACTTGAGGATTCCATCAACTTTGACATAGAGGAACCAGACATGGAAAAGACTGAGAAAACTCCTAGTGAAGATACTAAGGCTGATGAAACGGCTAAGACTGAAAATGCTGAAGATCTTGATTATGATGATTTTCTTCTTGATAGCCCAGCACGCTCTAAGGAAGAAACATCTGAGCCGCCGAAAGACCCTGAGTCTCCTCATGTCTCATCATCATCAGACTCGTCTTCTCACTCTTCACTACCACCATCCAAAGGCACAACCAGATCCACATCTAAATCTATGAAGAAACCAACTGACTCTTGGATATCCCGGGCTAAAACCAAGATTGTCAAAGTTGTCAAGCAGGTCAGGAAGAAAGACGTGACCAACAAGAAGTTGAATCAACTAGCTGACAGTATCAATCTTATAAATGACGAGATAGACAAGATGTCAAGTGAAAGGGAGTATATCCAGAAGTTCATGCAACGTGATGTCCAAGGGGAACTGAACGAAATGATTAGGGGCTATACTCACAAGTTCCTACTCGACACTGTTCCTGGAGTTACAAGGGAGATGTTTACCAGACAGCTCTATCCAAATCTCATGAAATTGGTCAAGCAAACAATGCAATCCACTACGGTTACAATGACGATCAATCCAATGGAGCCTGCAGTTCTCTCTGATGCAGAGTTGATTTCCAAGTTGGTGCTACAAATGTCTCAACGATCTGCAACTTTCACCTCTGATGAAAGTAAACTATTTGAGGCACTACTGGAATATCAACTCAAGACTTCATGCAAGGAGCAAGCTGAAAGGCCTAAGCGTCCAAGAGACGATAAAGATAAGGATAAGGAGCCTAAACATCCAAAGAAGTCTGGTAAAACCTCCTCTATGCCACCTCCACCCCAAAGGACTCCAACAATAAGACGATCTCCTCCACGCTCTTCTGCTGACAAACCTCAGGACTCTGAGTTACCACCCTAGACAGAGAAAACCGGTGATCATTTTGAATACACTGGTGGTGACGACGAGGAAGTCCCTGAGCCCCAACAACAACCCACCTCTTCCGCTTCAACACAGAAACCAGCACCCTCATCTAGGCCAAAGAAGAAGAAGTCGCCTAAGGCTGATGTCGTCTCATGGCTTGACGAAGACGACACCGAGTATGACTGGTTCTCTACACTTGTTGAAGCTACTCCCGCCCTAACTGATGATCAAGATATGGTAGAAGGTAGTACGTTGGAGCATGCTAAGTTTCTTCAAGAAAAGTTCCGAGTGAAGAAGATGACGAAATCAGAGTTGAGACGCATCAAGAATGAAGCCTTTCAACTACTCAAAGACAGCTCGGAAAGTGCTATAGAAGTGGAATATCACCTTGAAAACATTGCACGAGCCATGTCTAACAACATTGATTGGCTCAACCCTGAAGCAAACATCGACTTCACCAGAAGAGACAAGGCTCCATACTACACCGACTGGTCTAGACCTCTACCAACGATTGGTCAACCAAATCAACCTAAGATTCCATTCCGCTACTTCTTCAACAATGACCTGGAATTTCTACTACACGGTAGCGATGCTTCAAAGAAATACGCTACATCACTTACACTTCCGTTCCCGGCAGCCATATACTCCAACTGCATAGCCATCGAAGAAAAGGCTACTCACATGTTTTCTAACAATGTGGAACAATATGACATTGATGCAATGTATGGGATTCACCATTGGCCGGAAGACCGAAGAATCTACTACAAAAGCTGCCAGGTTCGAAAATCTAAACATGAAGTGCATAGTGATAAAGGGATCGTTGCTATTAAGCATGTAGCTCTTTCGTCTAAATGGGATTACACCTTCCTCAAGAATATTGTAGTCAAAAGACAAGACGAAAGGGACTATGAATTCTGTGAAGTGGACTTTCAGAACTTGTCTCTCAACGACATTGAAGATTTGTATCTTGCCAAGGTATAGGGAAGAATGAGACAATTCTCGACTGAAATTCAACGTGAATACATCAAGTCCTTGCTCATCTTCATCAGAAGTATAGTGATCCAGGAACGTGTAGAAGATATACAACTTGCTGTTGAATCGTATCAGACACATGTCAACCTCACCAGACCTCAGCTAGAACTTCCTGACATTAACCATCTTCCACAATACACTCTCATCAGCAAACCGTTTGGAGTGGTTTACCGTAGTGAACTACAACGCAACTGCTTGATGGCGTGTAGAGATCTTCATAAGTTTGGGGATCACACACTGAAAAAAGTCAGGGACGGCTTAGTTTGAAGGCGATACATGAAGGCATTGGGTCACCAAAGCGATGGAATTCTCAAGACAGACGGGATGTTAAGAGGATCATCACTCGGATCGATGAAAGGTTGTACAGAAGGGACCAGTTCAGAACTATGGAGAGCTTCGTAGGTGGTCGTCCCAGGATTACTCTCACCGGCTATCAACGCCCAGTTCGCATTCCTGGAGACATTGTTGGACTACCTGGTACCCCTTAAGCTGTTTCATTATCTATATTGATTTGAATGTGTGATTATTTAATGACAATGGCTTATGCACACATAACAGTGTACAACCCGTTCTTGTAATGAAAGGACCCTGTGGTACGCTTCAGTGCCACAATCCTTATAAAAGGAGCGAAAGCTTCTTACTTTTGAGTAAAACTTATCAAACCTTTCACTTTTAAAAGGTTTTGCTCAAAAGAACAAGTACTTCCCCTTATGATTTTCAAAATCTCAAAAGTTTATATCACTTGTTGAGGGGGAGTATTTAATTAAAAACTTTGTTCACAAATTGTTCTTTGTGATAATCTTCCCACAAAACTCGAAATGGTCATATTTAATATCAAAACGTTATCAAAAATAACATTTATATGCCATTTTTTAGGGGGAGAAAATTATTGTGATAAGAAATATGTTGACTTGCTATTGAATCTTCGTGTGATAAGACTTAACCCATGAATTGACGAGCTTTGAACTGTCATAAATCGAAAAGATTTGTCTTCCAAGACTTATCTGAGTAGATTGTACCTATTCGAGGAACTCTTGATAGACATGAACTTTGACGGGTTTGACAACCTTTTGAGGTTTGTCCACACCTTCACGGTAGTTACTAGAGCTAGTTATCACCTAAAAGCTGACAATGTAAATCTTTAACTATGCAACGTAACCGTGTCTCGCGGGGGATCGTCTATCTTGAGTCGATCAATTCAAAAGTACGCGCTCTTCTCTCACCGTGCAGATTTCTGTCTAAACACTTAAGCACGTGTGGAAGGGGAGTATTTCTGCTAAAAGGTAAAACTCTCACAGTGGTACAAAATTTTTTTCATTCACAAACATTTTGAGAGATTTTTAAGAAAATGGTTTTGTGGCAACATAGGTTAGTCATGGAGTTATAAGGTGACTAAGGTTAGGAATAACCGTCCTATGATCCGCCAGAGCCGGAAGGATCTACCCAAGGACATCACAAATAGTTAGTACTTAGAAGTCCTTAGGTATGATTATAAAAAGGAGAAAATGAGAATCGGAGAAAGAAGGAATTGAAGAATTAAAAAGAAAACCAAAGAAAAGGGTGAAAATAAATAGCCCTCCAGATTATTCAACTTAGGACAGACACCGGGTTCAATTCATATGCTACTGGTCATCACTAGATGACTCCGGTATTAAAGATAAAAGTCGTCATGGATCCAGTGACGCATGCACTAAACCTTCTTAGCCACTCAAGTTTCTCTCAACAGAAGCTTGTTTCATTCTCACAGGGAACCCTACGTAAACTATCGGCTTTCTCTTAGAGATTGCTGGTATTGAAGAAGGAGACCCTCTCCCTAGTCTCCGCTCAGGAAAACCAAAGCGCACTATTGAGTCTAGAGCCACGAGATTCATCAAAAGATCTCTTAGGTACACTTGACAATTCATCGCTTGTCGTTCAACAATAAGAACGCAAGTGATATATTATCGTGTCCTTCACAGATCTTAGCAATCTATCAAGAACATTTATGAGAGGTTCACATATGTGATCCTCAATGATTGAATGGAAACTCTTGCCAGGGTCAACATCAAACAGCCCTGACAGCAGGTCACTTCGGTAACTCCCCATGGATTACGCTTGGTGTTTCTCAAACGGTCTACATTCGTGAGGTGATGCTTCGGTGTACCTCAGCGACTCATCTGAACTGTAGGTGTACTTTGGTACATTGCGTTATCTCACTTGTGGGACTCCAATTCAGGAACAGCCTTTGTGAGAATTAGAGATGTGTTTTCACACTATGATGTTAACACGCTCGAAGTTCAAACTTGTAAGTGCTGGAATCCGCTTATCACTAACCTGTCTTATGTTTTCTTCTTATGGAAGCTCAGGAGCGGACCGATCGTGCAGATTCTCCACATGCTCATACCAACAACATCAATAATGGAAGTTCTCTCAAAAGGCAACACAAAGTCAGAATGATTCTTCGTCAAAGTCAAAGAATCTACAAAGTCTAAAGACTAAGAGAACTACATCAATACTGAAATCCAATGTTAAAGAGCGTGTGAGCATGCTAGAGAAAGACGTGGAGACACTGGAGCAACGAAGCAGACCTGATGCAGACAACAACAACATACTATCACTACCATCACAAAGAACAAAGATCACAGAAGAAAGAAAATGATGCCGTCAAAGCAGAACTTTTCAAAGGAAACAATTTCTCTACACTGGGAGATTGTTCCAATCAAGGCAACTCTTCTCACAAGAAAGAAGACGTCAAAGCTACTATTACATCAGCACCTTCAACGTTTATATTATCAATCATTAACAATTAGGGGGAGATTGTTGGAATCACTCCTAAACTACATTTCAAGTGTTAGTAATTAATATGTAATAGTTAGCTTAATATGGATTTTATGTTAGTAATCATGCCAAGGCTTATGTAGAAAGCCCATGAGCCTTGGCCCAAGCCCATAAGAAGGGAAGGTTGCTAGATGTGTTGCCCTAGCCCCTTGCCCTATAAATACTCTTGTATAACCCTCACTTGAGGGTTGGTTGATCATTTACACATTTACTCTACGCATAACTCTTCTCCATTTCATACGTGTGTGTGTCTTTGTTCAACCGATCACTATCTCTTCTCTATTTCTTATATTGATGCTTGTGTTACTAAAATGGGAACCTAAAATTAATGTTAGTTAGTACTCCCTCCGTCCCATATTAAATGTCCACTATTCATATGCACAAAGTTTTAGAAAATTCCACTAACTACACTCTCCACCAATCAAATATCATTTTCACCCACTAAAGTCTCATCTCATTGGTTGGAATATTCTATGGACACTTAATTTGGGACATCTAAATATTCTATTGTGGACACTTAAATTGGGACGGAGGTAGTATTTAGTTTAGTAACACCGTAGAGGACGGTCGGGTTTTTACCCACTGTATGCCTGATCCACAGCCCGTAGATGGCGTTTATGTAAGAAACTATAAATACCCTCTACCTCCCAAGGTAGAGGGTTGGAGCTCATAATAATACTTTTACTTTCTCTTACTAAGTTCCCTAAACCTCTAAACTTTCTCTCTCTAAAACCTCAAGTTATACTCCCCACTTAAGCATGATTTTATGTGTTTGTGAAATCCAATATGTTACAAATGGTATCAAGAGCCATGGTTTGATCATCTCTCTTACATATTCTTGGATTTCTAGTGGTTTTATATGGTTTTTGAGTTTGAAAAAGTTTAGTGGTATTTGCATCATTTGGATCATTTCTTGTGTTAAAGTTTGAATTTTGATTGTACTTTCGTGTTTAGAATCATTGTAAGTGCTTGGGTTTTGATTTGGAAAGCTTGAATCACTGTGGTTGGGTTAGTTTTGGATTGAAAAGTGTTGTGTTTGAACTTTTCTAGCTAGCGACTTGAGTCTCGGAGTTGTGTTCTTTGTAGCGACTTGTAGTTATAGTATTCAACGACTTGCAGTTGTAGTGGTAGCGACTTGAGCACTAGCGACTTGTCTTTTAAGACAAAGCGACAAATAGTACAAAGTAGTGGCTGTACCATTTCGGCTAGCGACTTGTCAATGTAGCGACTTGTCTTTACGATTTCCAGCGACTTGACTTTGTTGTGGGTAGCAACTTGTACTCTAGCGACTTGGCTTTTGAGACAAAGCAACATATAGTACAAAGTAGTGGCCGTACTGTTCAGTCTAGCGAGTTGTTCTTTAGCGACTTGCCCACTTAGCGAGTTGTTCTTTAGCGACTTGTCTACTTAGCGAGTTGTTACTTTAGCGACTTGTATCACAGCGACTTGTGCTTTTAGCGAGTTGTTCCTTAGCGACTTGGTGACTTAGCGACTTGTCCTTAAAGTTTATAGCGACTTGTTTGATTATTGTTTCTGATACGGTTTTCTCTTGATTTAGTAAAATCCCGTGAAAGAATCTATTTCCCGGTTTAATCATAGAGTTATAAAATCCCTTGAAATCTGTAATCATGTCTACCAACGTACCTACAATCATCTCTTCTGTAGTTGAGGACGTTCAAGCAGCTGGATCAGATACTCGTCCACCTATGCTTGACAGAACTGACTTTGACTCATGGGCTCAACGAATTAGGTTGTATTGTTTGGGAAAGGAAAATGGGGTCAACATTCTCAAATCAATTGATGAAGGACCTTATCAGATTGAGACAACAAGAGACATACTTGAAACTGCTGTGGATGATACAGTAATCTTAGGATTGGACAGACCAAAGACGTATGATGAGCTCAGTGATAAGGAGAAAAAGAGATATGATGCTGATATCAGGGCTTCAAACATTATACTTCAGGGTCTTCCAAAAGACATCTACAAGTTAATCAATCACAACACTGAAGCCAAGGCAGTTTGGGACAATGTCAAGATGCTTCTCTCTGGTTCTGAATTAACTAAAGAAGACAGAGAATCAAAACTGTATGATGACTTTGAGCACTTTAAGATGATACCAGGGGAAAGTGTTACTGAATACTATGTGAGGTTCCACAAGCTTGTGAATGACATGAGGAATATCAAAATGACTATGCCAAATATTCAGCTAAATTCAAATTTTGTGAACAACATGAATCCCGAATGGCACAAACTTGTCACTTCTGTCAAGTTAACTAAAGGTTTGAGGAACACTAACTATGAGCAATTGTGTTTGAAAGAATGATTCTTGAACAGTTCAAATCTAAACAGGGAGAACCAAGTTCGTCAAATGATTCTACATCCTTTTACACTAATGTAGGAATTACCACCAAAGCTTCTCAAGTCATACCCACGGGTAATGGTAATTACAAGCTCATTCCTGATCCAGCATATAAGCCTCCAGACTCAAACACTGTCATGGAAAACTTCATCAATCAACTATCTCTCATGGTTAGTCAAAATCTGAATTCCACCCCACACACCAACAATAACCTCAGAACAGCATCCAATCAACACAATCAAGCTATTGTCAGAGATGGAAGGGTAGTGGTGCAGAATGTGCAAGGAAGACGATATGAACAAGGGATGATTAGAGCAGGTTATGGAAATACTGGAGCTGGTGCAGGGTATGTGGCTAATCAGAATTGTGGAAGGAATGCAAATCAAGGACAAGCAAAGCCAATCAAATGCTACAACTGTGGTGGTGATGGACACATTGCAAGGAACTGCACATCTCCAAAACACCCTTAAAATGCAGAGTACTTAAGGGAAAAGATGTTATTGGTACAAGCTCAGGACAGTGGAGCGGTTTTGGATGAAGAAGAGTTGTTGTTTCTTGCTGAGGGAAATGCCAAAACCTATGATGCTGATGTGGACGAGCAGCCAATTCAGGAAATAGGTCATAATCATCAAAATGCATTTCAAGTTGCTGACTGTGATGCATTTGACTCTGATGTCGATGATGAACCTACTACCCAAACAATCTTCATGGCTAGCATTTAACCAATGGTCTCTACAAAGGTCTCATCACCACAACAGGTTGGTCCATCCAAAGATTTAATCATTTCAGAGGCATTAAAATTATACGATGAAATTGATGAGCAAAAGATACATAATGAAGTACAATCTCATGAAACTTATGAATCAGATATTGATAATGTAGATAATAGTAATATTGTCCCATATGATCAATATGTAATACAAAGTGAAAGTGAAATTGTACCAAGTGATGCATCTTCTGCAGTCAAAGATGACTATGTCTTTGATGAATACACTGCATGTGCCCATGATGATTCTGTTATCTCTGAGCTTAATGCCTATAAAGAACAAGTTTCCATTTATGAACAACGTGCTAAGTTTGAGTTAACTACCCGTGAGCAGGAAATGGATGACCAAATGCGTACAATTATTAGAAAAAGTAATTTTAGAGAAGAAGTGTTAAAACAAGAGTTAAACTCCTTACAAGAAAAACTTTCTAAAACTGTTAAGCAAAAGCAAGAACTTCAAGATAATGTTAAAGTGCTTAAACAAGAATTTAATGCTAAGGAATCAAAACTTTTGAATGACTTTTCCAATCTAAAAACTTTGAAAAACAAGCTTGAAAATAAGTTGTACGTACAAGGGAATACCATTCAGACTGCTCACATGATCACTAAGCATAGAGTTCTCAGCGATAAGCATAGCCTTCCCCTCATAAAGGAACCCAATCCTGAATATGGTAAAGTGGCTAGAAAAGCTCAGAAGGTAATATATGATGGTAATGAAATCCTTAAGCCTAGGCAGAAACCTAGTTGCGCTGAGTGCACTAAGGAAGATATGCAATTAGAAGAAGTCAATAGGGAGAAAATGGATAAGAAACTAAAAGATCATGAGTGTAAAAAGAAAGACATAACGATCAAACCCCATGATTACACAAAAGAAAATTGGATCTCCCTGAACATGTTTAAGCCTCAAACTCAATTAACTCCTGAACAATTTTTTAGGAAGAAAGACATGGATAAGCAAAAAAGCAAAGGTACTTGTTGAAATGAACATTCCCCTTAGGAAAGTGCCTGCAGCTACTGTGTATCCTTCGAATACACTAATGCATTTAGTCCCTATAACTATTTCCTCTAATAGCAAGACCTTAATCAGCATGTATGTTGTTTATCAACTATTGGTTGATTTTGAGAAGACATGTAAAAAGAGAATCACACCTACAGGGATAACTGAAGGGGAAAGGGGTTTTGAGCAAACTAAAGAATGCTATTTAACTGAGGTCATACCTTTCTTTAGACAATTAAAAGGTCAATTTAAGAGTGTTCAAAAAGGGATTAACTCAGATATTAAAGAAATGGAAAAGGAATTTGATGCAATGATCGTTGAGGTCAATGATTATGAACGGGAACTCAAATATAATGAAATTGAAAGGAAGAATCTGCATATCTTAACTGAGAACTTAATATTGAGTTGTGTGGCTCAAGATGTGTTTTATACTGTTACTAAGCATTCAATTACTGCTTCTTAATTTCATGAATTATCTGTTGCTTTGAAAGTTTCCCATGATCGTGTCATTGAGCTTGAAAATAAAAACTCAAAACTAAATGAGAAAATTGACCAGGATGATCACGATAATTTGGTAAAACATATTTCTAAGCTAGAAGTTGAATATTTTGATTTGCAACTAAAATATCAACATCTCAAAGAAAATGTCAAAACCTCAAACATCAAGACATCCTCAAATATTCCAGACTTTGATGCAGTTTTTGAAATAAACAAACGTGACGAACAGAATCAAGCTCACTGTAACACGATCAGAAAGTTGAAAGCCCAAATTTCAAAATTAAAGGGTGAAAAGAACAATGTGACTGGCTCCCAAATGCCTCCTCCTTTAGATTCTCAGTGCTCTCAAATTTTTCATCTTCAAAACTCGGTTAATGTTTTACAAAAGGAAAATGAGAGTTTTCTAGAAGAAAATGAAAAAGTTAAACGACACTTTAAAGAGTTATATGATTCAATGAAAGTCACTCGTGACAAGAACAACGAAAAAATAACTTCTTTACAAAAGGAAATTGAGAATCTGAGGAGTCAGGTAAAAGGGAAAATGCCACTTGTCTTTAATGAGAATATTGCGTCAAAGTCATCTGCAGACTCTAAATATACTGTGACTGTTAAATACATTCCTCCTCATCTTAGAAATAACGAACTTGTGTTTCATAACTATTTCTTTCACCTTAAGGATAGTCTAGAATGTCTATGTGAGATTGTAGAAGAGGATTTCATAAATAAGCCCCTTGATAGTGAAATTAGGTTTGCGTGCATTCAGGCCAAACGATCTCAGGAGCTGTTAGAATGTTTAAGAGCAACATGTCCTAAATCCTTATGTGAGAAAGATAAAGCTGTGATGCCTTGTTCTATGCCTAGTGCTAAGTATGCAACCCATTCTATGCCCAGTGTTAAGAAAGTAAACTCTAAAGTGCCTTTAAGTAGTTCAGATCCCTGCACTTCTAGTTCAGGAATGCAAAAGGTAGCCCAACCAACTAATGTTCTCATAATTCCCTCTACAGGAGTAATCAGTGACACAAAATCAAGTGGGTCAAAGCCTCCAGGCAATACAAAGCAAGATAGGACCTCGAAAGCTAAGAGTGTGCAATGGAAGAGAGTAGAAGATCACCCTAGGAACATTAAGTTTGAGTTGAATAAAACGAATCATGTTGATTCTAGTATTACTATAAGCGTACTGTAATTAATTCAAATTATGCTACTATCTGCAAAACATGTAATGATGATTGCTTAGTTTCTGTTACTAATCCTGTATGTGGCGTGAATGATTTGATTAATTCTGTCAAACACCTAGTTAAAATCGTTAATGCCAAAAATCATGTTAAGAAGGCTAGAAAGCAATGGTGGAAGAAGGCTAGAAAACATTGGAAACCCTCATGAAGAAAATTTAGTAATGTAGGTTATTAGTGGATACCTACTAGCCGCAAGCTTAGTCTTAATGAGTTGTGCCCTAAATTATCTAAGTCAATGCCCATTAGGAAATGGATACCTACTGGTAGAACTATTCCTTTAAGAACTGAACATACTTTGAATAGGTCAAATACGGACACTAGCACTGCATCTATCCCTGATGATTCCATTGTTTCTTCTTTCGATGTGGATGTTCCAATCACTGCTACTAACCAAATGGAACCCATTCTTGCATGGGGATCCCAATTATCCAGTTATCCATTCTTGTCTGTGTTCAACTGCAAGTCATTCAAATCGTTCTGTGATACTTGGACTCAGGCTGTTTCAAGCATATGACTGGAGATCGCTCGCGGCTCATGAACTTCGTGAGTAAATTCATCGGGACTGTTAGATTCGGGAATGACCATTTTGGTGCAATTATGGGTTATGGAGACTATGTTGTTGGTGATAGTGTAATCTCCAGGGTATATTATGTAGAAGGTCTTGGTCAATTCTGTGATTCCGATCTAGAGGTGGCTTTTAGAAAACATACTTGTTTCGTTAGAGAACTTGATGGTGTGGAACTTTTAAGAGGAACACGGGGTTCAAATCTATACACCATCTCTATCGAAGACATGATGTAGTCTTCTCCAATCTGCTTGTTGTCAAAGGCTTCGAAAACAAAGTCATGGTTATGGCATCGTCGTCTCAATCACTTGAACTTCGGCACCGTTAATGATCTTTCCATAAAGGACCTTGTATAAGTGATTCGTTTTTTTGTGAGTGGTGAAAATAAACACAATATCAATATATCAAATTAACCGTAAAACCCGACAAATCAACCTTTTAGGAAAAGGGTTAACGTGCCAAATCTTACGGGTGTGATAAAAGTGATACCGGAAAAGTGTTTCCCGGGTCGTGTCCCAACGAGGTGTGAATGGAAGGATTCGTTGAGTTTTGTGATTTATAACTTGAATTGGTTTAATGATTTCAGGATTTGAATACGTATTCTACAAATTAATTAACGGGAAAGTAATTAAGGCAAGGAAACCTAATAAACTACAAATTAACTATTACTAAGCCTAAGGAATGATAAAACGAAGCTAAACTAAGCCCTACGATGCTAAAACGTAAAAACGTGAAAAACTGGGAACGACCCGAGCCATAAACATAAAACTTTTGCAATTTAAGGGCTACGGGTGTGAAATCAATTTTCCTACGTCCTAATTGACTAAAAATAATTTTAGAAAAAGACCAGGTATTTTTTTGGCTTTTAAATTAATTACTACGAATTAAAAACTATTTTAATCTAATTAATTAATTAAAAATAGTAAACATTTTGAGAAAAATCTGAAAAATTCACAGAAAATACTTTAAAGGGCACTGATCACAGGAAAAACTGAAAAAGTGATTGTTGATTTGAAAGATAAGCAGTAAATAAGCTGAAAAAGTCTTATAAGCAAAACTGTTTTTAAAGCTTAAGAGAATTGTTTGTGTAAAACTCAACGAGACAAGTCCTAAGGGCGCAGTGTTAGGAGTGTGTGTGGTGGGCTTGGTGGCCAGTGTTCGAATCCCAGCAATGACAAGATTTTTTTGAACTTTTTTTTTTTCAATTTTCTTTTTTTGCAACTTATTTTAGAGATTAACAAGAAGATTTTTTTTTTGTGAAAACTTTTTCTAAAAAGATTTTTCAATAAGCTGTTTTATCAGCTTGTTCATAACAGATCTCAAAAACTAAACAAACACCCTTTTTTGTTGACTGATAAACACGAATAAGCACGAAAGCCACTAAATAAGCAACATGGGATGGGGCAAATAAGCTACAGCAGAGGCACCTTATTCTAAAATATACTAAAAAAAATACAGCACACTACTAATAACAAAAGGGGAAATCAGTTGGCTCAATTGTTTTAGACTAAAGGATACTTATGCACTAAAAGGAGAGGTTAAGCAATAAATTAAGCTCACTTAAGCTAAGTCTAAACTAACCCTATGCTATCCAAACTAATAAGCTGATGGTGACCTAAATAAGCTATGATTAACTACTGATAAGCTAGTGAATAAGGGAGAAAAAAGTGACCTGTGTGTAACTGTTGTGCAGGCAGAAAAACAGCCTAATGGTGCTGTTTGGAGCTTATTTTTAAGCCACGAAAATCCTTCCAAAGCAAGACAAGCTACACAAAACCAAAGTTAGCATAATTAACTATCATAAAGTACTGATTTGGGACCGAGAAAAGGCTAATAAAAGCCTAAGAGTAAGCTTGTATCAGCTTATTTGGGCCACATTCCCAACTGATGCAGTTTTTAAAAAATGGGTGAGGGACAGTTTTGAACTTCAATTTTAAACAAGTTAATTGCTAGTTTGATGCACTAAAATGGGAGCAAACTGAGTTGGGGACATAAGGACCTAAGAAACATAAGTTTTGCCAACTTTGAACCTTAAATAAGCTGTAAAAAAAAGCCAAGAACAGCAGCTGTTGCTGCTGTCCTGTTCAGACCTGAAATCACAAAGAACTCTTTTTTTTAACTAAACTTGTAAACAAATTGGTAAAACAGATTCTAATATGCTAAACTCACTTATCTTGTAAAAAGAACTTTGACTACATAAGTCAAACGGGTAAAATGTGGCTTTTAACCATTTTTAGCATTAAACAAACACCCCTTTAACTGTCATAAAAGCTTAAACTGACTACTTTTCTGAGAATGAATTGAACTAAAAATCTTTAACAACCTTTCAATGAGCTTAGATAACTATTCAACAAAACATGAAATTGAAGGAAAAAAGTACTTTCATTGCTTTTAAAAAGAAATTACAATAGAACTAAAATACAAGAAAACTGAATTTAAATTAAAATTAGGGGTGCCTTATCAATGGCTACAAGAGAACTATTTATACTAAAAGCTAATGGGGTCTTCCTCCTTCAAGCATTGTGCTTCTTGCGTGAGATAAAACAGCCAAAAGTAAGCAAGTTGTGCTTTCTTCATCTAATCCAAGCCGTCCAATAAGTAGGTACCAATATGGGTTAATCCAAGCCATTGATTGGGTCCTTTGTAGCCAAGGATTGCCACAGTGGCATCCTGGAAAGGAGGGAAGCTTGTGAGTGGGTTTGGGAATTGGGATTATCCGGGTAAGAGGTTTAGATTGGCGGTTGAGTGTCTGGGGATGGGTTGTGTTGGGTAAAAGAGAAATAGGGAAAAAGGGTGGTATTTTTTTATTTCTGGGGAAGGGATTTGGTTTTTCTGGATAGCAGAGAAAGGAAGGAGGAGGGAAAAAAGGAAAGAGGGGCGTGGGCTGGTTTTTTTATTTTTGTGTTGGGGAGGCTCAAAGGTAATGAATGGGGGGTTCAGTTGGGGATGTGGGGGGTTCAAAGGGGTATGGCAGAGTTTTTTTAAAGGTTTGTTTTTATAAGATGGTTTTCTCAAACCCACTCTAAAAACGTGTCCGAGTCTTCAATTGATGAACGGTCGTAGAAAATCACATCCCGGCATCGGCTTCTCAACACTTTTCTGATTATGGCTCGATTTTGCTCGTTTTCGCTTTGTTTTCAATCCTTTTGTACCTGCAAGACATAAAACACACTCCGAGGATATTTTTGACATATTTTGATCGTATTTGGGTGTTTTTAGATGTTTTTGCAGTTTAAATGGGAATAAAATGATGAGTATTTAGATACTCATCAATCCCCCACACTAAACTATTGCTAGTCCCTAGCAATCTTTTTGAAACTTTAATGGATTTAAGTCTCTTTACCAAAAGCCATTACTTCTGGAGTAGCCAATTGTTTCAGTTCAAGTAAGAACCTTGGTACAATGATAACCAAATGATTTTGAGCAAACCACCAGCTTTCAACGGTTTTGATTTGTCTTTACCAGAAGCCGTTTGCTTCTGGACTAGCCAACTCTTAGATAAAATATCTTTGGTGAGCCGATTACCAATTATGGTTTTCCAACTGCCTTTACCACAAGCCATAAACTTGCGGGCTAGCCAACTCTTCACTAATTAAAGATATGGTGAGTTGAACACCATACAATTTTGGGCAAATTGCAAGCCATCAACGGATTTGAGATATCTTTACCAAGAGCCGTTTGCTCCTGGATTAGCCAATCCTTTTGTTTATTAGACATGGCGGACTGATAACCGTAAGCTGAGTAAGTGCAAAACACTTACTCCAAAAAATAAATTTTGGCCAAAATTGGGGGAATAAGATGGTAATACATATGATAAAATTCGTGAGAATTCCCCCCCACACTAGAAATGAATATTGCCCTCAATATTCAAAGTACCGGTTGTTATGCCGAAACTGAGAACGTAAAAGGGAAATACTACGGCCATTATTTGAATTTTTTTTTTTTTTTTTTTTTTTTTTTTTAGAAAACTTATATACAACAGCGGGGGGCAACTCCCCCACACTAGGGTGGTAGAAAGTAGAAAGAAGTCAGAAATATGGGCGAAAACCCATGGAGTGCTACTGTTTTTGTTAACCGAGTCGCTAGCTTGACTCGACCCCGAATTCATTGGTTCATGGGGAAGGTTTGGAGGTCCGGGACAACCATGGATGGTATGTCCCCTCCAAAGTAATGCTTCAACCTATGTCCATTCACCTTGAAGTTTGGTCCGTCGGTTTGAGATAACTCGACAGTGCCATATGGAAAAACTTTGGCAACGATGAATGGACCAGTCCAACGGGTCTTAAGCTTCCCCGAGAAGATTTTCAATCTAGAATTGAAAAGAAGGACTCGGTCACCTACGTTGAAAACGCGGTTCTTGATTTTTGAGTCATGGATCTTCTTTGTCTTTTCTTTGTAGATCAACGAGTTCTCGTAAGCTTGATCACGGAGTTCATTTAATTCATTGAGTTGAACTTTTCGATGATCACCCGCGGACTTGATGTCAAAATTGGCATGTTTCAAGGCCCAATAGGCTTTGTGCTCGAGCTCGATCGGGAGATGACACGCCTTTCCGTACACAAGCTTGTAAGGAGTACACCCGATGGGTGTTTTGTAAGCGGTGCGGAAGGCCCAAAGTGCATCTTCAAGTTTGTCCGACCAAGAGGCACGGTTTTCACCTACGGTCCTCTCCAAGATTCTTTTCAAACCACGATTTGAAACTTCCACTTGCCCACTAGTTTGTGGGTGATACGCGGTAGAAAGTCGGTGGGTGACACCGTACTTAAGCATCACTTTTGCGAATTGGTCGTTGCAAAAGTGCGTACCGCGATCACTAATGATGGCACGGGGAGTTCCAAAACGGGAAAAGAGAGACTTTAAAAACTTCACAACTACTCGGGCGTCGTTGGTGGGTAGCGCTTTTGAAAGATATAACTTTTCACATACACATCAAACCATAACACAAGGTGGCGAATAAGATGGAATTCTAGAGAGAGAAAGTTAGAGGTTTAGGGAACTTAGTGAGAGAAAGTGAAAGATATTATTATTAGCTCCAACTCTCTACCTTGGAAGGTAGAGAGTATTTATAGTCTTACATAACTCGCCACACTTTGGGCTGTGGATCAGGCATACAGTGGGTAAAGACCCGTCCGTCCTCCACGGTGTTACTTAGCTAAATTACTACTTAACTTAAAAGAACTACGACTACGAGCTTTCTAACGATTACATATACTTGAGGTGACCGACTCTTTAATACCGGGAATTTCTAATTCCTAACAATCTCCCCCTAAGGGAGGTCACCTCAATAATATACCAAAATTACATTGAATACAAATAGATATGACATTTAACGATTGATCTTGCATTCTTGATGTAGTCCTTTGCTCCTAAGCTCGTAGTCATTGAATCTTCACAATGCATGTTTGGTTATTCCAAGTGGAGGTCTTTTACTGATCCGTGTGATGATGAGTTTGAGCCATCTTTGGAGATCATCGGCTATCAAAAATCTCTGAGACATCCATTGTGGTGTTGTGACTTTGGGACCGACATGCTCACATTCTGGATCATGATATCTTCTCATCAGAGTAGCGGAAGCATTTGTTGAATCATGATATTGGCAGTAGCGTAGCAGAAACATGGAGTGAAAATATCAGAGTCATTGATGCACTAATCATGATTTCTTTTGAGATGAATGTGTTAAGTGAGCATGCGGCTATGGATTGACCGCTTCATTCTGATCAGCTGCAAACGTCGGGCGTACCTGCATACAACAGTTAGCAACAAATCGCACGAAAGTGTCTTTGATCACTTTCGATGAATTGAGGTACACGGCCCACGGTTCCCCGTTGATCAGTACAAGTACTGCCTGTGATCAGGTAGGATTCCTAAGAATCTCCTTGACAGGGTTTCGCCTGTCTCTTAT